>PVLA01000920.1:0-430791 GCA_004027455.1 Hydrochoerus hydrochaeris | reverse complement strand
TTGGAGTGAGGTATTTCAAGCCCTGAAAGAAAACAACCTTCAACCCAGACTGATGTACCCAGAAAAACTTTCATTCAAATTTAATGGAGAAACAAGATACTTCCATGACAAAGAACAACTGAAGAAATTCATGTCCACCAAACCAACCCTAGAAAGAGTACTGAAAGACATACTAGACAGAGATAAAAATGACCACAATCCCCAAAACAACAACAGAAAGAAACCACCAGGTAGGATAAGCAATTAAATAAGAGGAAAAACAGAAAGAAACAACTGGAACATAATATGGCAAAGTCGAGCCAGTACATATCAGTGATATCCATAAATATAAATGGCCTCAATTCACCTATAAAAAGAAATAGATTGACAGAATGGATCAAGAGACAGGACTCCACAATATGCTGTATACAAGAAACACATATGACCCAAAAGGAAACTCATAGGTTAAAAGTCAAAGGATGGAAAACAGTATTCCATGCAACAGGAACCCAGAAAAAAGCAGGGGTAGCTATTCTATTTGCACACAATGTGAACTTCAAACCTAAAATGATTAAAAGAGATAGGGAAGATCACTACATACTTGTTAGTGGTAAAATTCAAGAGGAAGAACTAACAATTATAAATATATATGCACCAAATACAGGAGCACCCAACTATATAAGACAGATACTAATGGACATGAAAAACCAAATACACAAGAACACAATTATAACAGGAGATCTTACAGCCCATTGTCACAAAGAGATAGATCAACTAGAAAAAAGTCAGAAAAGAAATAACAGAACTGAATCATACCTGTGAGCAATTGGACTTAGTAGATGTTTACAGAGTGTTCCACCCAACCACATCAGAATATACATTCTTCTCAGCTGCACATGGGACATTCTCCAAAATAGACCATATATTATCCCATAAAATATTCTTAAGTAAATGCAAAGGCACTGAAATTATACCATGCATAATATCTGATCATAGTGCACTGAAGTTGGAAATTAATGGCAAAAGAAATTGTAAAACTTGCATAAAGAAATGGAAATTAAATAACAGCCTTTTGAACAACCAGTGGACTACAGATGAAATTAAAGAAGAAATAAAACAATACCTACAATTCAATGAAAATATACAAACAACATACTGTAATCTGTGGGATGCAGTGAAAGCAGTCTTAAGGGGGAAATATATAGCAATAAATTGTCCTATCAAGAAAACAGAATGAGCACAAAAAAGCAACCTAATGCTCCATCTCAAGCTTCTAGAAAAAGAAGAGCAAGCTAAGCCCAAAACTCATAGAAGAGAGGAAATTGTAAAGATTAGAGCAGAAATCAATGCAATTGAAACTAAAAAAAAACAAAAATACAAAGAATTAATGAATCAAAAAGCTGGGTTTTTGAATCAACAAAATTGACAAACCCATAGCTAAACTTATCAAGAGAAAGAAAGAAAAAAACCCAAATTCATGTAATAAGAACTGAATAGGAAGAAATTACTACAGATCCCATGGAAATTCAAAAGATCATGAATACCTACTTTGAAAATCTCTACTCACATAGAGTGCAAAACACAGAGGAAATAGACAGATTTCTAGAAACATATGCACTACCAAAGATCAACCAAGAAGATATAGCAATTTTGAACAACGCAATAGCAGCTATTGAAATTGAAAATGTAATTAAAAACTTACCAACAAAGAAAAGCCCAGGTCCAGATGGATTCACAGATGAATTCTACAAGAAATTTAAAGATTTGATGCCAGTACTCCTTAAACTCTTCAATGAAATTGAGAAAAAAGCAATCCTCCCTAAATCATTTCTGGAGGCAAGTATTACTCTGATACCAAAACCAGAGAAAGATCCAACCAAAAAAGAGCACTATAGGCCAATCTCACTAATGAACACTGATGCAAAGATTCTCAACAAAATACTGGCACATAGAATGCAGCAAATCATCAAGAAGATTATACATCATGACCAAGTGGGGTTCATTCCAGGAATGCAGGGATGGTTTAACATACGCAAATCAATAAATGTAATACATCACATCAACAGAGCCAAAAACAAAAACCTCCAATAGATGCAGAAAAAGCTTTCGACAAAGTCCAACACATGTTCATGATAAAAACCCTTCAGAAACTCGGAATACACGGCGTCTACCTCAGCCTTATAAAGACCATCTATGACAAACCAACAGCCAACATTATACTAAATGGACAAAGACTGAAAGCTTTCACTTTAAAATCAGGAACAAGACAAAGATGTCCACTATCACCACTCCTTTCAACATAGTTCTGGAAACTCTAGCCAAGGCAATCAGACAAGAGAGAGAAATATAAGAAGTAAAGATAGGAAAGGAAGAAGTTAAATTATCACTATTTGCAGATGACATGATACTCTATATAGAAGACCCAAAAAACTCCATTAAATGACTGCTAGAGGTAATAAACAAGTTCAGCAGTGTAGCTGGATACAAAGTCAATGCTCAAACATCAATAGCATTCCTGTACACAAACAAAAAACTCACTGAGAGAGAAATTATGGAAATATCTCCCTTTACAATAACATGTAAAAAAATGAAATACTTAGGAATCAACCTAACTAAAAATGTAAAAGACCTATATGTTGAAAATTATACTATGCTGAAAAAGGAGATTGAAGAGGATATTAGAAAATGGAAGGACATTCCTTGCTCTTGGTTAGGAAGAACCAACATTGTGAAAATGGCCATACTCTCAAAACTGTTATACAGATTTAACAGCAATCCCAATCAAAATACCATTGACATACCTCACAGATCTAGAGAACACACTACTAAAATTCATTTGGAAACATAAGAAACCTAGAATAGCAAAGACAATTCTAGGCAACAAAAGCAAGGCAGGAGGCATCTTAATTCCTGACTTGAAACTGTACTATAAAGCCACAGTGATAAAATCAGCTTGGTACTGGCAAAGAAATAGACCTGAGGATCAATGGAACAGATTAGAAGATGCAAGAACAACTACAAAGACACTCAGCCACGTGATATTTGACAAAGGGGCTAAATATGTCCACTGGAAGAAGGATAGTCTCTTTAATAAATGGTGTTGGAAAAATTGGCTCTCAACATGCCAAAGACTGAAACTAGATCCATACATATCACCATGCACAAAACTAAAGTCTAAATGGATCAAAGACCTCAATATTAAAACAGAAACACTAAATCTACTGGAAGACAAGGTAGGTAGAAGTCTTGGAGACATAGGAGTAGGCAGAGAATTCATGAACCAAACACAAACTGCATGGGAAACACTTCAAAGAATCAACAAATGGGATCTCACACTATTGAAAAGTTTCTGCACTTCAAAGGAAATCACCAACAGAGTGAAAAGAAAACCAACAGAGTGGGAAAAAATTTTAACCCAGCAACCTGTCAGACAAAGGACTTGTGTCCAGAATGTATAAACAATTGAAAAACATCAAGCCCCCCAAATTCAAAGACCCTCTCCAAAAATGGGCATCTGAGATGAACACACAGTTCTCAGAGAAAGATATACAAATGGCAAATAAATACATGAAGAAATGTTCGCCATCACTGATCATTCAAGAAATGCAAATTAAAACAGCATTGAGATTCCACCTTACTCCAGAAAGAATAGCTGCCATCAAGAAGTCAACTGATAACAAATGTTGGCGAGTCTGAGGGGAAAAAGGGAACACTGCTCCACTGTTGGTGGGAATGTAGACTGGAGCAACCATTATGGAAATCCATATGGAGAATTCTCAGAAGACTAGGATTGGAAGCCCCATTCAATCCAGCTATCCCCCTCCTGGGTACTTTCGCCAAAGAACTGAAAAGTTCATATCACAGTGATATATGTGCACCCATGTTCATAGCTGCACAATTTGTGATAGCTAAATCCTGGAAACAACCAACATGCCCATCAACTGCAGAGTGGATGAAAAAGATGTGGCATTTTTATACAATGGAATATTACTCAGCTATTAAAAAGGATGATCTTGAGGCCTTCATAGGCAAATGGAGACAACTTGAGACTATCCTCATTAGTGAAATAAATAAGAATCATATTTATAAATATCAGATTGTGTCTCTAGTGTAAAAGGTAAATAAGAACTACAAGAGTAATAAAACCAAAATGTGTAATTGCTATTGTAAAAAGAGAGGAAAAGAAAGTGCTCTAAGGGATATAACTGCATGTATGTTTGAGTGTGTAAAATAGATGACCATATTGCTGAATCTTTGTTGGATCTTTGAGAAGAACTGTTTATAGTCTGACTGTTTGAATATTTACTATGTACCCTTTAACTTTGTAACTTGAACAATTACATCCAGGATGATAGTATGTAATTTATAAATTACTGATTTCTTAGTGGGGCTTTTTCTCATTCTTTTTTTTCTTTCTTTCTTTTAGAATTCTGTATTGTTGCTACCCTTTTTTCTGTTTTGTTTTTTTTTCTTCTCTTTAAATAAAATTTTAAAAATGTAAAATAAATATATACAAATGTTTTGAGAAAATTGAAGGATAGTGTTATGGTTTGTACTTAGGTGTCTTAAAGCCTCACTTTTTAGATGTGGTTTTTTCAGAGGTAACTGAATGCAGAGTTTGTGATAGATTCGTGGTTCAGTGCTGGGATTAAGGGTGCTGGGATTATGAGTAGGTGATTGCTGAATCAATCCAGTGCTTAATCACCGTCTTGCTTAATTGTAATATTTAACTCATGTTAAAATATTACCTAGTCGCTGTCTGGATAAGGTAAATGAGGCAGAAAGAGGCTTGTTTCTTCCTTTTGCTCTTGTTGATTTTGCTGTCTTCTGCCTTGAAAGGTTGCCCCTCTGCCTCCTTGCCTTGGAGCCAGTTGATTATGGACTAAAATCTCTAAATCTGTGAGCTAAATAAAGGTTTCCTCCCTTAGTTTCTGGCATCAAGTATTTTTGTCTCAGCAACAAAAGAAAAGTAACTAAAACAGATAGGAAGTCAGAAAGTATTATAAAATAGCTCTAGTTTTCACAGTCTGAATTTATTGATCAGTGACCTGTAAGGGAAGAGCTTCAAAAGGCTAGAGAATGGAGACTCTCAAGATAGAAAGAAAATCAAGAGATTGTGAGGAGCCTGAGGTGGGCACATGCCTGTGTGTTACAGGAAAGCAAGGTGGTTGGTATGGCTGGGACAAAGTGAGTGTCAGAGGAGAAGTTGGGAGATGAGTCCAGTGGAAACAGGAGGCACATTAGATTGATTGTTACCCTCTGTAGCATTGTCTGTCTTTTACTGTGAGTCAGTTTGGAATTTGAATAGGGGAACAACACAGAACTACAGCATTGTACAGGTATTCTCTGGCTGTCATGGTGAAAACCGACTGGGTGGGTGGCCAAGGTAGAAGCAGTTAATGGGATATTGCTATGATATATAGGGAACAAATCAGAGCAGAGAAGGCCAGGACAGAAACTGTGGCACTGGGGATAAGTGCCTATTTTCTGGACATATTTTGAAGATATATTTGGGAGTAATTATCTGAAGAACTGGAACTCTGATATGTCTGAGGAAAAAACAACTTAAAGGTGATGATAAATTTAACATGAAAAAATAAACATATGGGATTTCCACTAACTAACATGGAAAACCCTGGGACAGAATATCTTCCTTGGTTAAGAGGGTAGACTATAGACGAAATGTTCTTGGTTTTCAATACATTAGGATCAGCTGCCTATCATATAATTAGGGGAGAAGTCCAAGTTAGGAAGAAAATACAAAGCCTAGAGTTTGAGGAATCATCTAGGCTACAACAATAAATATAGAATTCATTAATTTACTTGTAGATTGGTGCTTATAGCCATGAGACTGGATGAGATCAATAAAGGAAAGAAAAAAGGCAGAAAAGTGAAGAAGCCCACAGACCAAAGCATGGACTTTCCAGTGTGCAGACAGGGAGGTGAGAAGCTTTGAGGAGAACTAATCCGTGAGGAATGCAGCCCCAAGGAAGTGAAGAAGGTGTATCGAGAAAACACTCCTCAATCAGATCAAGTGAGAAATGAATATAAGATTTAGCACATGAAGGGGTTGATGGAGTGTGATAATCTTAGTGAAGTAAGACATGCTGTCAGTTGAAAAGGAAAAGAAAGAGGCACTTGAGCTTTGAAGAAATAAAAACTGAAGAAATGGGTAAGTGTGTAGTAGTTGTCTCAGAAAAAGGAAAGAGAAGATAGTGTGATTCCTTTGAACATTCAATCTTGTTACTGAGCAAAGTTTTCAGCTGGGATTATTCAGTCCAGGTGTGTCTTTTTCTCTAACTACGTTGAGCCATGGCAGGTGCTGCCCTAGCATGAACAAATTTGAACTTAACCAAGAAAGATCTGAGGTTTTCCTAATTCCAATACTAAGAATAGGCCAAAGAAGCCAACCACACAAGTAAAGCAGTGATTATGACTAACCAACTTTAACAGGGGACACAGGGACTAGAACACAAAAAGAGTGAATGAAAATGGTTGATGTGTTTTAGGTCCTAATGATAGCATGAATATTTAAGAAAAGGCACTGCTTTAAGTGATCTGAAAAAACAAGAGAAGTATGAGTGTGGAGTACATAATTGAAATTCTGCAGGATTCACAATTGTGGTAAGATATAGGGCATGCTCATGAGTGTGACAGGACAGGAGAGGTTGTTGGATAAAATGATATAGAAAAAGAAATTTGATGGCTCAAGATAATGAAATGAAAAATCTACAGAGCTATTCAAATCATAGCAAAACATGCCACGAGCAATGATAGAGAGTATCAGCTAACTTTGGGGAAAGCAAAGTACATCAAAGTCGTGAAATCTCTCTCTTAATGTGCCCAAGAGTGTTTTCAGTGGCATAATGGACTATATCAGCAAGGAGTATGCACTGTACTTCATTAGAAGGCAGTTATGGAGGAGGCTTTAAGTTGTGGTCACATCCCTCACGCTACTAAGCATTTGAATATCTCTCCTGTTTTCCTTTGTACATTCTGAGCAGCATGTTTTATGTTACTGACCAAATCTCATTTACAGTTCAATTAATGCAGTGGAGAAAACAAGGTACCTGCCAAGCCTTTCCATTCTTTATGCTCTGTACTGTGATTCTGGCCAAAACAAATTAATTCAAATGAGAGAAGAGATTTAGTTCATTCTTATTAAGAACCCATAATTCCTCTGGCTCATATAAAATCTATGGAAAGTCTGGCCACAAGGTATCTGTGTCTTATACTCCAGGACCCTTCTGAAATATTAGTGTCTTTAAATTCCTTTGATATATATGAAAAAATTCCAGTCACACTTTTAAAACTCACAGACATATACTCAAACAATTTTATCAGGGAGGGATCTATCATATTTTGTTTTCATACATTAACTAAGGAATGAATGGATTCATTCTCCATCCACTTGTTAGTATTTCTTTCCAGAGTCAGTGGGATAAAACAGAACAGAGCAAAGTGCTGAACATGTGGATGCAGAATAAGGTGCTGGATATAATTCTGCACTGTACTATCTTTTAAGGATTGTTACTTTTCTCCATCATATCTCTTTCACTAGAGTGTATAATCTGCTATTCACAAACTGCTATCAACTTTAATGCAATTTTTCTTGTCAAAAGACTTCTTACAAACTGATATGGTAATGTGAGTAATCTATGTCTCCTCCACTAACAACTGTCTAAAATAATAGATCACCTTGCTTCTCTTTGTATGAAAGAGAAAAATGTTATTTGGCATAAACATTTATCTTTTATTAATGCATATCCATTGCAAATAAAATCAACATATATTGTGGATAAATAAATATGCCAAGATTATGTCCTTGAACTTTAAATGATGTTTTGCTATCTTATAATAAAGACTTATTTTCAAAAGTTCCTTTATGACATAGATATCATTACACATTGTTTTAAATGACGACTTAAAAATAAGTGACAGTGCATCAAGTGCAGGGTCAAGTTGTAAGATCTTGTCTTGATTAATGTTTGTCAGAATAAAAAGCGATATAACATCTAGATAAACACGTTGATATGAAAAAGCTATGAAATCATAAAAAGAATTTGACTTGGTCAAGAATACAAAAAGCAAAATGCTGAATATTGAATTTTATCATATAACTCGTAATGGCAGAAACTTAACTATTATGGGAAAATAAACTGTTTTTAATAAATAAGAGGAACTTACATAAAATTTAAAGATAGTATCAAAAAATGAATTACAATAATTGTTAAATAGTGTTTTGCTTTATCGTCCACACATTAACATTGATTTATATCATTAACATTGTAAATCATTAACACTGATCTATATCATCTTTTACTAATTCATGCTTTAATCAGATGATAATTCAATTATTAATGGAATCATAGAGAAAAAATAGAAAATCCTCACCTTTAGATGTCACTTCCTATTTTAGCAACATTATCCAATCTTGGAGAAAACCAACAAGCAGGCACCTAAATCTCCACAAGTGTCAGTGATTACAGTTTCTACTCACCGGAATACATTTCCTGGATCAGAGCTCCATCAAGCCCTGGACTACAGGATGTTTAATTCGTGCAACTTTGGCAAGGATTGCCTCGTCTGCAACTTGAATAAGGCATTCTCCTACCACTCAAATTTGTCTTACTATTACCAACACAATAATATCATAAGTCCAATATCTGGTGTGCAATGTGGAAAAGCTCTAACAAAGAGCAAAGCAAAAACAAAAGTATAAAGTAAAAGAACTCCACTGCTTCCTGAAATCTCTGCCAGGTCTAATGCTGGGTCAAACACAGCTGCCAACCTCTCCTTGCTTTTGAAGCTCCACAGCACTTTCTCTTTTCTCTCTTTTGCTAGTGATCTCTGTTCTGTCTTACAGCTCCCACAATGGGAGCAAAGCAAAAATGAAAAATCTTCATTGCTCTCCTAAACTCACTACTGTTTTTGAACTCTACAGCAAGAACTCCAGGTGGATCTCAGTTCAAGATAGGGTTCCACCTGGAGTTCTTGTTACAGTTAAACTCATAATCAACTGAAAATGTTGCTAAACTCATAATCAACTGAAAATATTAGTTAAACTCATAATCAACTGAAAATATTGATCAAACATTTGCCGGGTCACTATTGTTCCCCACCAGAGCTGTGAATTACATGAAGCAAATGGAAAATGGAAACCATATTTTATGCCACTACCAAACACAATATTGATAGTTATCCTCTCTTACACAAAATGATTAGCTTCCTATTTGAAACTTCCTAACTCTGGTTCAAAAATGTATGCATTCCCAGGGAGTCATCACATTCTAATATGGAGCACAAGTTTCCTGATTCCCATCCATGCTACGATTTGTTAAAATAGAAGGAAACCTCAACTCAGATAGGAGGACTCTCTACACAGGGTTAATGAAATACGTAAAATGGGTGGTCATATGATATCAATTGTCTTCTTACATAGGAAAGGAACTTCTGAATGTTAGCTGAACGCATGCACACCCAGAATAAAGGCATGCAGATCAGCCGTCATTCGGGCATCTCACTTCTGGCCAAGACAACACCAAGAAGCAGCAGTAAAGTTGTTAAAGAAGAACCCTGCTGCCTGACACACATGTGAGTCAGCTAAAGCTGGAACAGGCATCTTAGACCACGAAGTGGAAGACAAACATTTGATGGCAATGGAGAAACAAGGTGAAAGAAATCTGATGATCCTGAAGTCCTCAACATCCTATCCAGACACTGAGAAAAAAGAAAAATAAATTATATGCTGTTTCACCACCCATTATATTCTTTTCTCCTGTCACATGCAGATGAAACTAATCACAATTAATGCATCAGGGGGAGCTAACTGTCTCATTTTATTAAAAGTACTCAGCAACAATTAGGAAGAACTCTCATTGTTCAATATTATATGCATTTCAAGAATCATGATAGCATTGGATAATGTAATTAATTCATCCAGTCTGTTACCTCCTTCATGCCATGAATTCTACAGTTTTAGTCAGCCTTCTAAAGTAATTTTGTGATCCTTCCACCCAGGGCAGTGTTGTGCTTCAGTGACATGGAGTGATCTGGCCATGTAACTAGTTTGACCACTGCAGTGTGAGCAGCAGTGACACATCACTTCGGGGAGAGGGGCAACAAGAGCAAGATGACACTCATAATGTTCTCTTTCTTCCATGGTGGTGATTATATAATCATTTGTCAAGATAAATCCTCTGTCACTCTGGATTCTCAAATGACTGCTATGAATATCCATGCCATGCCTTGACAAACATGAAGTAGAACAAGAAATAAACTTGATTAAAATGTTGTTTTGGACAATGAAGATTTATCTCTGAAGCAACAGTATGGCCATCTTGATTAATACAAGTAACATTCTGAGCAATTATTATTAACCCATTATCCTGTGCAAGACATTATCTCAGGAGAGAATATGGAACAGTTCATAAAGCTCACACCAACTGAAATATCAATATTCCCCTTCATTTTCCCTCTCCAATCCACCCTCAGATGTAGCCTCCAAATATTTCCTAGTCTTTCTAAAGTGTCGTCTCAATCTGTACTTTTCTAAGCAATGTACCACTTCAAGTATCCCCTTCACTCTGCAAACACTACCCACTACCTCCTCCTCCCTGCATGTTTCATCATTTATACCCAGGATCACTGGTAAATCCTCCGCTGTTCTTGCCTCCCCCCACCACAGTATTGAAAGTGCTAGCTGTAAGAATACTGATGACTTCATAGTTACCAAAACCAATGACCTCATCCTCCTCAAATGTTTTGCCCCATAGGCCACTGATAACATTTCTCCACGGCTTTAATGACAATACTCACTCTTTCCTGGCTCTCTTCCTATCTCTATAGCCATTTTTCTCCATCTCTTTCCCTGACTGCTTTTCTAACCTCAGCCACCCCCAGATTCTTTAATCAAACTTCATGTCATTTACTTCTTATTTTTTCCCTCCAGAAGATCTGGTCAACTCCATAGTATATGAGCTAATGTCTTAAACTTTTAATTTACAGTCCCAAAACTCACTCAGTAATTATGCACAAACCTCAGAGAACTCTAGTTTCTCGTAACTAACACGGAAGTCTCCATCTCCTTTAATGACTTTGTGCTTTCTCTTCCCTCTATCTCTGTTCTCCATCGACACAGTATGCAAAATTCTTAATCATTACTCACCTGTCTCCCTAATCCATGTCATATCAGTTTCTTCAACTTATTTTTTCACTGAATAATCTTTGAAAATTCTTCTTTTTCAGATTTGTATAGTCTCTTAACTTGTTCTTTAAAAGAGCCTCCTTATAACCTGCCTGCTTTATTTGTCCATTCATGCCAACCTTCACTGAACAAACTAACACAATAATCTGTCCCAGTTCTTGATTTGACCATATCATCCTTAAATCTAAGCAAAAATTACTCTTGTATTAGAAAGTCCTCTCAATCTGACTGAATAACTTTTCAGATTTATATCCGAAACTGCCCAACTATCATCCAAAATCATAATAGACTGTGTGTGCATCAAATCTTTTCCTTTCTCAAGATTCCTCTTATCTATAATATTTGTCTACTAAATTCATGTTTATAGCTCTTCAATTAGACCAGATCATAATTAATGTCTTAATCTATTTCAAGTGTATAGAATAATGCCTCCTCATATGAATACATATATATATTATATATATATGCCAATAAGTATGTATTTATATAATCAACAATCATATGTGTTATATATAATCCATTCTAAGCAATAAAAATCCAGACGCGTATCCTTTATCTAGGAAAAATTCAATAGATCAGCTGTCATGTATTTATTGATATTTTCCTTTTCATCTCATCTCAGTATAAAAACTAGTTTTAGCTCTTTGTAAAAGTTCATGTTAACATAAACCAAATCTTTCATTTAGGTAGAAAGTATTTTCTGATCTTTTATGTAAGAAGAAAGTCAGTGCTGAATAACTTAGAAACAGTTTTAGAATGCTGTAAAGTAAAAGCCATAATGAACAATTTGTTCATACTTTGTATGCTGAGACATTTTTGAACAAATCTTAAAAGCAATGCATAGGATTTAGTCATGAGACATTCAGCAAGATTAATGGACATAGTGCTACTTCAATCCCTCAGTATGGTTTTGAAATTTCCCATGTGCTATCAGTGATGTCTTAGTAACTAAAATTCTGGCTTTGGTTTCAGGCTGCAGATTTAAGGAAACTGTGGATGTGTTTGATATTGACAACCTTGTGGCCCCAATTATATAACAGGATATCAGGTTTTGATGACCACCTAAAGATCATTCTATCCAGTACTTGAATTCTTCAGCAGAGCTGGTCAAGAAATCATACTACATCTGTTTGACTGGGAAAATCATTGCCTCTCAAATCTCCATTTCAGTTTAGACAAGCAGAAATGAAGATTAAAGTAATTTATCAAGATGGAGATATGAATTTTAAAACTTTATAAAAATGTCATTAAATATCTTTCCAAAACATCCAGTAAAGCTTGAAACTTCTAATAATAGTAGAGGAATAACCAAGAGAAAGTGACTTCATATTTCTTCAGTGTGGGATCATTAATGTCAGGAGGTTTTTGACAGTGGTCTTTTCATACTTGGTTAACCATGAGATGGCTCTTGCTCCCAGATATCCTAATCATAGGATGTTTATGGCAACCCCTCCACAAAAGATAAAACTCCAGCCCTTGATGGTTGGGAAAGCAATATTCAGGAGGTTTAAGATTAAATATAAATAAAATTATTTTGATTTTGAAGAGTCAAAATATTCAAGAGATTTCTAGATCTAATCTTATCATTTAAGAAATCTTTTACCTCATCAAAATAGCCTTTACACTCAGCAGTACATTTTTATTTTATTCATTTATTTATATTTTATTTTTTTGGTACCAGGGATCAAACTCACAACCTCACACTTGCCAGGCAGGCCCTTGTGCCACTGAGCTAAATCCCCACTCTCGGTAGTACATTGTGAAAAGTTACAATCAGTCTTATCTTCACTTAAAACTGCAGAATGCTCCAGCCACTACGTAAGGCTTAACAAGTAACATTCTAACATTCCCTATTCTTCCACACCTGCAGACGAACTGAAAAACATTAATATCTATACAAATAGCTCTGTTTTGTATATTTGGCATCATTTTTCTGATGTCAAAATCATTTTAAACAGCTTCTCTAACAGTAAATTGCCATTAAATGTACCACCAATTTAGCCAAAAGTATGTCAATGGAAAATATATTTTAACATGAACTATAATCTATATCTCCATAGAAATCACTGTCTCTAATGCAGGATTCTGCCAGAGTGCCAAACTGAGAGAAAGGAAACCAAACTTACCTTAAATGCAGTATTCTAGAGCTCAAAAATAGCAAACTGTAATCTAAGCATTTAACATTTCAATTCATAAAGTAAACATGGAGTGTGATTTTGCAGTCCTGTTGTTTCTTCTAGCACTAGGTAAAATTATTATATCTTGAAATCAACCATACTCCCTGGTCTACAAGTATTTTAAAATGAAGAGGATTGCTGCTTATATTTGTAAAATGTTTACTAAAATCTTCTTGAAACAGGAAGCCTTCAGATTGAAACTGTGTGCTCTTGTAGGGAAAATTCACTATAAAAATTTAAATTGAGAATGTTCTGAAAACACATATGATATAGCTCAGCTTGAAAGATACGGGTTCAATCTTTAGTACTGAAAAAAATTTTATATATATATATATATATATATATATATATATATATATGCAATCAAACTTCAGTTACCAATAAGGAAAATCTGTGTTTATCACTGAGGGAACGAAGTGAAAAACAGAAAAGGTTTCTCCTGTTTAGGAACCAGAGAAAGAGTAGGCACATTTTAGCCCCTCTTCTTTTAAAGTGGATTTGACCAAGAGTCACGGGGTCTAATCTATACTACAAAGTTGGATAAACTTAACTTTGGCAATAAAATCATAGACCAGCATCGTGTGAGTACTGACATAATTTTATGCTCTATGCTAGGCAAGAGGTTAGGCTGTGATGAAAGGACATTGCTTTTATGGAAAGCTTTGTGTAATGAATCATACATCATTCATGGAATGGTATGCAATATATTGTTTAGGGTATAACAATGGGTAAGGAGATGGCATGCAGAATGTTGTCTTGCACAGTATGTGTTATTAAACATGTCTGTCCAGAAGGGATTAGGGATTTATCTCAGAGCCATAAGTGTCTGCCTTCAAGCATGAGGTCACAAGCTCAATCCCTAATACAAAAAAAAAGTGAATTAAAATATAGGCAGTTGTCTACAGTCTCAACATAACCAAGTAACTTTTACCTCTAACCCATTTTAACCAAAACCAAAGTGCAGAGGGCAATAGAAATTTAAGAAGTTTGTTTCTTTTGGGCTGGATTGTGTTTGTAATTATATAACTGAGATATATCTTGCAGAAGAGGCATCCTGCCTAAAATTTAAAGTCTCTAACTCTACCCACACTTCACAACCATTTATTTCTCTGTTTAGCCAAGATTTCAGCATTCTGAAATAAAACGGGTCTCCTTTAAAGCACAGTTCTAAAAGACAATATTCTTTCAACATTCTGGATCTTCAAAATGGCACCAGAATCTTGTACCACATAGCCAGTTTCAGTCCATTAGTTTATGTATCAGTGTCTAATAATGTGTAGAGTAAGACTGCAAAATACTCTCAGGAATAATTTATTCTACACTGATTTGAGAACCATATACATGCCTATTGATATAAGAAAAACTACAATTAATGCACTTAAAGTTTTTATAACCACTTCATGTTCTTTTTTAATAGGAAGTAAATGTTCAGTTATGTGGCTATGTTCTGAACCATCTAGACACCCGTCTGTTTATAAATGTTAGCATTGTGCCTTAAGATCCAGTCTTTTTCCTGAAATACCAGCTTGCTTATGGATATAGCAATGATGAAATTCATTGGTCCAGGAAGGTGTATGACCTCTTGCATTTTTTTGTTGTTGTTGCTTTAACTGTATTGTTCTGATGGCTCTGCTGTTTTTGCTCTACATTGCTAGCGACTTTACTCAGTGAAGTGAGATAGCCTTTCTTTGAAGACAAAGAATAGTTTTAAACTTGATTTGAGAAATAAAAATGAACTCCCATGTGAGGCTGTAATACTCTTTACATAACTCATCCCTGACTGGAGTAGCTATTACTTTTCTTAAATAGAATAAAATGAGGTGACTCATCTTTAACTAAAGAGCACAGTGATATGACAAGATACACCAGAGAGCTATTGTTTTTCACCTTCACACACATCCAAGGGAATTTCATACACACTATCCCTACATACCTGTGCACATACTTCCTGATTCCTATATTTTTTGTGTTTTCATTCTTCAGTCGTAACTCACAAATGCAGAGGTGTGCACTTGGCTTTAGATGAGCCAATATAAATATTCAGTTAGAAATTTTGCACCTGTTTGTGAGGAACTCAGTGTCTCCTTGGGTCAATGGATTAAATGATGAAAAGTTAGGATACTGTCAAATGCTGGTGCATGAATTTAAGTAGTGGAGAAAATAGAATCATAGCAAGGTGAGGACATTGGAATAATGCCTGGATCATTTCAATCATCTAACCTCAATCTCCTTAAATTTGAAAAACCTCCAATGTTTTTATCTTATCTATGTTAAAACTAGTTTAAATTGACTTACTATTACTAGCAAATAAACAGCCCCCAATAAAATATTTTAATATAGTCCATATCACTGTAAAAGGCAAGATGTCTTACTTTTGGGTCAATGTTTTCAAATAGTGCAATGGACTCCAAGAGCCTTGGGCATTTTTTGCCTCACACTGGAGGGGTGCAACTGATTTCCCATGAGCAGAGAGCACTGAATAGGATATTGGTCTCTGGACAGAGATCACTGTCTGGGGTAGAATTGCTCTGCCCACCAAGAGGTTGTGCAGATGTTTGATGGTCCCACCAAGCCTAGTTCTTCATTCTTCTGTAGAGAATGCTGACAATATTAATGAACCATTCTAACAAAGGTAGCCCAAGCCAGGCAGCTAAATACACTCTCAAACTGAGCCCCAAGCAGTCAAAGACAAGGCCTGATGAGAAATATTCTAATAAGTTTCATAAACAGCTGTGAACAGCACTGAATATCACAAGCAAATTTTACTAATAAATAGACTAATACTTCTAATCTCTTAATACCAAATATTGTATCGACAATAACTACTTGGCCTTTTTTTAAGTTTTCTTTTTGTTTTTTCCTTTTTCTAACAGTTGCTTCTGGTTGCCTAGCTACAGTTACTTGGATTTCTGCAACCCTACCCTTTAAAATGTTCTACTCTGAGAAGTTTAAGGTGAATTCTTGTTTTATAAGACATGGCCACAGTAAAAATTTTCTGGATTTCATAAGTCAAGTAAATGAGAATCAATGCAATGTGAATTTAGAACACATGCCAGGAGGGGTATAATTGACTTACACATTTTTTAAAAGATTTACAGAATGTAGTTTTAGGTTGTGAATATAATCATCATGCCCTGTCAAAATATCTGCCTCATGCATTGATTTATGTAGAAATCCCATCATTCAATTAAAAATGTTAGACTATTACAATAAAAATGAACAAGAGTAACTTACAGACTCTTTTCTATAATGCACACTCTGACGGAAGTAAGTAATTTGAGAGCAGGAAGGGATAGATAAGGAAGGAACAAGATCAAGTACTTCATCACATGGACTTCAGTCTTTCCTTTTTTGATAAATTTGATCCAGGGTTTATCAATTTTATTTAATCTTTTAAAGAACCAACTCTTCATTGATTCTTTGTATTGTATCCTTAGTCTAAATTGCATTAATTTCTACTCTGATCTTTGTTATATTCTCTCTTGTACAAGTTTGACCTGTTCTTTTTCTAGAAGTTTGAGTTCAACATGAGGTTGTTTATTTAAACTCTGTTTGTCACCACTATTAATTTTCCACATAGGACTACTTTCATTGCGTCCCATAAGTTCCAGCATGTTGTACCGCCATTACTATTTAATTGTAGGAGCTGTGTAATTTCTTCCTTAATTTCATCTGTGGCCCATTGGTTGTTCAGGAGGGTGTTATTTCATTTCCACGTGTTTATGTAGCTTGCGTGGACTTTTGGTCACTGTTTTTCAATTTCATTTCATTGTGGTCTGATAAAATGCATGGAATAATTTCAATTCATTTGCATTTACTTAAGCATGTTCCATGAGCTAGATAAGGTCTATTTGGAGAATGTTCCATGCAAAACTGAGAAGAGTATACATTCTGATGCTGTGAGATAGGACACTCTGTAGACATTTACTAAGTAATTTGTTCAAAAATTTGGTTCAGTTCTGATATTTCTTTGTTGATTTTTTTGTCTAGTTGATCTATCTGTGACAGTGGGATATTGAGACACACAACTACAATTGTTTTAGTGCTGCTCAAATTTTTTTTATGTCCATTAATATTTGTTTTATATAGTTGTGTGTGACATTATTTGTTACCAGGTCTCAATGTCTTATTTTTGAGGAAGACAAAAAAGAGCAGGAATCTTATACCCCACATCTTTCCTGTGGCAATTAGGAATGAAAAGCATGAAATCACAACTATCTTGCATATCATATACAGATACAAATTTCCTATGATGATCATGGTGCATATCTAAAATGTATCAATAAACTTAATTTTAAAAACATCAGTTGCTTATACTAGACCTGGAGCAGGAATGAGAAAAAAATTGTACTACACAAGAAGATCAAGCTTACCAAAAGCAAATCCTTTTGTTTGATGATTTTTTCTGTCTCTCCTTCTCTTTTCATTCCCTCTATTTTTGTGTCAAAATGTTTAAAATGTCACTTATTGTCATTTTAAAGATGCAACTAGACATTATCAATAAGACTATGTTTGTCTTAAATAGTAGTTAATTTTTTTAATTTATTTGCTACAGTGCCTAAAAGAGAATCTGAGGAATATCAGAAACACTGAACACTTAAATTGTTGAAAATTATTTAAAACAAGGTAAAAAAGAAATCTAAAATGTCTAAATCTTTATATGCAATTTTACTTCTTAATTATAACCTTACATTTTCTTTTCTAAGTCTTTTTTGTCCATTTTTTTAATGTAGTCAAGTAGCATAGTATAAAAATTGCATTTTAAATTATTTTGTTTTGTCTTTGCTGTTCTTAGAATTGAACTCAGGGCTTTCACACTAAGCTACACCCCCAACCCTTTTTATTATTTTTTATTTTGAAACAGGATCTCAGTAAGTTGCCCAGATGAGCTCAAACCTGTGATTCTTCTGTTTCAACCTCCCAGAGTGCCGAGATGATAAACATGTACCACCACACCTGGCTCATTTTAAACATTTTTGAATGTACAGTTCAGTAGCATTAAATACATTTACAAAGAGCAAATATCACCACCACCCACAGATCTCTCTTCAACATGGATAATCAAGCCCTATATCCATGAAAGTCTATGTCTTGTCTGCCCTACCCTCTAGTAACCACCATTGTACTTTCTGTCTTCATGATTTTGACTATTCAAAGTATCTCAGATAAGGGGTATCATGCACTTTGTCTATTTGTGACTCGCTTTTTCACTTTCTATCATAGTCTCTAAGTTTATTACTACTGTAGCATGTGTCAGAATTTTCTTCTCTTTTTAAAGCTGAAAAATTCCCTTCTGTATATATACACCAAATTGATCACATCCATTCATCTCTTGTGGATGTTTGGGTGACTATCCACTATGAATAATGGTGCTATGAACAAGGACTTGCAAACATCTCTTTAAGACCCTACATTCAATAAGCTCAGAAAAAGAATTGATGGATAATTCTAAAAAGACTGTTGATAATCCTATTTTTAATTTTTCGTATACTGTCAATTCTGTTTTCCACAATAACTATGCTATTTTACATTCCTGCCAATACTATCCATGATTGCTATTATGTTGCATCCTTGCCAATGTTTACTGTTCTCTGATTTTAAAAGCAGCCATCATATGTACAAGTTGAAATTCCACTGCAGTTTGATTTGTGCTTATTTGATGATTGATGATACTAAGCATCTTTGCGTGTGGTTATTGACCATTTGTGTATTGTCTTGAGTGTCTGTTGAAATATTTTGTCCATTTTTAAAGTGGATGGTTTTGTCATTATTGTTATTGCTGTTATGAGTTTCAGAGTTCTTTATACATCCTAGGTATTATTCTTATCAGATATACAGTTTGTAAATATTTTTTCACTATGCAGGTTGTCTTTTTCACTTTGTCAATTCTGTCTTTTGCCACAAAAAGTTTTTTTTGAATTTTTATAGAGTCCAACTTGTCTATACTTTTTCTGTTACCTTTGTTTTTGCAATTACTTTAAGAAATCATTGCCAGATGTAATGTTGTGAAGCTTTCATCTTATGTTTATTTCTAAAAGTGTCACAGTTTTAGGGCTTACATTTAATTCTTTGATTTCTTTTGAGTAAACTTTTGTAAATTGTTCTGAGTAACAGTCCAATCCCATTTCCTTGTATGTAGATACCTAGTTTTCAAAAAGATTGTACTTTCAATAGTCTTGGTATTATTATCAAAAATCATTTGACCATATGTGCCAGAGTTTATCTTTAGCTCTCAATTTTATTTCATCAATGTATCAGTCTGGGTCACATTATGTCTATATCACATGCTAGTACCCCACTGTTTGGTTTACTATCTTTGTAGTAAGTTTTAAAATCAGACAGTGTGAGTTTTCTATATAATTTGCAACTTTCTATTCCTCTTTTCCTGCTTTACTGTTCTTTTTTGTTCAGTTAATATTTTTATGTTGAAATATTTAATTTCTTTTCTCAATTTTTTTATATGTATTGCATAGTTATTTTTCTTGTTGGTTATCACAGAGATTAAAAGTAGCATCTTTAGTGTTATATGCTATGATTTGGGTGTGGACTGCCCCCAAATGTCTGTGTGCTAAAGGTTTGGTCCTCAGCATGGCATTATTGAAAGTCAGTGGAATCCTTTAACACATGGGAACCACCAGGAGCTATGAGAGGAGTGGGGTATGCCCTTGAGGGGATAGTGAGACACAGGCCTCTTCCTCTCTGTCCTTCATGGTCACCATGAGGTGAACAGCTCTGCTTTACCACATGCTCCTCACCATGATGCACTGCCATGTGACAGACACAAGAATAGTGGGCCAATTTACCATGGATTTAAACTTTCAAATCTATGAGTCAAACTGTTCCCCCTTAAAATTTTATTGTCTCAAGTACATTTTATAGAAATGTAAGTTTGACTAACATTATAACATGCTATTTTGAACTTCAATAACATACAAAAATCTTCTTTTTGTAATAACTCTGATCTTCCCTGCATGCTTTAATGACATCTCAAAATTCCATATATATTCATTATGTGATCAAAATAATAATATTTTAATGGACTGGTATCTTAAATTAGGTAGGAAATAAAAATCAAAGTTGTAGCAATACTATCTTTCAGGCTAAAACTTCCTGTTCTTGAATCATGTAGAAAACACAAAATTGAATTATAACCAGTTATTGTTATAGCACTATCTTTTATGCCTTTTGTGTATTTACCTTCATTGACCCTTTTATTTCTTCATGTAGCTCCAAGTTACTGTCCTTGATTTCACCATACAAGACTCCTTTAAGATTTTTCACAGGGTCTAGGGATAATAAATTCCCTCACGGGTGAATATTATATCAAATAAGTATTAGCCACTACTGCAAATCCACATGGTTCTCTAAAATCTTGGGTTTCAATGTTTTTAAGTACATCCATCCAGAAGTGTCCCCCAAAGTCTCAGGATTCTATTCTTTCCAATACGGTCATGACTTTGGCATATCAAACCTAATAAGGCTGAGAAATTAAATTCCTGAGAATTCTGTTGCTCCTACAATTTGATTTTGGTCTTGCTCCTCCGTGTACTCTGTCCTTTGGTTGTATGAAATTGTAGTGACTCCAGATTCTTTCCATATGGCCCTCCCACTGATATAAGGGAGTGAAACTCCCAACCTACAAGTTTGTGTTCTCTAAAATCGAAGAATGAATTTTAGGAACAGCAGAGGTTAAGTGCAGAATATATTTATGAGAGAAACAAAGCTTCTGTCTGAGAAAAACAGAAGGGGTCCCAAGTGGGTTGCCAAAAACTCTGACTTTTCTAGGGACTTTTATAGAGCAAAACTACAAAGTGAGATGGGTCCAAGTGGGGAAAACATGGGAACTAGAAAGGCAGGTGGGCATGAGGTGGGACAGAACTATGGTCAACCAATAAGATTAATTATTCAGGTAAAATTGACCAAATCAGGGACAAATGGTAAAGCAGGTCACATAGCAAGCAGGCAGGCTTAAAGAGCAGTGACTCTTCCTATAGGCTGCTGGGATGGTGATTTCTGGCTTCCTCAGTGATTCATACCTATTTAGAACATCAATCCCTGATGTTTATACTTAGGGTGTGGATGCATTTGTTTTGCCTTTTGTCTTGAGATCTGGCCCAAGGCAAAGGTGTTTGTCTTCTTTAATGTTGCAAGGTATCTGGTTTTCTACATTGGCTCCTTTGAGGGCCCAGCCTTATCTGACTGCCTATCATATTTCTAACTAACCTCAACTGCTTATAACAGGACTAACAAAATTAACTATTGATTTTCCTTACCCAGTATATCAACCATTCTCAAAAATTTAATCCAAGTTCCATCCTCTTTGTGATTCCACCCCCACAAACCTCTGTAAAAGATTTCCACAGGCATTCCATCCTAAGTTATTGTGGAAGTGCTTTTCAAACTTGCACCATGTAATACACAAAGAACTTCCCAGGTTCTACTTACCTTGAGTAGATCAGAGTCCTTGTTGCTCCTCGTGGTACCTAGCTGTGACAGTTGAGTCCCAAAATCCCGTGTTAGATTCTATCACCTCAAACCACTCCAAGCGTCAACTTTCTTAGGCCAAACTCCCTAGGAAGCTCTGACATGGAGACTCCCCTTCAGGAAGTTTTTGGAAGTGCCCATAGAATTAAGTGCTAAAGAAGAAACAGCATGGCAGAGGAGACTGCTAGAGAAAAACTGTTCCCATCATGGTAGCCTATAAAGGGGGATGTAGGAGGCAAGATATGCACTTCCAGGTCATGCCCCCAGTGAGCCACCTCCTCCAACCAGTTCCCACATCCTAACAAAAGCCAGCTATAGCATACCCTTAATCTAGTCACCTTCCAAACCCCATAATGTCAACCTCTCCTAAAATGGAAGTCCTTTTAAACATAAACCAAATCATTTCAGTAATAAAAACTCTAGATTAGCCCCACAGAGTAGGATATGACTTGATGTTGAAGAAGTGGTCGCTAGAAGTAAGAAACACAAAGGTGTTAACAGCTAAAGGGTCAGTTCATATGTCAACACACTCACCAAAGAAAGAGTAAGACTGTGATGGCAGAAAATAAAGTAAGAACCTGCTAAAATCATCAGTGAATAAAATCATCAGGTCATGGGTAGATCAAAAAGAAGTGGCAGTGAAGGGCAAATTACAACTTACTAAATTATGATTAACTTACTACTCAGAAAGCTAATGTTCAGAGACATTGAGGGTGAAATGATGTTGGCATGGAAATAAAAGCGAAGGGGCCCCTCAATCCCTAAAACTGTGCTGAGATGAAAAAAAATAGTTCTATGTCTGTGGAGCAATTCAATATGTTCAAAAGGTAGTCAGATTTAAGTCGAAAAAAGAAAAGAAATGAGAATGTTTAGAGAAGTTAAAGATGATGTTCCTAATAACAGCATCGGAGTTTCAGAAAACAGAATGTGTACACAGATAGGAGTAGAAAGCTGGAAATGATGCAGGCAATGACGGTAACACCAGAGGGTTGTATGAGACTAAATCAGATTAGAGGCTGTCCCAGGCTAAACAGAAGTGGGAAGCAGAGACCATCTATGTATGCCCTGAAGGTTTGGATTTCAGGAGAGGCCTAAAATCAGGAATGTACACAACTGGAAGACACATAACCTGATCAATTCTTATGACAAAGTGAATATTTGGTTTTCACTACAGAATTCTGTATTTGCCTCTTGGCAAATTTATAGTTAAATTCCTGAGCAAGAGTCAGTCTCAGGATTCCAGGAATCTCCTTTTGGCTTTCTTAATCTCAATGTAAGGTCATGACCAGGTGAAGGGTTAATAACCCAGGGAAACCAGTTTTAATATATCAGCTGCACTTCTGAACTCAAGTTGCCAATTAAAGTGATCACTGGAGTTCCTAAATAGAGTCTTCTTCAGAATCTTATTTTCTCTTACTTTCTGGATCCAAGTCTTAACCATGTGGAAGAAGTCTGCATGCTGAAAAGACCATGAAGCAATCCGCGGAGAAAAGCAGAAAAGAAAGAGGAGTGGTGGACTTTACCACACTGCAGTCTCCCCACCCAGATCTTTAAGGCCGACACAGGCCACACCCATCTAGGCCTTAGCCAGCGTGTCATACGTTTCTATTACTTTGACTCAAATTACATTTGTGTCACTTGCCACTGAACATGCTTGACTTACACATATTTAAAATAAACACATCTTACACAATAGAGTAGTTCCAGATTCCAATTTTGAAAGTTACAAGTGGAATGACCTTAAAAGTTTATCTAATCTATTTCCTTGCCTTCAAGCAGAATGACACACCACCCAAGACTGCATGCAGATTTTTAATAAATGCCATCTGTTACTGACATATGCCTGTGGGATTTGTATGTGTAAATTATAATTATGAGATAGTCAAAAAATAAAGAAACAACTGTACATTTCTGTCACCTACCTTAGAAGGCAATGAATCATATTAAAGAGTACATATTTTGTTTCTCTTTCTGAAAGGGCATTATTAATTACTTTAGAATTTGATTTTAAACAAAGCTAAAATTGCCTTAATCAGACTATCTCAAAACATCTACTTTTTAAAAAATAAACTCAGCTACCAAAAATTTTGCATGTAAAAAAAATCTTGTCTGACAACTTCTTGTGTTCTGCTGTTATCAATGCTGTATGGAAAAAGAAACATAAGTTCATGAAAAACACAGTCTTCCCAGAACTGCAGTGACATCATTTCTGACATTATCAATGGTGCTTCCAGCAAACACACACTGCACCCTGGGGCAGTATTGGTGTTTCTGACATGAGAGCCAGGAATGATGATCAATACTCAACAAATCATAAAGGATTTTCTGTAAGGTAAAGAGAGAGATTTGATTAGGATCATAAAAGGGTACAACATTAGGTAAAAGGGATGAAATCATATCAGGTCAGGTAGAATAACATTTCATTATTGTTGATACCATGCAAACATGTAAGTAATATTGAAACCAAATAGTCTTTAGGCTTTTACATATCAAAGTCTGGAAGGAAGCCTATTTTGGGCTAGACTCTGTGAAGTAGTAACATATGGTGACTGCTCACTCTAGACATCAAAACAGTGGCTATGAAATTCAGGTCTGTCCCAGAATGTTGCCCTAGAGAGTTCTTTAACTAAGACTTTATAAAGACAAGGAAAAGAGAAGTGATAAATGGCGTTTGAAGATGCCATTCTGAATAACCCATAATTTACTTAGCAAATTTAAAACTACGTGTTTGGAAATCAGTATATGTCATGTGTAATACTCAGATCATCCACTAACTACCCGCGCCGTCATCTTGTTCTGTATGCGCCATTTTAGATTTAAGTCCTTGTTCTTGTCACAAGATAAGTTTCTGTTTCTGGAGTACGCTTCACTTGCCGCCCTAAATGACCAACCAGCTCACTCCCCGTGTTCCTATCAGCCTACCCACCAATCAGCTGTGTTGCTCCTCTATAAAAGTAAACTCCCTTAGTTGTGAGGCGCGCAGTCTCTAGATCGGTTACCGGAGGCTGCGTCGCCAGGCTTGGCAATAAAACTCCTTCACCTTTGATTAATTGGATTGAATTTTTATTTCTTAGTTGGGCTATTACATCATGTATGTATCAGTTTGTGTGTTATGTGTATGTGTAGCAGTCTAATTCTGCATAAGGACTATTGTAGACGATCACACTGGGAACAGGGCTAGAATATATTTTTTCTTAGAATTCTCCAGACTAGACAGGCATGCTGGCACTTCATCTCTAACAAATACCAGTCACTGGAATGACTTAGAAGGCATAAAATGTGAAGTTCATATCAAATGAGAACACTTGTTTCTTAGTGCAATTTACATCTCCATATATAACTAAAGGAATCACATTTTCTACAAATACCTTTCTTAACCCAATAAGCAAATTTCTCTTACTTCTGGCTGAAAGTGAAATGAGGTTATTTTGTAGTCAATAGTAGCGTATATTTTACACTTTGCATTTTTATGTTTTATAAGTTATATGTCATCTTTTAAATGCAGAGATACTTTAAGTTCTTATTTATTAATTGCATGAAGTATATGTGCTTAAAAAGTTTTAATTTTATACCATTACTTGTATTTTCTAAGTTCTGCTGAATTCCAATTGCAGGAAATATTTGAAATATTTAATAGTTTTTATTAAAAAATAGATATATTTGGAAAATGCCTTTGATAAAGTAGGACAGAGAGATACACAAACAGATTTATATGACTTTATGTAACCTAGCAGTCCCTACACCCTTATTAGCATAGAAAATTCTGAGGGAAACCTTACAAATGCCATGATGCAAATACCATAGAACCCAGAATGGAAACACTATTTCAAATGAATTTAATTTAAACAACTAAGTTTACTATATATGAGAAAAAAATTATATGTTTTAACAGAAACAACTACATATTCACATATAGATATATCAGCATTTCACCCTCTCTGGGTCATTAGGTATTCTTCTGGTAGGAATCCATCTCTATTTTTCTTGCTCAGTTAAGCTGCTAAGTAAAGGTAGAAAACTGTGAAATAGCTGGATCAGCTTCTGAATGTCTGTCCTCTTCTTTCCTTCTGTTTGTCCTATCTGCTCTACACAGTTCCACATGCTATGCAACAGTTACTCATAAGTTAAATGTCTGATATACAAATTGCAAGGAAGCTTCAGATTTCATGCCTGTAATTGTGCTTCATTTTGTCTGTCTTTGGGATATGTTTTTATTGATATAATCAAATACCTTTAGAAAAACAACAAAACAGAATTAAAAGGAATTCCAGGTTGGCTCTTAAGTAAGATGTTTAATACAAAAGCCAGCTTCCCTACAGAAAGCAGTTTCTCCATATGCGAAGATGTAAACCTATGGTCTTTGTGACCCAGAACACAAAACATAAGATGAGCAGTTAGTTCTAGCATTTAGAGTTATTAACATTAGCACCACCAGCTTCATTCACAAGATTGATTCCAACAGTGGCTTTCTTTGCTCTTCTATATAGACCTTAAATGTATCCTTTGGTATTTTTTTGTGTTTTGTTTTGTTATTTTAAAAAGCAAAACAAAAAAGGATAGAAACAATACAGAATTTCAAAAAAAGAAATAGGAAATTAACACTAGTTAATATATTGCATATTGGTGTCTTAGAAGTATTTGTTCAGGTTGCAAGATTTAGGCATGAAAAATGATCAAACAAACAATGAAAGCACAAACTATTCTTTTTGATAAACTAACTAGACATTAGTAGTATAGTTATCTATCTCATATATATGTATATATATATAAATAGATACAGATATAGATACATATATATGTATGTATATCTATATACATATAATCTTTTCCTTTCTTCCTTTTCTCCTTTCCTTTACCCCAATTATTCTTTTCTTTCGAGCACTTTCTTTCCCTTTCATTATCACAATATCTACTATACATTTGGATCTTATTTATCCTTTGGTTTTTATAAACTTCATTTCAGCATTTTCATAAAGCATTCCTCAGCTCTATCTGGACCTACTAATGGCTTGAGTATATCACAGATCTATCTCACCCTGTTAGCTTCATCTTTGTAGCGCTCTCAGTAGCTTTTAAATATAAAGTTTAAAAAAACCCAACCATCTGAGAGCAAACTAAATAGTCAAAAGACTCATCAACTAAGACACTTACATCTTCTCTTTTGTAGCTTTGTAATTGTGAGCTCCCTCTATTTCTAGTTCAACCATTTAATCTTCACTACTTCTGCAATTTTTATCCCACCTTCAAATTTTTATTTAAACCTTCAGCTTACCAGAAATTTAAAAGTGGAATCAGTTATAAAATAAGTAACATTAAAGAAATAAGAATTAAAAGTCTCCAACGATATTATTAAAAAGACAATACCCCCTCAATACAACCCAAAAGCTTAAATGTAGATTTTTAGGTTCTTCATTACTTCATTATCTTCTATTTCAAGACCAGAGAGTCTCTTTCAACAGATATATGCCACCTTTTTAGCTTCATCCTTACAGTATTTGTACTGGCTTTTAGTACTAAAGGTAGACACTAAATAAAGGGAGATAAAGCAAAGGATCAATATATAATAATTACAAAAATTATTCTACTACATTGTCAGAGGTGAGTTATACACTGAACAAGGTTGACTCAGACTGACTCAGATATTTAGTGCTTTGTTCAAAGAACAATATTTTATATTAAGCTTTTCTAACAGGTCGATTAACTTTGCAGCTTCTTGATCAGAAATAATACCCATAAGTCAGTTATTGACAACTGCCCACCATTGTTAAGCTGGTTGCCTGAGCAAGAGACTATGGAGGCAGCCTCACCAAAAGAAAAAAAGACTGACTGAAAAAACAATCACTCAGAGAATAATGCATTTTCATACCTACTGACAGAGAACTTAGTCATTCAAATTATGCATTTCCAAACAACTTGTTTCAAATGCACCAAATTTTTACATGTTGTAAAATCCCCTAATAAGTTGTTTTCCTCTCTTTGCAGCATTAGCTCAGGTGAGTTCTTCATCTGAATGATAAATGATAGCCTCCTTCAGAAAATGTTCTCGGACTGCCTTTGCCTTACATGGGTTATAGCGTCTCCCTTTCTCATGTGCCTCTTCCCTCATCCTGCCTAGATCTGGATTGGGAACTACTCTTATGCATCGTACACTTCCTTTTTACAGTGATATTTAGCAAGTGTATCAGCGTGCCTTGAGGAGATAATTACTTTATGCCTTCCCCAGTGCTGTCTGATAGCAAGACTGGTTTTCAGTGTACATATCTAACAAGAAAGTATCTCCTACGAATTGGAAAATAAACGCTGCCTTCTTAGACTGGGATTTAAAATCATCATAAACTAGAAATAAATACATACAGTTTACCAAAATCAGATCAATTACCTCTGACCCTCTGTGCATATATCTGTTTGCTGGAAATTTATCTCAGTAATTTGCAGTAAGGACACGGTTCTTTCAGCTCCTCTGACCTTATGAAAGAGTTGCTGTGATTTTTGAAAGACTGAAACACCAAGTAAACTGTGCTAAGTAAACTGCTCTCCAGTTTATTTAGCACAGTATTGCTACTGTCAGAGCCTAAAGGGCAACTTACTCTGCCCAGGCTAACCCTGGGCACAGAAATCATCCACTAATCATCTCAAGGTCATAGCTCTTAGTGTTCAGTCCACTGACATTGATCCATCCCACCATCGAGGCCATTTTCCCCTTTAGAAAGCTGCAAGGATCTCATTTAGGAATCCAGCAGACACCCAACACAGCCCTCTGGTGTTCTACCAGTTCCAGGGCTAGGTACTCTGAGAACGCCTTCAGTTCAAGCACTAATCTGCTTTTCCTTTCTTTAGGACCTAAATGAGCTCTCCTCAAGGTGACTTTCTCCTGGAAGAGGAGTAGAATAAGGCCACTTTATCTTTGCAATGATCTTCCCTCTTTTCTGAGGTCCAACTGGAGACTGTAGATATTGTTTCACTTCAGATTAGCTCACATGTTGAGCTTTCCTCAGAGGAAAAGACCAGCCATCTGTGTTAGAAAAACAAAATGTCACTGAGGCGAGCACCATAAGGACCAACTCAAGGGCACACCTCAGAAGAGGAGCCTTATGCATGGTTTCCTAGTACTGTAGCCCTCTTGCCACACCTACTTGATTGTGATGATGGATCCACCACTGTGGCTTGGCTTCCCATGTCCTTCTGTCCATGGAATAAAAGCATAAACAAAGAAGTACAGATGCTTGCTTATTTCAGCTTGCCTGACAGTTGCTTTTGCGCACTGCAGAATAATACATTGGCATTCTGCTTTAGTACATTAGTCTTAGGAACTTTGATGATGTGAAACTTTGCCTGGAGAAATGAATTCTTTATCCATGAACTGATAGATTATGAAAGATAAAATAAATCAAAGCAAGGTCAGGCTACCACAGTCTTGAGAGACCATCAGGAAGCCACCCCAGCAGCCTCTCCTGGGGACACCAGGTGCTTTTTTGTTTCTCTGTAGCTGTTGAATTCATGCAAGGGTTTCACTGTCTGTTGAAAGATTAAACGTTATAGATTCCTATAGTACTGTACAGATTACAGAACATTTCACCAAGTATTATCTTTTTTAATCCTCACAACAATGAGGACTATAAATGTTTAAATCCCATTGTACGATATAAAGAATCCAAGAATTTTAGTCATTTGCTTGAGATCACAAAGAATCAAAAGTCAAGCTACAATACAGTCAAAAAAGTTTTTATTTTTAACTTAGACCCATGATTAACACCTTATTATAAAAATGTCTTTCAAAACAAAAAACTAGTAATAGAGCAACTAACGGCTATGCAGCTTTTATTTATGTGTAGAATACTGTTCTAAATAATTTACATACATTGATTTGAATTTTTCCTACAATAACCCTGTTAATTACTACAAATGTTATTTTGTGATCAAACTAAACCTCATAGAAACTAGATATACTATCCAAAGTCATCAGGTAAGAAAATGACAGAGAGCAGAATCAAATCCACACAGTATTTTTCTCAAAGCTTATGTTAGTTTTTACCTGACACTGTATTGAAAAGATATAAAAATCTCTTGCCTGATTGAACAACCATAATCTTATATTCTTCTTTCACTCAGTTTTTCATGTGCAATAGCCATCTTTTCCATTTGGTTTAGTAGCAAATTTTGAAATTTCATTCCTATACACATATCTCCTCAGTCCTGCACTTGGAAACCTGTCACTCTTTTCCAACCACACCACATCTGCTGACTTACATTTATTAAGACAAAGACAATCTAGAGACTGACCACTTGTGTCTCAAATTCTAGATTTCTCTAATCTGGCACAAACTGTTCTCACTAAGTCCAATTTACATTAGGCACGCTATAAATGGAAGTTCATTCTATTGAAAGATAATTCCACTGGAATAGCAAATCTTGAATAAATTCCTTCCCCCACCTTCCTGTATGCATTTATCAGATTTCAAAGAAAACTTGTCAGATGTTTGACCTGTCTTCCAACAGATATTTCATCCAAATAATATTTTTAAGTACTAGAGGTTGACCCCAGGGCCTTCCCACTGAGTTACATATCCAGCCCATATGTATTCTTTTTTTTTTTTAAATTTTGAGACAAGCTCTTTCTAAACTGCTAAAAATGTCCAGGCTGGTTTGAACTCTTTTGTCTTTTTTTTTTTTAAAGCAAAACAGAAAAAAAAAAAAAGATAGAAATGATACAGAATTTCATAAAAGAAAAAAAGTAGAGAATAGGGAATTAACACAGACAGGGTCTCACTCTGCTGTTCAGGTTGACCTTGAACTCACTTTGTAGCCCAGGCGGGTCTCGAACTCCCAGCAATTCTCCTGCGTTAGCCTCCCAATGGCTTGAACTTCTGATCCTCCTGCTTCAGCTCCCAGAGCTCTGGGATCACAGGTCTGCTCAATCATGCTGGCTTCCTGCTGAATCTTTACTGACATTTCTGAGAGCATTCCTTCCTTGGGCCACCCATCCCTTTCTTCTAAGTCCAAAAAATGTTATAACCTGTGAGGTCCAAGCCTGAGCTAAATCCTGAGACATAATACAAAGTCCTTGTTGTCAATAAGTTACTACTTATTAGAGTTAAAAAATGTTCACCAATGACTATTAGCAAAAGACTCTTGTTAGCTGCAAAAGCTATTTTTTAAATAAAAGAACACCAGAAAATCTAGAGTAGCAGCTCTTTCCTTTGTCACAGGGAAACAGGAAAAAACATAAAGAAAGTCATATTTATGTTTGAGTTGAGAGAGGTACAAAGAAAAGATGCTCTTTTAGGTAAAGCAAATGGCATGAGAAACGGGTAGGGATGATGCCAAATGTTTACCTAGCTTGGCTGGAGGGATATCTTCATTGAAGGATATAGCAAAACATCTAGAAAGATTAGTGGAAGCCAGCTTAGCAGTATGAGCACAACTTTGTACCTCACTCTAACATAACCAAGGAAATCAGTAAACTTCATCTTGTTTCATAGCACATCGATTAAAGAGAGGGCATGAAAGATTAAATATCCAAATTCTCTGTTAAGTAGTTTGATTACCTTGGTAGAGTCTTTTAGCTTTTCCATCACTCTGTTTCCTTGTGAAATATGATCATGTACCACATAATGACACTTTAGTCAACAACCAATTGCTTGAGTGTCAGTGGACTACCAGATTACATTGGAGCTGAAAAATTCTTATCAGCTAGTAACATCATAGCTGTCCGAACACCATAATGCAATACATTGCTCACACATTTGTCATTTTGCTGGTATAAACCAACATATGCTGCCAGCCATATAAAGGAATGACCCAGGAGCTATGAACAGTGCATAATATTTGATAATGATAATAAATGAATATGTCACTAGTTCATACACTATTATACTATATTTGTATTTTTAGAGTATAATCTCTACTTATAGAAAAAAAGTCTATTGTCAAACATTATGCTATGCAACTGCTTCTAGCATCTCTACAGCAGAGGACGACCCTAAACCAGAAAAGTCTATGGCACATGGGTTGTTCTTGCTCTTGCTTTTTAAGATAAAAGATGTTAATATATGAGTTATTTTTTCTAAACTAAAACCTCAGTATTCAGGTTATAATTGCAGTGTTGGCACCTTGTGATAAATAAGTGGTTTTTAAATTTTAAAAACAAAAAAGGATACAGAAATGGGAAATTAACACTAGTCAATATATTGCATATTATTATCTTCAAAGTAGTTCAGATTGTAAGATTTAGGGATGAAGAAATGATCAAAGAATCAGTGAAAACACAAACTGCTCCTTTTGATGAACAGAGATTACTAGTATAGTTATCTATCTTGTAAATATTTACATCCACAAATATATGTGTACATATGTGTATATATAATCTTCTTTCTTTTCTCATTTTCCCTAACCCAGCTGTTCTTTCCTTTTGACCGCTTTCTTTCCTTTTTGTTTTCACAATATCTATTGTACATTTTGGATCTTATTTATACTTTATTTGTAGTAGGAAGACAATATGATATTTATACATGTGAGTCTGATTTATTTCACTTATGACTATGATCTCTACTTATTTCCATTTACCTATAAAAGCCTCAAGTTTATCTTTCTTTATAGCTGAGTAATACTTCATTTTATAAAAATACCACATCATTTTTTATCCATGGTTGATGGGCAATTGAGTTGTTTCCAAAATGTAGCTATTACAAATTGTGCTGCTATAACTATGGGTGCACACATATCACTGTGGCGTAATGTTTTCAGTTCCTCTGGGAAAATACCCCAAAGAGAAACAGCTGGATTGAACAGAACATCCAATCCTACTTTTCTGAGGAATCTCCAGGCTGATTTCCACAGTGGTTGTACCAGTCTACACTCCCATCAACAGTGGAGAAGTGTTCCTTTTCACCCACAGCTCCACCAACATTTGGTATTGCTTGATTTCTTGATGGCAGCCATTCTTTCTGGAGTGAAATGGAATCACAGGATTGTTTTAATTTGCATTTCTCAAATGACCAGTGATGTTTAACATTTATTCATATATTTATTTGCCATTTGTATTTCTTCATCCAAGAAGTGCATGTTCATCTCAGATGCCCATTTCTGGACTAGGTCCTTGAATTTGGGGGGACTCATTTTTAAGTTCTTTATGTGTTCTAGATATTAATCCTTTCTCTGAGAGACAGTTGGATAAAATTTGTTTCCCATTCTGTGGGTTTTCTTTTCACTGTGTTGATTTCTTTTGATGTGCAAAAACTTTTTAATAAGATGAAATCCCAGTTGTTGATTCTTTGCAGTACTTCCTATATAGTTTGCATTTGGTTCATGAACTCCTTGCCTATCACTCAAGATTTCTACCTACTTTGCTTTTCAGTAGATTTAGTGTTTCTTTTTTAATGTTTGGATCTTTGATCTATTTTGACTTTAGTTTTGAGCACTTTCTTTCCCTTTTGAAGATCTTGCAATCTTCTTTTACAGAACACTGTAGTTTTTTATATATAGATCCTTTACATCCTTTGTTAGATTGATCCCTATGTATTTTATTTTTTTGGATGTTATTATGAAAGTTATTATTTCCATAATTTCTCTCTCAGTGAGTTTGTTGCTTATGTGCAAGAATTCTATTGATTCTTGAGTGTTGACTTTGTATCCAGCTATGCTGCTGAATGTGCTTATTAACTCTAGTAGTCTGTTGGTGGAGTTTCTGGGGTCTTCTATGTAGAATATCACGTCACCTGCAAATAATGATAATTTAATGTCTTCTTTTCCTATGTTTACTACTTTTATTTCAACCTCTTGTCTAGTTACTCTGGCTAATATTTCCAGAACTGCATTGAATAGAAGTGGTGCCAGTGGACTTCCTTGTCATTTTCCTGATTTTAGCTTGAAAGCTTTCAGTTTTCACCCATTTAGTATAATGTTGGCTCTTGGATTGTTATGACAGCTTTAGAGAAAATCTGATCTTCTGTAGACTTTTTGTCAGGAAGTAGCATTGGACTTTATCAAAAGCTTTTTCTACATTTATTGAGCTGATCATGTGATTTTTTCTTTGGCTCTGTTGATGTAGTGTATTACATTTATTAATTTGCATAAGTTGAACCATCCTTGCATTCCTAGGATGAATTCCACTTAGTCATGGTATATAACCTTCTTGATGATTTGCTGCATGCTGTTTGCTAGTATTTTATTAAGAATTTTTGAATCTGTTCATTCAGGAGATTGGCCTATAGTTCTCCTTTTTGGTGGGATCTTTCTCTGGTTTAGGTATCAGAGTAATATTTGTCTCTAACAATAATTAGAAATGATTGTTATGGGAGAATTGCTTCCCTTTCAGTTTCATGAAAGAGTTTGAGCAATATTGGCACTAAATATTCTCTAAATTTCTTGTACAGTTCACCTGTGAATTGATTAGAACCTGGGCTTTTCTTTCTTTGGAAGTTTTTAATTACATTTTCAACTTCAGTAACTGATATTAGGTAATTCAGAATTTTTATATCTTGACTCAACTTTGGTAATTCATGTGTTTTTAGGAATCTGTCCATTTCTTCTGTATTTTCCAGCCTATGAGAATAAAGATTTTTGAAGTACTTATTGATGATATTCTGAATTTCAACAGAATCTGTAGTAATTTCACCCTTTTCATTCCTCAGTGCATGAACTTGAGTTTTTTCATTTCTTTTCTTAATAAATTTGGCTTGGAGTTTATCAATTTTGTTTATTTTTTTCAAACAACGAACTCTTCAGTTCATTAAATCTTTGTATTGTTTGCATAGTCTCAATTTCATTAAATTCTGCTCTGAACTTTATAATTTCCTCCCTTTTATGAGCTTTGGTCTTACTCTTGCTTTTTCTACAATATTGAGGTGCAGGATTAGGTTGTTTATTTGTGCTTATTCTATTTTCATGATGTGACAATTCATTGCTATATATTTCTCTTAGGACTGCTTTCATTGCATCCCACAGGTTCTGGTATGTTGTATCTACATTTTCATTTAATTGTAGATACTGTTTAATTCCTTCTTTAATTTCATCTATGACCCATTGGTTATTCAGGAGGATGTTATTTTCTTTCCATATCTTTATAAATATTTTTTGCTGCTTCTTTTGCCATTAATTTCCAATTTTAGTGCATTATGGTCAGATAATATACATAATACTTTAAGTACATTTGCATATACTTAAGCATATTCTATGGGCTAATATATAGTCTATTTTAGAGAATGTCCCATGTGAAGCTGAAAAGAATGTGTTCTGAATTAGGTGGAACACTGTAATCATCTAGAAGTCCATTTGTTCATAGGTGTTGTCAGGGGTTATAAGGAGAATGATTAGAATCAGGACACAGAATTTATTACATTGTTTATGATGGTCAACCAGAGTTTAACACAAGAAAGTGCAGGAAATCTATCCACAACACTAAAGGCCTGGAATATTCAACCAAGATCCTGGATCCCACAAAAAGGAGAACTATGCAATGTCCTACATAAGTTCAGATGAAAACTTAGAGCCCAAGACAATGCTTCCCACAAGTCCAACTGGAGGTCTAGAGCCCACGAGAAGGTCTCACGCTAGTCTGTTTTATGGATCTGCACTGGGAAGGCCCAAAGGTCAGTGGTGGAAGCTAGAAAGTCTATGCCAGCATGGTGAAGGAGCTGTGCTGTTGCTAGGTTAAGAGTTCTACACTGGAGCTGAGAAGTCACACTCAAAATAAAAACCAGGGCTGCTCTGAAAAATACCACAGCCATCCTTAGCAACACGGAGGTCCCAAGCTCCTCCAACAATAAGCACAGTCTAGTACATGCCAGGAAGCCAGCATGATGAGTTTCTCCAGCACATGTCTTCCCCTCCAGAGCCAGGAAGCAATACTCAATGTAAGAACTAGAACTCCCCCAAAGTGAACCTCAGGCATTCTCACCAATAAGGTCCCGAGCTCCTCCAATGACAATCAATGGTTGAACTCACACTGGGGAAGCTATTCCTGGGTTCCTCCAGGAGAACCAATGGCTCAAACAGCGACACAGAAACCCACAATGCCCTACTTCTCCTTCTCAACCTCTCTATTTATGCTGGCAACTTTCCTCAGGTGAAACATCTATGCTCAGCACCATGCTGATTTAATTCAGCTGTCATTAAGTTGACCACCAGATTTTTTTATCCTTAAGAACAAGTTTGTTTCAATTCTATTATTTCTTTGCAGACTTTTTGTCTGGTTGATCTATATCTTTGTGATAATAGGATATTAAGGTCCCCTGTTACAATTGTGTTATTGCATATTTGATTTTATTATCTCTGTTAGTATTTATCTTATATATTTGGGTCCTTCCATATTTGGCAGTTGTATGTTTATGATTGTTATTTATTCCTCCTGAATTTTTTCTCTAACAGTTATGTAGTAACCTTCTTTATTTCTTTTGAATATTTTTGGTTTGAAGTTCATATTGTCTGCAAACAAAATAGCTACCCCTGCTTTATTCTGGGTTGCTGTCACATGGAATATTGTTTTCCATCTTTTCTCTTTCAGTCTATTAGTTTCCTTCAAGACAGATGTTTCTTTTTTGTTTCTTTTTTTTTCTTTTTTTTTATTTAAAGAGAAAAAAACAGGAAAAAGGTAGAAATATTACAGAATTTCAAGAAAAGAAGATAAACAGTAAGAAATCACTAATTGATAAATTACATATTGTTCTTTTAGAAATAGTTATTCAAGTTACAGAATTAAAGCACACAAAGTGGACACTAAAGCAGTGAGAGTGCAAACAGATCTGTTCAACAATCCAACAAGAACCTAGAAATATGGTCATCAATCCCACACACCTAAACATACATGCAGCTATATCTTTTATAGTGCTTCCTATTTCCTCTTTTTTTATGATAGCAATTATACATTTTTAAAATTTTATTTAAAGAGAAGAAAAAAAAGAAAAACAGAAAAAAGGGTAGCAACAATGCAGAATTCTAAAAGAAAGAAAGAAAAAGGAGAATGAGGAAAAGCCCCACTAAGAAATCAGTAATTTATAAATTACGTACTGTCATCCTGGATATAGTTGTTCAAGTTACAAAGTTAAAGGGTACATAATAAATATTCAAAAAGTCAGACTACAAACATTTCTGCTCAAAGATCCAACAAAGATTCAGCAATATGGTCATCTATTTTACACACTCAAACATACATGCAGTTATATCCCTTAGAGCACTTTCTTTTCCTCTCTTTTTTACAATATCAATTATACATTTTGGTTTTATTACTCTTGTAGTTCTTATTTACTTTTTACACTAGAGACACAATATGATATTTATTAATATGATTCTTATTTATTTCACTAATGAGGATAGTCTCAAGATGTTTCTTGTATACATATATTGTCGGATCCTGTTTCATGATCTATTCTGCCAATCTATTTCTTTTAACTGGTGAATTGATAGTTTATTATTTATATTGATAGTTATTATTGATATTTATTATCTTATCTTTGTCATATTGTTTTCTTGTTGTTGGTTCCCTGCTTTACCCCTTTAATTGTTTGCCCTGCTTGGTGGTTTCTTTCTGCTGTTATTCTGGGAATTCTGGTCATTTTTATCTCTATGTAAAATTCTTTCAATACTTTTTCCAGGGTTGGATTACTGAACATGAATTTATTCAGTTCTTCTTTTCATGGAAGTATCTTATTTCTCCATTAATTTTGAGAGATAATTTTACAGGGTACATCAATTTGGGTTGAAAACTATTTTCTTTCAGGACTTGAAATGCCTCATTCCAAGCTCTTTTTGACTTGAGGATTTGTATTGAGAAGTCAGCCATGATTCTAATGGGCTTTCCTTGATAGGTCATCTGTTTCTTTTCTCTAACAGGCTCTAGTAATCTGTTTTTATGCTGAATTTCTGGGATCTTGCTTACTATGTCTAGGTGTAGATTTATTTTGGTTATGGCTGTTTGGAGTGCTATATGCCTCATTTATCTAATTATCAGACTCTTTTCCCATGCTTGAGAAATTTTCTGCTATTACTTCTGAAAATAGCTTTTTTGTCATTTGCATTAAGTCTTGCATTTTCATTGACACCTATCAGTTACACATTGTTTGTCTTTGTATTGTTGTGTTGTTGAATTGTTATTATGTTGCCCCTTGTTATTTTTAAGCATTCTTTCCTTTTATGAGCACTAGGTATGATCCTGTCTTCAAGGTCTGAAAGTCTCTTCAGTTTTGTTTAAGAAATTTTGTCAGCTTTCAATGGAATTTTTAATTTCCTGGATTTTTTTGAATCTGCCATGCATTCTACTTCTTTACTATATTGTTCATTCAAAGTTTCCATCATTTTCCCATGTTTCTGTACATTTTTAACTATGTCTTCTCTAGCTATGCTGAGCAATTCCTTCATCAAAGTTGTCATATCTTTCTTTACCAGAGAAATTATTTTTGATCTGATTTCCTCTATAGCCCCGTGGATTGATTTCTTTATTTCACTTGCTATCTTTTCAGAAATTTCAGGCATATGACTTCAATGTTCTATATTTCAGTGTCTCCTGTATTTGTTCCTAATGGGCTGGGTGGTTTTAGATTACATTTTTCTTTTTCATTTTGTCATTTTCACCTCTTGATTAAGTTAGAGTCCCATTACTCTCAACTGTTCATCATGTATATCTTAGAGTCTTACTATGTGGCTGATGTTCACTCATTTGCTGGGTCCTGCAGTGTAGGGGAGTGTAGGGGAGAGGCCTGTCACTTGAAATTTTTCTGAAGGGCCTATATTCTTCCTAGGCTGATTAGCCTAGGAGTATTGATGTTAACCAACCCTTAGCTCATATTGTTACTGAGGCTTCAGACTGTTCCAGGCCCCCAGACCCACCTGTCCATGGTGTACAATCCAGCTGGTACTTGACTGGGGGTCTCAATGGTCCAACTGGGTTCCTCTGGGTGGTAGAGGCCTTCCTTGTGCTCTCACCAGTCCACCTGGGGTTCTCTGTATGGAAGATGGGGTCAACATGGTCTTGCTGGCCTGCTTTAGTCCTCTAGGTCGGTGAGGTCTTCGGCTTAGGCAGGGACTCTCCATACTCTCACTGGCCCACTGAGGTCCTCTCAGTTGGGCAAAGGTATAGCCAAGGAACCTGTCAGCCCACTAAGGTACTACAGATGGCAGAAGGGGTAGCCAAAGTTCCTATGGACTGCCAAGGTTGTGCAGATGAGAGAGAAGGGTGACTAAGGCTCCCCTCAGCTACTGAAGTCTTCTAGGTGTGGGGGTGGAGGGGCGGCTGATGCTTCTTCAGCTACTGAGGTCTTTGGGGTATGGGGGAGGGGCAGCTGAGGCTCCCCTTCAGCTGCTGAGCCCTTTCAGGTCAATAAGTGGGTTTTGAGCTGAGGTTTGGGCACTCACCTCTAAACGGTTTCACATCACTGATAAACCATCTAGCTCTGGATAAATAAGCTCTATGATGTCCACACAGCCATGACATTCACTAATGACCCATTTCTCAGAATATGTTTCTAATATTAAGCAATATCTGGCTAGAAATATAAAAGCTACATATCAAAGGATTATGAGAGCAATTAAATAAAACAGTGCCTATAAAAGAAGATGACATTCCAATTGATAGATGCACAAAAAATTATTAGTATCAAATAAGCAAAATTATTAGTATCAAAAAATTATTAGTATCAAATATTGAAAGAACTTTAGAAGTCACAATTCAGTTTGTGTGTCTTAAAACAATTTCAAACATTCTTGTACTCCTTTGACTGTAACAATAGGAATTTGACTCCAAATTACAAGTGTGCATGGTCTAGCATCACAGGGAAGCTTGCCTCCCTTTAGCTGAGCACCCACAGCTGTCTTGTAGTAGACCTTTTGGCAGGTGCAACACACTGCTTACTTTACTCTAAGGGGAAACCTTCAGCTCTCTTTCACAAATACTGTGGCTGTTACACAGGCCACCCAAAACCTAGCCTCATACAGTTAACTTTCCCTCTGCATAGACTTTTCCATCATCTGTTAATTTAATTTCAATCCAAGTTTTCCTCTAAAGATTTTACTAAGTTTACTAAAATTACTAATGTTTTCATTTCTGTTATCTAGGAATCTCCCAAAAATTTATAAGTATTGAACTTGTTACTAAAATATCTACTGGGTTAAAACAAAGATAGAGTCTTACACTACATACCTTTCTATGTGCCTCCCAGCTTACTAATCTACCAAAGAGTACTAATAAATTGAGTTAGATAATTCAACCAGATATATTTTCTTAATATTCCTATATGTTTCTTGCTCAAAAGTTTATCATGAAACATGGATCAGACACTCTGCCTAGACACTCTGCCCATTTCTCACTATGCATAACTGAAAATTAAGTACTCACAAGCTGTTATTCCCAGTACTCAGTCTTTGTTAACTCATGCTGGTTCTTACTAATCATTGATCTTTTTCCTAAGTGTTTAATATGTATGCTTTTCTTAAAACTCTTAATGTGTATACAGGGAAGACTCTCCCCCTGGAAAAGATCGTGCCAGATTTCCTCCACAGGAGATTTTCCAAGAAAGTTGACATGATTACTGAATGCACGCACGTGAGCTCCATGGGTAGGTAGTTTGGAGATGTGGAGGTGAAAGGAGAAGGAGCTCTTAGCCACATCTGTTCAGTTTATCGTGAAATGTGTTTATTTACAAAACTCTTTATGTTTATTGGACAGAATACATAGTATCTTAGGTCTTATATGTCATTCTACTTCTTTGGCAAATTAAGCAGACTTTGCAAAGGATGGAACCATATTCCAAGGCTTTTCATTTAATTTTTATGGGAAACTATCATCTACATAAACAAAGAATAAACCAATTAATTTTGTTTCCTGAAGTCATTTCATTCAAAGACAACAGCTGGAAATTCCACTATTTCAAATAAGCATTAACAATTAAAGTTACAAATAATTAACATAGAATGCTGCAATTTTATTCTGCCCGGAAATTAGGAAAAATATTCCTATTATAAAATATGTCCTATCCAAATGAATTGAAAGTTGTAGCTTCCTTAGACCCTTACCACCAACTCCATTTGTATCTCACTGTCCCAAATTTCTTGTTCTAAAAATCTTTTACAGAGCAACACTTTGGCGACTTGTTCTGTCACCTCTAGTGCACTTTGTCCAATAAATTGGGTCAATATACTTCCTATTCTCAGCCTTTTCTTCTGGCTCAACAGGATGCTGGCATCAGTCCAAACCTGCTGGGTCTCAGTCCTGGTTTCATAGAAGTTTTTAAAAAATCAATGGTACAAAAAATGTCTCCAGACAGCTCAGCTGACAGTCACAGGCAGGAGCTCGCTAGTGCTATTTGGTATTATCCACATGACCGGCCAGATAGAGACTTTTTTATTTCACACTTCACCCTTCCAACCAAGTTATCCAATCATTGCAATCAGTGCTAGTGCTCTATGGTAAAAATAAGTAAATAACAACATAGACCAGCACACCTACTGACCAGCCCTGTGATCTTAGGTGGAAGAGCAGAATAGGTAGATTTAACTCGCCAGGGGCTAAATTGATTAATCTATTCCTGTTTTTTTTTTTCTTTTTTTTATCTTTTTAAAAAATGTTTTGCCTGTTAACAAATTGTAAGCCATGAAATTACTTCTTTGCAAGGAAACTTGCTTCAGATAATATTCTTTCTAAAAGAAAATTGGCTGACTCTGGTATCGCTGAGTGAGAGTACCAGGTACTGGATACTGAAAGTCAAAGGGGAAAAAAGGAAAGATGACTTAGTAGGAAAGAGTGATCCTTTTCTCTGGAGTGTAGGAACTTCTTAAAAGGCTTCAGAAGGTATTTTCCCCTGCAGTAGCCTAGGGATGGTATGATTCATCCAAAGAGCTTCATTTCAGAATTGGAAAAATAGAAATATAAACCTATCCAACTTGGCGTGAAAAAATATAAATGGGCTTGAATAATTGAAAGCAAGCAGACTTTACCATATTGCAGCCAAGCCGCAAACAGCATGCAGACTCCTGCTGCATAGGAAAGCCACTGAAAGCATTCTCATGTGTCATTATTTCTTCTTTTCCTTAAGAAAATGGTAACAAGAGGATTTATGCTATGACGATGAATACAGATAAGAGCACCATAAAGAATGAGTAGGCCTATCTTTACAATGCTGGGAAGGCAGGTGTTTGGGGGGAGGAGGGGTAATGCTACTTATATTGCAAAAATCTGTCTGTGCTCTATCTGTGCAGAGTAACAGGCTTTGTCACCCTTTAGCATACCATGATGTTTAGATGTTGAAGGTGTGAGAGGAAAAGAGGTTGCTATAGGCAATTCTATTTCGATTGTCTGTATTTAAAGAACAAAAGCATCATTTTAGTGAGGAAAATATGTAGTTTTATCAATAACTAGAATTTCACAGCTTTGCTTCACTCTTCTAACCTCTCTCAAATGAGCTCTCAGCTCTCACTGTTTTGCTACTGCATAACCTGCACTTTGTCAAAGTGGAACATACAGATCTTCCCCTGAGCATGGTGACCAAATTACAGTCACAGTTTCACAGGGGTGTATGTCATACAATCAGTTTCATTTAGAAACAGGCGTTCTTACTATCAGCTTCACAAGTGAGAAGAAAAAGCAAAAAACATCCTGTGAAAAAATAAAATGAGCTGATCAGTTGTCTGTGGAACACAGATTGTTTGGAATAAAAGGTTAATTTCATCAGCAGAAAAATTACAATCAGAGCAGAAATGGCAGTAATCAAAGGAATGAGTAATAGCAACAACATATCCTCAAAAGCAGTAGAAAACTGGAGAGAAATCAGGGCAACTAACAGAACTGTCACTGAATTAACCCAGTGTAGAGAATTTGTGACAGACAAATTCCAAATTAATTAAGGAATTCAGAAATAAGAGGAGGAGAAGGAAGATGATTTTTAACCAACAGTGAGAGATCGTAACATCTGTCAAGTGTGGGGTTTGACCCTAACTCTAACCCTAACCCTAATACTGTCCCACAACTCCCATCTCTTTCCTAAATATTAATATCCTTCTCTACTCTCTTTTTATATGCATTCCTTATATAAACAGTAACATGGCTCCTCCATCAGAGTTAAACAGGCAAAGGCTAGTATTATGGCTTGTGTCTAGATGTTCCTCCAAAGCCTCATGCAGCCATAGAGTTGTTTGGAGGTGGCTAAGTCTAGAGTATGTGACTTATTTGTAGTGTAATGCTTGGATTAAGGGCGTAAGTGGTATAATTGCTGTACTGTGGGTAGCCTGAATACAATACAAGGGACAGGAAGTGCTTGTCTCTACATTGTTGCTTTTGCTTCTCCCACAGCCATGAACTGTTGCCCCTCTGCCATGTGCCACCGTGCCCTAGAGCCACCAAATATGGGCTGAAAGTTCTATAAATTGTAAGCTAAATAAATTTTTCCTGCTTTAACTTTGGGTGTCAGGTATTTTGTCTCAGGAACAAGAAAAGTAACTAAAACACTTAGCTATGGAGAAGCCTGTTCTGAGTGATAAAATAAATGCTCTCCTTTCACTGAATGTTTGTCTTGGTGATTTCCTGAAATGGAATCACCTCAACAGTACTACATGGAGAAGTTTGCTCACACACTTGGCTCTGACACTGGCCTTGTATCTCTACTCACTCCCTCCAGCTGGTAGATCCAAGTGTCCTAGTGTAAGAGTGAGCCGTATCCAAACATCTAAAGAAGTTTTCTGACTTCACAGGCTCTCCACCCAGGAGTGCACTCTAGGGGCACCCCTGTGCCTCACGTGGGTAGATCTTCCCTGGGTTCTATAATTAACTCCTCACATCTAATTAATTCCATAAATCCAATGATTGTACTTTCCAAATAAAAAGCACTTGTCTGTTCATTTTTCTATGCTTTGATTTTGTAACTTGAACAACTACTTCTAAGATCTAGTCAATGATATTTTATGAGTTGAGACTTTTCTGATATCAAATTAAACAAATCAAACCTTAAAATCCTTAGTAATTTTTAAAATTTTTCTCAGATGTGTAGCACTGCAATATGTAATATATCAACTAGTGATTATTTCTTTGTTTTTTTTTGAAATTCTGTATCATGTTTACCCTTTTTTGTTTTGCTTTTTTAAATAAAAAGCAAAAACTGAAAAATTTTATACACAAAAAGCAATGATCAAAAGTCAAAATATACAATTCTTCAATAATTGATATAAAGACAATGCATTGTATCTTACCAAATTTGTCCAGTTGGTTTCATAAATGTATGCAATGTAGAAAATAACCAACCTTTCATTCCTGACAATATTTGATCAATCGTGCATGCCTGTGTCTGGTAGCCTGAGAAATTACTTTGAGGATAACAAATATGCAATATAACAACCATTATTAAATTCCTATCATCTTGTTTTGAAATTCTGTATTGCCATTGTTTGTTGTTGTTGTTGTCATTTTGCTTTTGTTGTTTTGTTTTTCTTCTTGATTTTTCCTTTTTTCTTTAAAATAAAAGGAAAATATTCATTATTTGAGACCAAAAAAACGAATCATCTGAGACTCAGATACAAAAAGGAGAAACACTTATGAGGCTCATATCCACTAGAGCTTATTTTGTAGTTTCAAAAGTTTAAATTTTAAAAAGTTAATGAGTTTTAAGAGTTTAAGTTGCATATTTTTTGGTAGGATTTTTAACAAATATGAATTTGTTTTCTTTCTAACTAATATCAAGCTACACATCAGAAAAATTTTAAAAATTACTAAGGATTTTAAGTTTAATTTGCTATCAGAAAAGTTGACTCATAAAATACCATTAATCTCTTTAGCAGCAAGTAATTTCATCTAGAATCTGTAGGAAGATTCATCAAGTAGCTGCATTATAACTCCAATGAGATCAGAGGGTTCCATGAGCTAAGATTTAAGAAATATATTTGCTTGATTAAATTAATAATTCCACTGCTCACTCTATTAAATCTCAGGGTTTCTGCTATGTATACGACCTCTTATGAACTCAAAGATGAACACGAGTCTTTCTGATTCTAAAATTTATGTCCTTTCAATTCCACATTTATATAACTTAGAAATCTCTTAGAACTAATCTATAGCAATAGTCTGATACCAGACAGGTGGATTGACGCTTTCTGCTTCTGTACCAAAGTTTACAACAAAAATGACATGCAGACATTAGGGATGACTTAGACACAGATGTCATATTTCTACATTGTTTTCCTCTGGGATTATTTTGTGTGAGCTGGAAACCTGATAACAATAGATCTGAGTCAAATACTAATGTATCAGATGTGTATTATATTGGGTTTTTGTGTTGATCTATATGGACATTTATAGAGAAAAGTAACTGTTAGTGAATACTGATGTGTTCATACAGATCAGCTGACAGATGAAACTAGATGTTCAAGAGAATTGAGTGCAGTGAACATGACACAAATATCTGGAGGAAGAGGAGAGATGGGAGACTGTTGGGTAAAAGACATTTCCAACTGCATTGGGGTTCCAAATACACTTCACCCAGGTTAACGAGGAACCTTCAAATTAAAGGGGTCCTCCATCTTATAGAATGGGGCTACCTTCTACACCATTATGCTGTCATTGTCTGAAGTGTGATTTCAAGGAAATTCTTCATTTCATCTAGAAAAGGAGATGAAGTGCTATCACTGTGTTCTGTTCTTCCTGCAAGAGAACTGATGGTATATTTTTTGGCCACTACAACTAATGCATCTTTGCGACATTTCATTGCATCTCGAACAGAGAGACTGTGACCTCAACCCTTTCAAAACATGGGCTGCATCCAGGACTTGTAGAGGAAAGTAATTTATTTCATAAACTTTCATTAAGCACAGACCATAGTGCATGTACTATGCTGTTTGCCATACACTGGAAAAGTAATTGAAACACAGTCTCAAAGAACTTATAAGTACATTTGTTAGTGACAGAAAATGATATGCAATGGATGGGTATCAAATGCTAAAACCAAATAAGATGTAGTTTATCATAATATAGGAATCTTTCAACAGGCTTATGATACAGTCACCCACTTGAAGAACTTAATGAAGTGCAAGTACAGCAAAAAGTTCCTCTCTAGCTACTTTCCAAGCATAAGCAGTAAAGCAAATAATACATGAGAAAAATTGGACATCTTCCTTTTTACAATAAAAGAATTTAAGATTTTTCAAATGGTATAAATAATAAGCTATCTTACTAATTGGATCTACTAACAGCAAAGTAAATAGCTTAAATTCTTCAATTTTTATGTGGGCGCAAAAATAAATAACATAGCTAAAGAATTATTAGTGACTGTAGTGAAAAAATGAAAGCAAAAAAGGGAAATAGAAATTTGAAGAGGTGAAAAGGATGACTAAAGTTTTATGTGGATGTTGGAAGAATAAAATCTGTGCCGAATCACAATAATAATTCATTAATTTAAGTTTTTATTCATGTTTTTACAACAGCCAGTTTTTTGTAGGTGCCAGATGGTGAAAACACAAAGATTAATGAGCCATAATCACTGCCCTCAGATTGCCCTCCGAATAGTGGAAGAAAGAAAGTTAATAATCAATATTACATTTCAAAAATGCTAATTTATGAGCTAAAAGTAAAATACCAATATATCTTTATTTTCACAATTCTCAGCAAACTGGTGGTGGAAATAATGATAAATTTCACCACATAGACAAAGGTTAAACTCCTTGATATCCAACAAATCAATAGCTGACAATGTGATGATGAGGGCTGTGTAATTTTTAAGCACCCCACAGATGCACCTAAGTAAAAAGCTAGGGTGGTGAAGAACATACACATACACCCATTCAAACATCCTCAATGAAGTTATCCACAGAGAATGCCATGAACTTGATAGCAGGTGTATGTGTGGACAAACTCCCAAAAGCTGAGTGATCTTCAAAGTTCACTGACAATGCATTGTGAGTGTTGAAGACTGCGAGATTGATGCCCACTAGTTTTACAAGTCATGGAAACCATAATTCTTTTCTGAACTAATCACAATCAAAATGGGATGACCCTATTAAAATGGAAGCAAGAGGGAAAGGATTTGAGTGCAGCATGCATAGTCTTATAGGATCTGTTCCACGGGGAGCAAATGTTGTTTGTGAATATGAGAAGATAAAACAGAATTATGTCCACGCAAGTCCTTGAGAAAAACAGAAAGTTCTCAATTTTATGACACAAAGCCTTATTCTCAAGAAATACAATTGAAAATTTACTAAAATTAGAAGAGCAAGAGTACCATGCATAAAGAGAGAGCGATGACCCTGAGGGTTTGTTAGCAGCACTCAAAAGGAGGCGAGTCCAGGGCAGTGGTGCAGAGGTGAAGTGTGGAACACCCCACAGCTCACAGCAAAGCTGGCAGGCGAAGCCTGAAGATTTTTCCATCTAGACTTAAATTTAAAACACAGAAAAACAGTCACAAAGAGGCTATATTTTGAGTATTTCCCCTAACAAAAAGGAAACTCTCAATCCAAGAAGTTTTCCATAGGAAAATCACCCTTAGAGCCTAGCAAAATTCACGACATTGAAGTATGGAAATGGAAAAAAAAAACCCTATTATTTCTAACATTTAACATTTGCATCTATGAGAAACATAGTGAAAATTAACCTTATAGTATATCAGTGAAAGAGAATACCATTGGCAAATTTGTTCACCAAGTAAGCAAAAGTGACACAAAGGAAATTCAGAAGATGAAGAAAATAACTACAGCTTTGAAAATAGCCCAAATATCAAAAGAAAAACCAAGAAAATATATGACTAAACAATAAAAGTATATAAAACCAACAGGACTCATAAAAAATTTTAAGTAAATCTGAAATAAAAGGATGCAAGAGTGTCCCCAAGGTATACAGAAGCCAAATGGAAAGAAAACAAAGTTCAAAAACTTCAGACAATATTTATGGGAAAGTAGGAGGGTTACTAAAATAAGAGGGAAAATACTGGCCAATATGATCCAATATATGATATTTTCAAGTTCCCAAAAGGCAAATCAAAGCAAAACAAAATAAAATAGAGCAAATAGTCCAAAGAGACAGTCCTAAAGTACATTATATTTAAATATATGTATTTAAATCTATCTTTAGATATATGCCATATAATTCATACACAATTCAGAATGAATTATGAGAATTTAAAGAAAAAAGTAAGCTTGAGGACATTGGCCAAAAACTCTAAATCAAGGCAGATGTAGTGGTGCACATCTAATCCCAGCTATACAGGAGGCTGAGGCAGGAGTCTTACAAGTTCAAGACCAACTTGAGCAACTGAAAAAAACCCTGTCTCAGAATTTTAAAAACTAAACAAATAAAAGATCTGGGATTGTAGCTCACTTCTAGGTTTTTCTAGCAGGCATGAAATCTTGGGTTTAATCCCCAGTACACACACAAAAAAAATCAAAATCAATGATAAAGAAAAGAAAATTAGATTGATACCAGATTTGGGACAGCAAGATAGCAACAGTGAATTTTAGAAAACTATGAGAAGCTTTTTAAAGACAACCAGGGGAGTAACATACAATCAAAGGATCTTATATTCAGCCAAACTATCCAACTATAGAAGTGAAATATAAATTAATTTTTTAAAAAAACTTAGGTAACATTTTTCTACTATCATTTCCTGAAGAATATACTACATGATAAACTATAGGCAACTATAAAATGATTAGAATAGCTGTGACAAAAAATCTAAGAACAAGAATATAACAGATTTATAGAAATAAGCTTGAAAGTATATAGGGAAATATCTAGAAAATAATATGCAAAAGATATATACTCTAAAAAAGGAGAAATAGTTGTTAAACTAAAAATAAAAAAGGAAAAGATGGAAGTATTCAATGTAAAATAGATAAAAATTAACTAATTTTTTCAACAAATAACTGAAAATAAAAGTTAGATTTAATGATAAAAAACAAATAGAAATATAAGTATAATTTACACCTGAGGTTGCCAAAGTGCCAAGTATACTCCATTGCTTACTTATATAAGTAGTGTTTTATTAGAACATAGCCAGTCTCATTTTTGTACACGTTGGCTATGTTTGCTCATAAACTACCATAGCAGAATTCAGAACTTGTTATAGAAACTCCAGGCCTGCAAGCCTAAACTATTCACTATCTCACCTTTTCCAGAAATATATATACATATTCTAACCATTCTTTTATGCCATGAACATATCCAAAAAATCATGAATGAATTAGAGAATGTGAGATGGGAAGGAAAAGGGAAGGGAAAAAGCAAATAGTAGCTAACTTTAATAGATTACAGTTAATAGAAGATCACGATTTGGAATCTAAACATTAAGTGTGCTAATCCAGTCTGTCAGGGAAATAAACACCAGAAAGGGAACAGAAATGCAAGAAATGTGTTAAGTTAAGAAAGTGCCCATGAGATAAAACATGGAGAAAGTCTGCAGTGGCTAGAGAGCCATGAGACAGTAGTACAGACCCAACTACAAGTGAATGAGGGACAAAAGAAAAGAAAAAAAGGAGCGGCAGAATTTTAGATTGCTGTGAAAGTCTTAAAAAAAAAAAATCAAGCAACACTCTCAAGGAGTCCCAAAGCCAGTTTTTCTTCACAGGCACCCTTCATCTCCCAGACATGGGTCTACTTTGAGACTCCTACTATACTAGATAATTAGCTGCGAGCAACCAAAGGAAAACATGGGCTTGACACCATTCTAAAGATGGATTTCAAGAGTGCAGCCTCTGAGGCCATCAGACTATTTTACTATTAAATGCGCCAGAGAGTGATACTTTCTTTTAGCCGCCACAGCCCACCGTTTTATCCCATGGATGCAACATAACTCAGGAAGCAGCTCTTCCATAATCCTTAAGGGCTTCTCCTCCAGATAGGAAACTTACAAAAGAGAAAGGAGTTGGAAACCTGCTACAACCAGCACTCGCCCTTCCTCTCCTCCGCTCTGCATTTGAACGTTTTCTCACTCTCAGCTATTACCTCAGTAGGTCATGGTGACCTGATGGTATGATCCACATAATGCCAGATATGGGTGTAATTATTCATCCAGATGGGTCAAGAGGTAAGAACTAAACTTTTCTGTAAGTGGAACAAGAAAAACAACTATACTGAATCACTGGTAATAATTCATTAATTCTGTGTTGTTTTCTCAATAAGCATTTATTTGTCAGTGTCAGATAGTGGGAACATAGAGGTTAATGAAATAGTTGGCCACTTGTTGTTGGGTAAGTGAAGTTACTTTTCTTGCAACTTGGATTTCTCTACTAGTAAAAACTAAGTAATTCCAAATGATAGTCAGGCATAGTGGCACACAGGAGGTTGAGGCAAGAGGATTGCCATGAGTTTGAGGCCAGTATGGGCTACATAATGAGTTCAAGGCCAACCTGCACTCCATAGCAAGACCTTGTCTCAAAAAAAAAAAAAAAAAAAAATCAGTAATCCACAACCCAAATAACTGAGTATAATGCATGAACCTTGTTGGTATTACAAAAATGAAACAAAAATACTTTTGAGTAATGAGGGAAATTTGACTCAACTTGTAGGAGCTATTTTATGGCAGGCTCATAAAAGATCCACTGAGATGTAATAATGAGCAAGAAAGGTTTACAAACGTGTGGGCAGGGTTGAAAGAGAAGAATGGTGAAGTACCGTAGGACTAGCAATTGTGAAGAACAGTTACATTTGCGAGGCCATGTACACATCTAGGTACATGCATCTTATTATATGTACGTGTGTACATATATATGTGCCACTGGACTGCAGAACTACCCTAAAAGAGCAGTCACCTTTAGGTCTCTGCATAGCCAGACCATTCAGCCGTAAAGAAGCCAGGGGAATAAACACCTGAACCTCACTCTCCTTCTGTCCAAATCTTTTCTCCTCCAAAATAGGAGCCAGAGGGCAAAAGAGCTCAAGAAGGCAATTTAATGCAGTATGGTGAGACTGGTATTAGGCCATCTCTCAGAAAACAATAGAGATGAGTTGAGAACAAACATGGGGAGAAACAGAAAACAACCAGTGTCCCCATGAAATACTGGTGTTTATTTGATGAGCTATTAAGGTTACATAAGAATGGTCTCCTGTTTTTCAGGAGATGTGCCAAAATTTGTAGGAATAAAATGGCACTGTATCTGGGTCATCCCTTTTAAAACTTCAAAATAAATGAACTATGAAATGGGTAGACAAAACAAATGTGGTAAAATTTGATAACTAGGACTCTAGATAATGGACATATGGAGTTTTCAGGGATGCTCCTATTTTTGAATGCTGAGTTTTCATAATAAAAATAGAAAGCTTAAACAGAATTACATGAAAACCATATACTATTAGAAATATCTGCACCAAATACATGAAGTTACAAACTAATAAAAATGCACAATTCAATGAGCAAATTATAAAGTTTTCAAAAGTGAGACAAATACCTTAAAGAAATAAAGAGAAAGTTAAATTGAAAAACATTTTAATAAAAAGCTTGCAGGTGAGATTGCAGGTAGGGTTTTGGATTTGATATTGCCTTCTTTGTTCATCTCATAGTTTGGAGTGGATACTGTTTATATTGTTGGTCAAAGAGAAAATCATTACAGTCTCACTGGAAAAAAAAAATCATTTGACAATAGGTACCAAGGTGTTAAAAAAAATACCCTTATGGGTATCTAGATCTTACAACAAATATATAATAAAAATCATTCCGTGTTACTATAGTATTTTAAAAGACAACTTATAAGAAACTTAAAAAATCCATGTTTGGAAAATAAAACCCAGTAAGAAGTTATTTTAAATTAAATGTAGAAAAAATTGTAAGTGACTTGGGAAAAATGATTCACAGTCCTTAGACTCTTTCAAGTCAGCTGAGACAGCCCTAAAATTTCTGTTATTATGCTAATTTGGCTTAATCAACATCAAATATTCTGCAGGCATCTATTTAATAGCCAAAATATCCATCAGACAATTTCTTTGTAAGAACTCTCCACTCATTCTATGAAGAAAGAACATTTTTACTTAGTTATAAGTTATTTTTGCCCAGCTAAATATGCAACACAACAAAACAAAACCATTTCAGAACACAAAGCATTTGAAAGCTTCAATTACTCTACTTTCCCAAATCTTTTTCTCAGAGAAAATCACGAAGTGTATCATTCCACAAGTTCATATGTATGTACTTTATATGTGTGTATGTGTGTGTGAGCATATATATACATACATATATATGAATATATGTATATGTATCATGTTGTATAAAGTACACATCTAGGTGCATGCATCTTATTATCTGTACGTGTGTACATATATATGTGCCTCTGTATACACACAAAAACCATCCAAAATTTAATCATTTAAAATTACTTTCCATTTTCAAAGACTTCACCGATTTATATCCTAGGAACAATGTTCACATCCTCACCAATATCAGCTATCAATTACTTCAAATTTTGTTGGTGTTATGAAAGTAAAATATCTATATTAATAGAATAATAATTTTCATATTTATCTCAGTCATTTATGCATTTACCACAATAAATTAAGAATTCATAACCTATTACTCAGTCTTCTATTTACTTATCTCTTATCTTGTTACATTTAATAGGTTTCAATAGAATATTTCACATATATTTAATCTTTTATCTATTGCTGTAGTTGATAATATTTTCTCTTATATTTTTTGTTTAAATTAACTTTAGTGATGACATCCTTTTTGTAGATGTGTTAGATTTTATGTAAAAGTTAAATTTCGCTGAAGGTAAATCTTCCAGTGACTTTTTAGGGATTTTGGTATTTTTGAGTTTTGTTCTGAAGATAATTTGACACATTTTTAAAATAATTGCAGTGTTTCTCCTTATATTTTTACTGCTGGCTTCAACATTGTATTTTTAATTTCTTATATGTAATTTGCTACAAAAATATATTTTATCTGAATTTTTATATTCACTGTCAAATAATATACCCATTACATTATACAATGTCTTCATACCTTTAATCATGATACATAAATCTTCTCCTACTTTTTACTACTAATGGTATTCTATGTTTAGCTGGACCAGATCTGACAAAGTCAAGTCTATTTTATTGGTATTTATGATGAATCGGTTTCATTTTTTCTGGCTCAAGTCTATTTCACTAATTCCCGTCTACTGTTTTCTAATTCTTCATTCTATTGTCTTTGAGTTTCTCCTGTTAACTTAATTCATGTTTTCCCTTTATTCAAGTTTCCATATTATCTAATAAATGTATTCAACTGTGTCTAATGTACATAATCATTTAAAATTTTGCAATACAAATTCTCAATATATTTATATTTACTTTCAGAATTAGTATATTTGGTCTTGTACTCTTACGCATTCCCTGCTTGGTGTATTTCCATTATGTTGCATTTACTTTCTGTCTTGTGATTTAAAGAGTAACTGTCTCACTTTTATTATACAGATGTTAAATTTTTATTTTTAAAATACGGAATCACAGTGTCTTTAGTTATAAATATCCGTACAGTGGATTGACTAAGGGTCAACTAGTAACACCCAGCTAAGCTGAGTCAGCGTGTGCAAGGCCCACCTGAGGACTGTTGCCAGCAGCATAAAAGGGGAACTGGAGGGGAAGATGCTGAGCTGTGGATTATCCTGGAGAAGTCTGTCTCACCTGTTCTTCTGATGTGAACTCAGCTGTTCTCCTCCTCAGAGGAGCTAGGCTCCTCGCCGTTGCTGAGGATGGCTGCAATTCTCTTCTGGAAAGCTCTGGTCCTTCCTTGAGTGTCACTTCCTGGCTCCAGTGCAGACCCCTCAGCCTGCTGGCACAGATCTTTCATCCCACTGTGGCAGACTTTCTATCTTCCACCTCTGATCTTTGGGCCTTCCCAGGGCAGATCCTTGATACAGACTTGCGTGAGACATTGTTGGACTAATAGCCTCCAGTTGGACTAGCAGGGGGCATTGTCATAGGCTCTAGGTCTTCAGCTAACTCACACAGAACATTGCTGTGGGATCCAGGCCCTCAAGCAGATTCTTCAGGTCTCTGGTATGTGGACAGATTTCCTGCACTCCTCTGCATTTGACTCTTTGAGTGAATATTATAAAATGGTCCTATAAATTATATGTCCCATATTAAATATATTCCCTTATAAATCCATTATAACAATCAGTAAATTTCAAAACATATCCTGATCTCTTCTACTTAAAATGAGAATATTGCTATACTTCTTTATTTCACTTTTATCCTTCACATCTTCATTTTTCTATATTCTATATTTAAACCCTACTTATTTTTAAATCACTATTATAATTTTGTGCAGATAATGTTGTCCTCTATCGTGAGGTATTTTTCTTAGCATCATGTAAAAATTGCTTTGGTCTCAGTTAACTTGAATGTGTCTTTAAAGACATAGTGGTTTGGCTTTAGCTTAAAGCAAATGATTGGTTTTTAGCCTTTTTCTTTCCCATGTAAATGGGAACTTGCCTGGGCCCAGAATTCTAACATTACAGCGTCTTTTCACATAGAACCTCTTACAATAGGGCTCTCAACCTCATGGGTCAGGAATGTGTACGCTGGGAAGAACAAATCATAGCAGCCCTCAAGGTGAGAATTCCTAGCAATCACACCACTGTAATCCCTTGGGCCTGCAGGATGGTCTTTCCTCCCCTGCGCTCTCCATTTCCTTTGTCCTAGATGTCTGTTTGTTTCTTCTTTCTGAGAAATTCCAGAGTTTTCTCAGACTGTGTCTTTATTTAGTGTTCTTTAGTTAAACTTAACAATTGTGGAGCCATTTTGATCCTACAAAATAAGCTTATTTTTTAAGTTATATTTTCTTACATGCTTTTTTCCCAATCATTTGCTTTTACTTTCAGAAAAAAAGAGAAGCTTCCATATTTCTGGATATTTATTGTTCTTCTTTAATATTTATATCAATTCCAGTAGCAGTTTCCACTTTTTTCCACTGAAAATAGGGCATGTTTCCTAAGATAGCCTAATAAGCTAATTATTTATGAAATTCTTAGTTATCTTCAACTTCAGTCTTTTTCTTTAATTTGTCTACCAAGGCAGAAAATTATGCTTTCTTTTCTTTTTTAAAAATTTTACTTTTTTTGTTTTATTTTGTGATATATGTGTGGTAATTTGCACAATATTGCATTCTCTTACATGGGTAAAATTCAGTTAGTATAATCTTTTTTTTAACTTAGTATATATTTGTGACACATAGTGATTGCATTCAGCTTAGGGATATGATGCATAAACATATCACACCTTGACCACTTACTCTCCCTGCCTCCCCACCTCACCCCATTCTCCCCTCTCCCTCTGTCCCCACACCCTTTTCCCATCTCCACAAAATCTACCTTCCCATTCCCTAACATGGCTCTTTTATTTTGATCTTTCAATTACTTCTATTTTAAGTCTCTCTTATTGGAGAAAGCATGCTATATTTAACCTTGTATGATTGATTCATTTCATTTAGTCGTTTGACTAATTTTGTAAGATCTCCAGATATATGTTCCTCATTAATGGTCATTCTTATCAGAATAAGGTACAATTTCAGTGTTGTTTTAATTTGCATTTCTCTAACAACCCATGATGCTGAACATTTTTTTTTCTTGTGTCTCTTGACCATTTGCATTTCTTCCACTGAGAAGTGTTGATTCATTTCAATTTCCAGTTTTTTTAATTGGATATTTCATTTGGATCATCTAATTGTTCTTTATTCTAGATGGTAATCTATACATTTTAATAAATTTTATAATGTGATTTATGCTTCTCAACAGCTTTAGTTTACTTTACATCTCTTGAGTCATACCTGCTTTTGCCTTTATCACTCTATGTTGTTTTATTCTACATTGTCAGGTATATCATATATATATATATATATATATATATATATATATATATATATAATATATAATATATTATTTTATAAAATGTTATAGTATCTAAAATTGTATACAAATTGATGCTATAAAATGTATACAGTTTCTTTCTTAACACTTATTTATTCATTCTTATTGTTACCAAAGCTTTCCATAAGTCTCATATTGTTGTTTTTTCATTATATTTTACAGAACAGTGAGAATTCCATAGAAGCATCTATTTCCCCCCAATAAAACAGAAAACTGAATTATTGTGAAACCTCTTACTCTATAATTTAATGTCATTGGTGTTCTTCTATTTGATTTAAAATTGGGGAGTTAGTAAACATCCTGTATTTTCAGTTATTTGGAAGTCTGAGGAATACAGAGAATGAATTACAGGTAATGTATGTCTTAGTGGTTTTTTTCAGTGTTTCTATGAATAAAAAGATCATAAACTATATGCCAGAAGTAGCATCCTAGTGCTGTTACCAAATACCTCAAGAAAAAAATAAATCTGTAATTTCTTTTTAAAAACATCAAAATTTACTTTCACTCACTTTCTGCCTGGTAACAACCACCTTAGCCCCAAACTTCTGACATGCCCATCCTCAAACTGCATCTGGGCACCTCCAAGCAACTTCCCTCATCCACAAAAGAAAAGAACTCTAATGTTTTGAGCAGATACTCATTTTCTTTCCAAAAAAAAAAAAAACCACCAGATGTACTGAAGACCATAACACAAAATAAAATGAGACACAGAAGGTCAAATATGGCATGATTTGTCTCATATAAGAAACCAGATGTATAAATATTTTAAAGAATAAAATAGACATAATAATGGGATCCAAAAACTATAATAGATATTGTAAAAGTGAAAGGGAAGGAAAGTGCTCTAAAGATATAACGGTACGTGTAGTGTGTAAGATAGATGACCATATTGCTAAATTTCTGTTAGATCACTGAACAGAAGCATTTGCACTGTCAATGTTTGAGTGTCTAGTCACTTTTTATGCTTTGGTTTTGTAACTTTAACAACTATTTTTAAGATCACAATATGTAATGTATCAACTAGTGATTTTATGATGTTAATTTTTTGAACTCTGTATTATTCTGCTTTTTTTCTCTTTTTTCCTATTTTTCGTTTTTTCATTTTCTTTTATTTCTTTCTTTAAATAAAAAAATAATAAAAAGAATAAAATAAAAGGTACACGACAGGAAACAAGGGACACAGACTTTGTGGTAAGAGGAAGGAGCTCTGAGAATGAGGAGAGACAAAGAAAGGGTGAGAGGAAGGAAAAATAAAAAGAATCAAGACACAACATGCATAGGTACCAATTTCCTACAATCAATCTATTTAGACTGCATTATGAACATAAAAAACAATTTTAATAAAAATTTTAAGAACTCACGTGACATTTTTCTAGAACCTAAGCCCATATTTTTTCTACTACTGGTTACTGCCCTTAGGAAAATTTTAGATTAAAGAATAAATCTTGTCTTGTGTGTCTTTTTATGCCCAAACTACTGCTGGAAATACTAGTTTTTCAGTATTTGACCCCTTATAGATTAATGCAGACATTCTGGTGTTTAGGATCCCAATTCAAATGATAATCCATACCACTGACAAGTGGAATTCAAAATTTGGAGCTGAAGTGATTAAAGTTTTGAACACTGGACAGATCATGCCATCTGTCTTAGTCCGTTCTGTGCTGCTACCAAAGAACACCAAACACTGGTAATTTGTGAAGAAAATAAATGTATCTGACTCCCAGTTCTGGAGACTGGAGAATCCAAGGTTGAGAAATTAATCTGGTGAGGCATCATAGCATGATGGAAGGCGTCACATGGGAAGAGTAGACAAGGCAAGGGAGGCTGACCTCTCTTTCATCACAAATCTTCACTCAATAATAATCCCACAATAATGAATAATGTTAATCCATTCAACAACACTGATGCCTCGTAACCTAATCACATTCTAAAGGTCTCACCTCTTAACATTGGTGTGTTGCTGATAAAATTTCCAATACATAAAATTTGAGGGATGTGTTCAAACCACACCAGCATGTTTCTCAGTTGAAATTTTAGCTTTTCATTTTATCTGATCAGTATAACTCTGTCTGCTATATTTTGCTTTATCTCAGTGAGTGATGGGAGGTATCTGCAGATACAATCATACAATGAAGTTGAAACCAGCAGTATGTATGGGCTCTTGCTTGAATTTGAAGTTACTGCAGGGTGTAAAAAGTTTTTGCATTATAGATGACTTAGTTCATAAAAGTCCAGTCCAGTGCTGGCCAACAGAATTTACACAATAATGAAAAGTATCTGTGGCTGTATATGGGATTATGATGGCCATGAGCCATATGTAGGTATGGAGCACTATACTTGGAATACACTAGAATGATTGAGAAGCTATATTGTAAATGTATTCTGTTATAATTAATTGCAATTTAAATAGCTAAATGCACAGAAGGTGGTCTAAATCATGACACTGACTTGTCTTTAGTTAACTGTTTTCTGGTCTTCTGAGGAAAACATTAGCCTTCCCAATCAAGAAATTCCGTATCTTGTTTTTCTACTATACCCTGAGTCTGGAGGACTCAGGGACACAGCAGGCTGAACAAGGGTCATTCGGGTTTTGCAGAGAACACAGCAATTTGATCCTTACCTTGTCTTTTCTTCTCCCTCTAGAGTTCCTTCCATCCATGGAGTTCTGCAATCAGCGTTCACATCAATGATCTCAGTAGTCTTTCCCTTTCCTTCCCAGGAAGTAGCAAAAATTGTTTTCATTAAAAAATTTATTCCTTATGCTGTGTTTTATTTGTTAATGTGTTTATCACTATCAAGTAATATGCTTTCATTGTTTATCACATACCATTTGTGAATATAAAAAAAAAGAGCTGCCTAATGATCTAGTTTGTGCTCCACATATGATAAAATTAAAGTAATAATGCTGTTGTTATACCTACAAATTATTTTTTCCTCTTGGAAAATACATTGATTACTCCCAGAGACTATCAGTGTAAAGGAGTTATTATTTCCCCATTTCATAATTGAAGAGTGGTTAAAAGAAAATGACAGCAAAAAAAAAAAAACTATAAAATATTTACCCTGCCTTTTACAAAGGACTTGTGTCCAGAATATATAAAGAATTGGAAAACATCAAGCCCCCCAAATTCAAAGACCCTCTCCAAAAATGGGCATCTGAGATGAACACACAGTTCTCAGAGAAAGATATACAAATGGCAAATAAATACATGAAGAAATGTTCGCCAACACTGGTCATTCGAGAAATGCAAATTAAAACAGCATTGAGATTTCACCTTACTCCAGAAAGAATAGCTGCCATCAAGAAATCAACTGATAACAAATGTTGTCAAGGCTGCGGAGAAAAAGGAACACTGCTCCACTGTTGGTGGGAATGTAGACTGGTGCAACCATTATGGAAATCCATATGGAGAATTCTCAGAAGACTAGGATTGGAAGCCCCATTCAATCCAGCTATCCCCCTCCTGGGTATTTTCGCCAAAGAACTGAAAAGTTCATATCACAGTAATATATGTGCACCCATGTTCATAGCTGCATAATTTGTGATAGCTAAATCCTGGAAACAACCAAGATGCCCATCAACTGCAGAGTGGATGAAAAAGATGTGGCATTTTTATACAATGGAATATTACTCAGCTATAAAAAAGGATGATCTTGAGGCCTTAATAGGCAAATGGAGACAACTTGAGACTATCCTCATTAGTGAAATAAATAAGAATCGTATTTATAAATATCAGATTGTGTCTGTAGTGTAAAAAGTAAATAAGAACTACAAGAGTAATAAAACCAAAATGTGTAATTGCTATTGTAAAAAAGAGAGGAAAAGAAAGTGCTCTAAGGGATATAACTGTATGTATGTTTGAGTGTGTAAAATAGGTGACCATATTGCTGAATCTTTGTTGGATCTTTGAGCAGAAATGTTTGTAGCCTGACTGTTTGAATATTTACTATGTACCCTTTAACTTTGTAACTTGAACAACTACATCCAGGATGACAGTACGTAATTTATAAATTACTGATTTCTTAGTGGGGCTTTTCCTCATTCTCCTTTTTCTTTCTTTCTTTTAGAATTCTGTATTGTTGCTACCCTTTTTTCTGTTTTTCTTTTTTTTCTTCTCTTTAAATAAAATTTTAAAAATGTATAATTGCTATTGTAAAAAAGAGGAAATAGGAAGCGCTATAAAAGATATAGCTGCATGTATGTTTAGGTGTGTGGGATTGATGACCATATTTCTAGGTTCTTGTTGGATTGTTGAACAGATCTGTTTGCACTCTCACTGCTTGAGTGTCCACTTTGTGTGCTTTAATCCTGTAACTTGAATAACTATTTCTAAAAGAACAATATGTAATGTATCAACTAGTGATTTCTTACTATTTATCTTTTCTTGAAATTCTGTAATATTTCTACCTTTTTCCTGTTTTTTTCTCTTTAAATAAAAAAATGAAAAAAGAAAATGAATAAAGACTATAAGAGAATATGTGCTTAGATCCCCAGCTGAATCAAAATCAGATTTTTAAGATCTGCAAGTTTTCATCTCAGTCTCAGACTTATCCTCTCTGTATTTACTGTTACGGCCATAAATCATTTTCGTTAGACATAAGCATACTGCACATAGTAAAACTAATCTCCTAACAAGAAACAGATTTCTCCATCCAAAAAATACATACTATATATAGAGAGATAGATGATACATAGATAGATAAATAGATAGATAGTAGACAGAACATAAAATTGTTATTAGTCACTTTATCTTGTAAATTCCAACAAAATTATTTCAGAGACTTATTTCATGGAAAGTGTTTAGAAACACATAGGTATCTGTGTAACAAAGGAATTGTTATTTCTCCTCCTATTCTAGCTTAGCCACTTGGAAAATGTGAAACCAAAGAACTTCTTACATGATTTACAAATCACTAGCACAGAAAGTGGTTACTTCTGCCTCCAAACCTCTGTTACCGACACAGCCTGCCTCCTTGGGAAAGGTAGCTATATACAACAGTGTGTGGGTGGCTGGGGGCTTGGATCTATTTAGGGAATCTTTGAGTTCATAAAGAAGAGAGGAAGTTGCTTTTCTTTTGAAGATTTGACTCCAGAGGAAAATCTCAGCTATAAATATCTTCTCTATGGAGTTCTACCTGCCCCCAACCTATCTCTTTTCTTCCTAAATATACTTATGGCAGAAATCTCTTTTTTTCTGTCATAATTCCTAAGTTTCTGCCAAATAAAGTTGTATTTTTATAACAACAACTCCTTTTTAAATACAAGTATTTTTGAAAATAACATATATTTGTCAGTTTACCAATACAGTACTGTTACAATATTTGAGTTTTTAATTTCTGGGGGATGCAGGCTAAGTATTAAGAGCAATAGATAAGACATACAAAAACTAGGCCAGCAGTCTTCTTATTTTAGTACACACAATATCAAATTTTATATTTTTTATGAATAGAAAACTTTTAGTCTCACCCCAGAGATTCTATCTCAACATGTTTTTAGTGAGTCCAGGAATCTACCTTTTTTTTTTTTTTGGTCTTTTTGAGTCAGGGTCTCTCTACAGTTCAGGCTGGCCTTAAGCTCACTTTGTAGTTTAGGCTGGTCTCGAACTTGCAACGATCCTCCTGCCTCAGCCTCCCGAGTGCTGGGATTACAGGCATGAGCCACCACGCCCAGAATCTACATTTGAACAAGTTTCTCTACAAACATCTCTAGGTGATTCTGAAGCACCTCTATCAATTCTAAGACATGGGGTCCCCAAGAGAGGTGCCCTGTACAACCTGTGCACTCTCCATGGGCCTGTGAGTCACCCACTTTGGTAAAGTCTTAGCTGTTAGAACATTGGGGCTCACAATGAGAGGGCTAAACCTGAAAACTAGATGAATACTGAAACTGACCCTGTGGAAGGCTCACTTTGCCATTTCAAAATTTCAGGAAGATTGGTTTTGTATCCAGGAAAACAACAACTTCTCTCCTTTAACCTCTCCTTTTCCTCTTTTTCCTATTCTTCTATAAAACTACCAGCTCCCACGGCTTGGAATCTGCTTTATATAATCCAATTTCATATGGACAAAATATTTTTCTGTGCTGCTTATAAATCCACCCATCATTTCTAACATAACTTTAATAGGAAAACTATTAAAATAGAAAAAATCCAATCATCCCCTCCCAAAAATAAAGACTTAAAAATTATACTAAGAAGGAAATCAGACAGAGATGAGTCAATGGAAAAAGAAAACTCAATATTTTCAAGAACCAATACATAAATATGATGGCCCTTAAGACATTGCATTGATTAAGAGAAATATATTGAAGAATTATTTTTGCATCCTAGACTTACTTAACTCTTTAGAATTTCTCCTTTGAGTATGTCAATTGAAATGCTTAAATTTTAAAATAATATAACTTTATAATCAAATAACACAAAAGAATATCTTAAAGGCAGTTATGAATGAATTTTTGATTATTCATTTATTCCCTTACGTCAAATGTAAATCCTTTCTTCCTTTGCTAAATAAAGTGTGGCGTTCAGAATGGCGACATAATTATGTCCTGGCCAGAATTACTCACCCCACTCAAGACCAACTAAATACAAATCTTCATTTATTAAGGTATCTAGTGGTGGTATACACATCAACATTTGAGAAGTACCATTTTGTTTGACAAGAATTATCTCAAAGAGAACTCAAAGTCAGTATGTGATAAATTCTTTCCAGTGGTGGTGATGTGAAATATTTTGAGTCTGAACCTGAAAATATTTATAGATATTATAGTTTTAGAATTGATTTTCACAAATAAATCAGTTTTATTATAAGTGCTCATTTCTATAGAAAAATTATATTTTAATATAAAGTTTCAGCTCATACAGGAACTCTGTAAAGTAAAGTTAAATTTTCCAATTTAATCTTGGGCAGATAATGGCAAAGACTCTTTAATAGAAGGAACATGGGGTGTACTTGCTAAAATTTCCTTACATACACATTCAAAAGCAAATAGCAGTATAAAATACATGTTTCTTCCACTCCTGCCCAGATAATAATCTTAGTTAGACTTTCTGATTTTTGTCCACTTTCAATGAATTTCTGTCCCACAGACAAGGCAATCAGTGGGGGGAAATATGCAGAAAATTTTTAAAGCAATGTGCAAAAGAGTAGGTAGGTGAACACAAAGTCATCAGCATAATTTTTTTAAAAAAACCTTAAAACATGTTGCTTTAATGAAAAGCAAACTTTTATTCCATAAAAGCACTATACAATGTTGTTGACCCAATTTTTGCTCATTTTAATTATGTTATACTTAATTCACTGATTTACTGTTGCTTACTTTGTATTGCTCCAGTTTTTGACAATTTCTGATTTCTCCTCATCATTTTTATAAAATTTTGTTCACTTTAACAATCTCTTCTCTAAAATTTTGGTGTGTTGTTATTGAGTAACATATTGTAGGTAATCGCTATCTCATGAATAGGATTTGACTTTATCAGTAGTATGGAAATGGTGTTCATTCATCAAACAAAAGTAACAACCGGTATCATTCTTTGAAAACTACATCCCCCACTTATATGTACAAAAAAAGAGACACAGTTATTTGTGATTCTGCTTATCTAATCTAAAATCATCTGTATTATACAAATGCATACATGCAGTTTGGCTAATTGATGAGCAAATATAGCTTGACATAAATTTTAATAGATATAAATATAACTTTATTTTACATAAGACTATGCCTTTGTTGTTAGAAAATGAAACCTAGCTACCATTGTAAATATACAAAGAGATATACAGCCATGTGCAGTGTATGCAGTATTCAAGAAACTAATGCTATCAAAGTACTCCAGTGATAATAAAACTCAAGGCTCAAAGGACAGTAAGAATATTATTCCATATAATGTATTATGCATCAATAGTTTCAGGCAGGCAAATTCTACCAGCCTCTCAAGCCACGACAACAGAGTGAGTGAAAAGAATATTAACTGATTCAAAAGCCGGTAAAATGAAAGAGGCCAAAAGAAGTAAACTTTCTCTCTCTCTCTCTCTCTCTCTCTCTCTCTCTCTCTCTCTCTCTCTCTCTCTCATTTTATTCTGCTTCCTTCTGTTGGTGTAATACAATGGTAGTTGTATCAGTCTTTTATGATAAACAACATGCATGAGATCTACAGTTATTTATTTTAGATGCCCAGCTATTTTTTTTAGATCCTCACCTATTTCTTTGCGATTCACACCTATTTCTTTTTTTTTTAAGATAAAAACACAAAACACAATGCTGTATTTTCCAAGCTTTAACAGACCCTTCCAAGCTAGACCTACAGTCATACACTGTACCCAAATTGTCTGAAATGGGTCTCCTTATATAGTTGAGAATGAATGGTTTCCAGATGTGTCAAAATTCAAAAATAGAGCTTGGAATGCAGAACTGTTCAGTTGGGTTGTAGAATGTGTTGGCTAAAACGTGATGATGACTCCAAGTCTACATCGGCTTTTTTTGTTTTTGTTTTTGTCTCTATGCTCCTTTGAAAATGATCATCATGGACACTATGGAATTTCTACCAATTTCTAAAATAGCCAAATAGTCCACTTCTTTTAGAAATCTGATTAAACAGGAAGACACGCAACTTCTCTCATGTAACACAGCATAGAGTTCAAAATGAATCTGCTGCTAAATCCTGTGGCTGGCAGAGTCAGGGAAGGTGGCAGTGAGCAGTCTATGCTGCCTCTGCACTCTCATTCCTTTCCTTTTTCTTGGTATTTTCCCCCCGTATTACCAGACGTGTGGTATCCTTCTGCCTTGGGAAATAAAAATATAAAAAGACTACATATACTTTATTCTATCACAGAGTTCTCTTTTTCAAAGTCAGAAATGTTACAAAACCACAAAAAATTTGGATTCATATTTTGGTGACAAATCTACCTTGATTTCAAATTAGTGAAGGTATGTATCAGTTCAGCAATAGAGAGACAATGTACTATAGATGTACAAATTGGCATTTTGTTTTGGAAAATCAGGACTTGAAATCTACCTGCCAACAAGTAATAAAATTTCTGATTCTCAATTTTCTTCTCTGCCTAATGGTAATAATGCCTAGTTTCCAAGGAAGTTTGGAGGGTCGAAACAGTCTATATATATATATATATATATATATATATATATTCCAGAGCACAGTCTTTGACACATAATATGTAGTAAATAAAAGATCTATTACTGTTTATGGTGTTGCAGGAACAAATAAAGTTCATACACCTGGGCTTATATCTGAATGTCTCCCAGAAGCTACCTCCAAGAAAAAAACATCAAAGGAAAAGAGAGGAAAGGAAAGAAACAGAAAGTAAGACAGACAGAACTCTTAATTACTATAGTGACTGATATCTGTCTTATTATGATTCTAAGAAGATGCCTCATGTTATGATTTGTGCCTAAAAGTTCCCCTAGAATCTCATCTGTTGAAGGCTTGATATCCAGTGCAGTATTGTTCAGAGCAGGTCTTAGATGCAATTGGATCAGAGGACTATGATCTTGTTGATGAATAGACTCATTGGTAGATTCATATCTAATGGGTTATTGAAAGATATGGAAACTTTAGAAGATGACAACTAGTTGAAAGAAAACATTGGGATCATATCTATGAAAGGTGTCTCCTCTGTTTCTCCATTCCTGTCTATCTCAGTCTCTGTTTCTGTCTCTCTCTCTTCCCCTCCCAAAATGAGCTGACCAGCTTTGCTGCACCACACACTCCCCACCAGGTGTTCTATCTTTCTCACAAAGTTGAAAATAATGGAGATGGCAATCATGTATTGAAAGCTTTGAAACTGTGAAACTGTGAGCCCAAATGAGTCTTTTCCAGTTTAAATTGATTTTCTGAGGTATTTTTTCACAGTGGCAGAATGTTAATGCACCCTGTTTCACCATTATTTTACATATGAACACACATTTGGTAAGCACAATTATGAAGTCAGTGAGAACTAACCAATCAGTGTTAGATAAACCAGTGATGTCACACATAGGCCTTGTAACTTTTTGTTACATGTTTTCTTATAGGCAGTGTACCTTTGACAAACCTTATAGTAATGTATATTTTTTAAAGTACCATTAAGTTTATATATATATATATATATATATATATATATATATATATAGAGAGAGAGAGAGAGAGAGAGAGAGAGGGGGGGGGGGGGGGGAGAGAGAGAGAGATACAAAGTGACTTGAATAAAATTTCTTTAAAAATCCTGTGTCTTAGTTACTTTTCTCTTGGTGCTGAGACAAAATACCTGACACCTAAAGTTAAAGGAGGAAAGGTTTATTTACCTCACAGTTTGAAGACCTTTTAATCCATAATCGCTGGCTTCAAGGTATGGTGGCATGGCAGAGCGGCATGACAGAGGAGAAACAGTCCATGGCAGGCAGAAGGTAGCAAGGCAAGCAAGAGTAATGACCACAGCTCTTTATATCCCTTGTATCTTATCCAGGCTACTTAGGGCAGGTAGCACACACAACCTTAATCTTAATAACCCTTGATCCTAGCACTCTACTATGAATCAGTCTTAGCATCACACACTCTAGACCCAGCCACCTCTGAAAAAACTCCACTTATGACTCTCTGAAGCTTTGAGGGGACAGCTAAAAACAGCCATCAGTTTGATCCCCAGTACAAAAAAAAAGAAAAAGAAAAACAAGCCATAACATTCTAGCCCTGGCCCCCCAAATACTCATGTATATCTTTTTATGCAAAAGGCATTTAGTCCATCTCCAAGGGTTGCCAAATTTCTAATAGTTTCAGCACTAATGAAAAGTCTAAATCAAAATTCTTCTCTGAGATTTAAGGAAAACTCTTAGCTGCAAACCCCTGTACAAAAGAAAAGAAAGTCAAACATTCCAACATTCAATGATACATGATAGACATTTGTATTCCAAAAGTTACAAACAGAGTAATAATAAGAAATGAGAACAAAAATCAAAATCCAGCAGGGCAAACATTAAATCTCACAGTTCCACTTCCAGCACCCTTGGCAATCTGTGGCAAGTTGTTAACTTCAAAGGATTTCAGTGGCTCCACATCTATGGCACTGTGGGTGGTTGTAGCTCCCATGCCTTCTCCTAGGGGCTAATTCTACCCCTTCTTTGCAGTTTTTCTCAGATGATCAATGTTCTTGGCTTCTCCAAATTTCTGGGGTCTCCACTCAACTTCACATTCACAACGTCAAACACTACCCTCTCGGTGACATACTGCCTGGTCTGCCAGGTCTTCTTCTGGGATCTGAGTGGAAGCCTTCCTGATCCCACAACTCTTGCATTCTGCATGTATCCATAACTAGAACCAAGAGAATGATGCTCAGGTCTTGTCTGCCACTAGCTAGAGCAGTATCCAGGCTTCCTTCTCTTTTGACTGTAGGGGTTGACTGCCTATCTACCCAATTTGGAGGAAAAAAGGAAGAGAAATGACACAGCTCATTCTATCCCTTATATCTTTTCCAAGCTTCTTAGGGCAGGTAGAACACACAACCTTAACCCTAGTGCCCTTGATCCAAGCATTGCACCATGAAACAATCTTCTTATCACATATTCTAGATCTACCCACTTCTGAGAAAGCTAATTCTATGACTGTATGAAGCTTTGGGGAGACATCTAAATATAAGAAGCAACATCAACAAGTAAATCTTTGGCAAAATTACCCTCCCTTTCCCCCTGTTTTTACCTGTGTTTGTCTGTGCACCCTTTTGATACTGGATGTACCAATTCTACATGTTTTTTAAGTCCCAGTTCAAAGCTCACCTATTCCTTTAAACATATTTAAGTGATTCCTTCATTCTATATATCAGATGATGTTTCCTTCATTCTATATATCATTCTATACATCATCTTTAGTTGCAACTCATCCAAACAGTCCTTTGCACTATCACACACTGTCTACTCCTTCTACCACTCCTTAATTCTTGATTACTTTACACTCCTTACCTGGTCTATGAAAGAACATCTCAAGTGGTCTTCCTGCCTCCAGTACTGCATCTCTGTGATTTTTCCTCCACACTGTTATGAGCGTGTTTTCAAAGCACCATACTTATCATTAGCCCAACTTTCTAAACCTCCTTTCTTTATTCTTCTTAACTAAAAGCTGACACTGGGAGGATGACGTAGGCTGGAACTTTAGAGGTTCACCCACCTGTTCTACAGCACGCTTCCAGCACCTTCCGTTTCTGTGGCTGTTATAGCCCATTTTGTGTGATTAGAACACAGTGCCTGAGAGGATAAATAATTTAAAGTAAAGAAGTTTCTTTAGCTCACCATGCTGGGGATTCAAGAGCATGGCAGTGGAACCTGCTTGGTTCTGTGAGGGCTCATGATGATGGCATCATAGCAGAAACATGTGCAAGAGAGGAAGACAGAGAAGTTAGGTGGTGAGACAGAAAGCAAGAGACTGGAGAACAGATAGGCTCACTATGGTGGGAACTAATTCACTCCTCCCAAGCATGACCCATTCCTATGAAACAATTAATCCAACCATTAGGATGGAGCCTTCAAAGCTTACTTATCTTCCTCTAGACACTACCTCTAAAGGTTCCAGCACTTCAACACCACCAAAGTGGAGACAAAGTTCTGGCATTAAAAAAAAAAAAAAAAAAAACTTCAGGAGAAAACTATATCCAGGCCACAGCAGTGACTTAAGCACTTACTGTCTTTAGCTTTTTTAAAAGGAGGATTTCTGGGAGCATTAAATGCAATAATGAATTCCTATGCATAAACAAAGAGTCTCCCCCCTAAAAACACTTGAAAATATCCATCATTCTTAAGATGATACTGTACTTGCAGCATTGCCCTAATTTCCTACATTTTCCTCATCCAATGCACATATTATAAATTCTCCACTACTTTGCCTTAAAACATTATTGTTTCTATGGGAGAACTCTCCATCTTTCCTCATTTCATTAATGATGATTTTAATATGTTGTAAGTATGGTATAGAGCCCACAATTTTGGGCACACAACACACACAAAAACCTGTTTCATTTTATTATAAATAAAATTAGTTTCCTACCATGAGTTTCCTCTTCCATGGAATTGAACTGACTGTCAACCAATTCAGGAATCTTCCTTTCCTATCTCCTTGGGATTGTGTCTAAGCTCTGAGACACTCAGGTAGTCACATGGTACTCGGAAGGGGCAGTGCTCTTTAATGAGTTTATCAACCAAACTTCCATCCATTGACAAAGGTGCTGTTTATATATAGCTCTTAGCTATATATCAGGCAGCCCTGGAAATGTTCCTTTTTCTATCCATGTCCATCAAGGACCTTTGGATATCTGCTATGCTATTACATCACTCTAACTGCAAGAGTCCCTGATATCTCTGCTTAGAACCCCCAGTGGTGCTTTCTTCTCTGGGGTCACACCATCTTCCTGAATGTAACCTTGTCAGTGTGTGCATCCCTGCTCCTGTAACAGAAGCACTGACTTCTCTTTCCTACCCCAACTTAGGCCTCCCTTTTGAGGATGAGGGTACCAAAATGTCCCTCTGAAGAACCAACAAAATGAGACTGCAAACCATTCTTCTTAACTTTATCTAGTCTGATGTAACAGAATTTATTCTACAATTTCAGTCTTTTGGAGTCTATTCATTTCACATCCCGAGTTTGCATTTTCTCTTTTTACAGCTCTGGCTGAAACAAAACCCTTCAATAAAGTAGTGAGATCAGCAACCTACCTGCCCTAATTGGGAATAGTAAAGTGATAATAGGCAGTATTTGAAGAAAAAATATTGCTTACATTTCAAAATATTATCACAGTGCAGTGGTAAAAATAGCTAACATTTATTGGGTGAGTTTGACAAATACATTCTTACACAATTTATCATCTTAATCAGTCAGAGTCTCAGCAGGCAACAGATGGCACAGTGAAAGGAGGATGCATTGAGTGGAGGTTGAGGGACTATTTGCAAATGTGTAGGTAGGTTCTAGATAAAAGAGCTAATGTAGCACCCTGGGGCAGGTGATGGGTTGGCATGGTTTACCATCCTTAGGCTTGACTGACAAAACAAAAACAAAAACAAAAAAACCACAGGAAATGGAAGCCAGATAGAGAGAGTACTAGAGAAATGTAACCTGGAAAGAAGCAGTAACCTTTAATTAGGACACAGAGCCGGCCAGAGGTAGCCCTGTGGGAGAAAACAGTTCAGAGAATACTGTAACCTCATTCAGCTGTCTCTCACATCTTTCAGGCCTCACCAAACTGAAGTTAGAGCACCAGGGAGACCTGTAGATGTATCCTGTACAGGTCAGTTTCATGGAGCAGAAAACAAGATAGAGAAGGGCAAGGAGCCAATTCCCAGGGCCAAATGGATGGCATCCAGCAGACAGACTTTGAGAGAATGACTATGGATTCTTCAAAGCTCAGCTCTACCCCAGTTAGTTTAGATCATCATAACAAAGTATCACAGAATGAACAACTTACACCACAGACATTTATTTTCTTACAGTTCTAGAGCTGAGAGAGCCAAAACCAGGGTGACAGCAGGCTCTGGTTCTGATGAAAGTTCTATCCCTGGATGAAGACAGCCACTGTTCTTTCCTCGATGTGTGCATGTGGGGGTAGCCCTCTCTTCTTCTTCCTATAAGTCCATTAACTTCAACACCAGGGCCCCATCCTTATGACTCTAATAACCCCCTAAAGGTCCTATCTCCAAATATTAACATACTGGGGAGCAGGACTTCAACAGAGTAGGAACACACGCATTAGTTCAATCCAAACTCAGGTCGTGCTCTCTTTGGGAAACCTCCTCCTTCACAAAGCATTGGCTTTTCCTAGATTTTACTTCATGGTGTAGCATTTTGTAATTAACTGTGTGGGAATTATAAGAGTGCTGTATTGTAGTTATTAATGTAATAACCTTATCCTCCGCCAAGTTTGCCATTGATGCCAAAAAAGGAAAGACAGACAGACAGAAAGAAAAGAACTTTTTCTCTCTTTTTGCTCTTCTTGTTTTGTCTCATTCTTCTTTTTCACTAATGACATTTTTTTTTCTCTGTTGCTCAGAATCAAACCCCTTAAAGGCCAATCCTTTTGTGGAGAAATAGAATAATTCTTGCTAAATTTTCCCTGGTAATATGCGTACTTTTTGATCATACATTCTGTAGGTAAATGCAAATTATTTTGCTCTAGTATTGTGAGTTTTAGGAATAGCAAGAGAAAAGGCAGAGTATGTGATAGACTGTATTTTATTAATAACTCCTCCATATATGTCTATTTTAGAGAAACATAAGACCATAAATATTTTTGTTAAATTAATATATTAATAATCATTATATAATTAAATATATATGATATTGTGATAAATCACTAGTGAATATACAGTGTAAAATAATAGCAAACATTTATATCTTGTTTTAGATGGAAATTTTTAAATTATTTCTTGTATCTGAATAATATAAATATATATTAATTACTATTACAGCAATACTATTGTTTTTCTTTTATACAGAAGTAAGCATATAACTATCATGTTCAAATAAATAAGTCATTGATAATAAGTCTTATTTTTCAATATAAATTTTCTCATTTATAATGCCTCTATGTTGTACATAAAAATATAGAACAGCATCTAAAATCAAAAATCAATAATTAAGTAGTAACTTGATTATGCTCTTCTTTACATGAAACAATATTTGGAACATCAGTTTAGTGAATCAGTTGGCAATAACTAACACTCTATTTCAGTATTCTAATGGGAAACCACTAATCTTGTAAAGCATTTATTGCCAATATTTTTTGGCAGGGGTTTTTCCCATAGTAATACCAACAATATCTTAAATTTCCTCTTTATTTTCTATAAAGGATTGTCCACACAAAATCACTGCCTCAAAACAAGACGACTGAAATGAAGAAAACCTTGCCTCTGACCATGAGAAAACAGTCACAGTGAAACATGAGGGAGGAGCTGAGAACTAGAATGCACAGATCAGTTTTTGGAAAAAATACAAGTAAAACTGAAGATTTCAGCTTCCTTATAACAATGACCTTGAAAGGGTTCCATGGAACCTGAAGGATAGTCATGCCTTATTTTGAAGACTCCTGACCTAATCTACATCTTTCAAGTCAGATTGGTAGCAATTTACAATGGATATGCAGGTATTACACTTCCAAAAACAACATTTTATCAAGTCACGTTAACATTCAGTTAACCTCCAGTGTCTCACCAATTCATAAGAGCTTACCGCATAAACCCATAAGTCAATCTAATTGTGACCTCTGGCCTCCCACTTTGATCTCATTCATAGGACTCTAAAATAAGGAATCTGCCTTTAGTTACATTGGTCTTCTTCCTATCTAATCTGTTTTGTTTTGTTTTCTCACTTGCACATCACATTCTGGTTGCATGACTTCCTTAACCTCTGGTTTGCTATCATCACCTACTCCAAATGTGGCAATCTCAGACCCCACCACCCAGGAAATTTCTCCTCCCACTGAAGATCAAACTGATTTCTCAATTCTTATAAACTTTTAGAGTGGGGAGCTGTATCTTGATTATTTTCCCCAAGAGGCAAAAAAATAATGAAAATCAGTTAAAGATGTTCCATCTTACCATTTCTTTTTTGCATATTAAGACCAGAAAGATAAAACATAGGCTGGGAAGTCAAGAAGTGTTTTTTTATACAATGGAATAGTATCACACCATGAAGTAGGCTAAGCGTGAAACACTGTTAGATAAATCGATGCACCTGGGGACCAAATAAACTAGACACGTGTTTAAATACCATGTCGTTTCTCTGGTATGAGAAATTAAACTATAAATAATATAAATAGAATAGATATTGCAAAGTAGGAAAGAAATGTTAAAATGGGAAGGGGAACTAAGGATAGGGAACAGAAAAGGAAGCAAAGGAAAAGAAAAAATGATGCAAAAAGAAATAAATATTGGCAACAAAGTTTTTTAGGTGAGGAGGTAAAAGGAGGTTGAAGAAAGTAGGAGAATGGGGAAGAAAAGAATCAGGCCGTGTCATGTACAGGTGCAAATTTCCTTTGATGAATGTCATCACTATATATAACTAAAATATAGCCATAAATTTAATTTAAAAAGAGAATTTTTCACAAATATTATCATCAAAATCTGAAATAATCAATAATAAATTTCCAGAATTAACAGAAGATCATAGTCAGGATGTAGAACACAAAGTTAACGGAAAAGTCAATCACTTTGCTATATTACCACAAGGATAAGTGGAATTTGAAATTAAAGTTATAATAATATTTATACTAGTAGTTCCAAAAAGGAATACTTAGGTGCAAATCCAAGAAAATATGTATGATATATATGACTAATGTGCATAAACCTGAAGAAACAAGTCAACAAACCAAATAAATGGAGAAATGTTCAGTGTTCATGGATAGCAAGATTCAACATTTTATTGTATTTATTTATTTATTTTGTCTTTTTGAGACAGGGTCTCGCTATGCAGTTCAGGCTGGCCTTGAGCTCACTTTGTAGCCCAGGCTGGTCTCGAACTCACAACGATCCTCCTGCCTCAGCCTCCTGAGTGCTGGGATTACAGGCCTGAGCCACCATGCCCGGCAAGATTCAACATTTTAAAGAAGTCGGTTCTTCTCAGTATTATTCAAAAATCCAATGCAACTACATGAAAATTGAAGCAAATCATTCTGTAGTCATGGACAGCGTATTATAACACTTAACAAGCCAATGACCCAAAATAGCCAGCACAATATGGAAAGAGGACAAAGTCAGAGAACTGATTTCAACACGCAATAAAGCAAGACAAAAGCATTTCCAAGACAAGCTCCTCCAAACCCTGTACTCATATACTTTGCTAAGGTGAAAGTCATACAATGCAGCAAAGACAATCTTTTCAAATAAATGGTACTGGAACACCTTGACAACCACATATAAGAAAATGACTACCCACAGATTTTATCCTCTTAACAAAAAGTTAATTCATAAACCTAAAGGTTAAAAGAAAAATATAGAAATCCTAGAATGTAGCACAGGGGAAAATCTATACAACCCTGGGTGTGTTGATATCTTTTTAGCTAAAACAGCAAGAAAAACTGTAACTGGACTTCACTGATTTAAAGCTTTGTTCTGCAAGAGACAGTATCAAAAGAATGAGAGACAAGCTACAGACTGGAATGCCTGATAGATTCCTACTCAGATTTATAATGCACGAAGATCTCTTAAAATTCAATAATATGAAAATGCAACTTGATTAATAAGTAGTCCATATACCTTAGGAGACATCTTATTAAAAAATATATTGATGGGAAATAAGGATATGAAAAGATTCTCCACATTATATGTCATTAGAGGATGGCAGTTGAAAGCAACAGCGTGATATCATTCTACTCTTATTACAATGGCCAAAATCCAACATCCTAACAACACCAAATGCTGGCACAGACACATAGCAGTAGGGCACTGGTGAAAATGCTGGTGCCCTACCATTTCATTGCTGGTGAAAATGCAAAATGACCCAATCACTTAGCAAGACATGTCAACAGCTTCTTACAAAGCTAAAATATTCCTCTCATACAATGCAGCAACTGCACTCCTTGATGTTTCACTGAAGGAGTTTACTGTACATAAATAAAAATAAAGCTTCTTCACAGTTGTTTACCACAGCTTTATTCATATGATTGCTAAAACTTAACACAAATAAGGAGTCTTTAGCTCTGAATGCATAAATAAACCACAGTATATTCAGACAATGGAATATTATCCAGAACTTAAATGAGTTATCAAGAGAAGAAGGAAGAAGTTTAATTACATATTAGTAAGTGAAAGTACCAATTTTAACAGTCTGTTTACTGTATGATTCCAATTATGCTGCATTCTCTTAAAGGTAAATCTAATGACACAGAAACACAAAAATAAAATAACAAAGAAAGCAGTGGTTACAGAGGTTGAGGGAGATGAAAAGGAATAAATACATGAACCATCGAGGAGTCTGTGTGGAACCACTCTGTATATCACTATAATAACGGGTACACATCATTATATACATGTGCCCAAACTGAGGGAATACACACCTAAAGTGAACCTCACTGTAAACTCTGTACTTGTTAATGTAAGTCCAGCAATTGTGACAAGTTTATCATTCCAGTGGGGTATTTTCACCATGAGAAAACAATACTAATTTGGGAGCAAGTTACATACAGAAAATTTCTGTATCTTCCTCAATTTGCTGGAAACCTAAAATTGCTCTAAAATAAGTCTTTAAAAATTAGTTGCATTGCCCAAGCAACATACTCCTTTATTTTTTCTTATTCTCTGATATTTATTAATTTTACATTTCCAATCTGACATCAAGCTTTTAAGAAAAGTGCTATATTTTTCCTCCTCACACAAACAAGGTAGTTGCTCAAAAGAGCATAAAAATTATTGATTGATTCAACCATCACATGTGAAGTAGCCCTCTCCTCTGAATTGTTTGGTGTCATCTATATGTCTCCTATAAAAAAGAAAACCTTTTACAAAAGTTTGGACAGCAAAAATTAATCAAATTTTCCCGAGAAACTGTGACAATAAACTAATTATATACTTACTTACTACAAGATACTAGCAAATGAGCACAAATATTTTTCTAAAGGGGTAAGACTCTGTAACTTTCATCATTACCCTATGGCAATGGAATCACCTACATATAAATAAATTAGAACTGTAAGATTATACCAGAAAGAAATTCACTAAGTAAATTCATGGGTTGTAGTACCACCCTAAAAAAAAAAAAATCAGAGTTTACTGTTATAGTAATACCTTCAATTACTATTTCTGGTGATGAAACATAAGCTTTATTGTTTCCTACTTGTGGTTACATAACAGACTGGAAAATGGAAAAACAGAGATTGAATTTAAAACATTGAAATCTAATTAAAACCTCACCTAATATTGTTAATCTTTGATTTGTTTTATTTGCCACAGCAAACAAACTAATGCCCTTATCTCAGATGAATAGTTTAAGGAAAGGCTATGTGCATTTAGAGAGTCCTACTCTACAGGGAATAAATAAAGTTATGGCACCCACCACGTCTAACTACTAATAAATGCTTCCCTCACCCTAGAGGTCTGAAATTATTTATTATTAGATTAAACTCTACAGTTTCTAATTGCTAATTTGAAAATGACCTTTTTATATGCTGTTGATATGTAAGTATTTAGAGTATATTTTTCCCTCCAATAAAATTAGACAGATTGCATACATTAGAAATGTTTCTCTTACCTGAGGTCACCTTGTTAAATCAGTATTTCTCAAGGACTCTCAAGTAGTACATGACACAATATCAGTATTGTAAGAGGATACATTTATTGCTTTAATTTATAAAAATCAATTTAGAATTTCTTTTAAAGAAGTTTCTATGAAACTACTTGAACATTTCAATGCTATGTGTATAAACTTCCAAAGGGCACAATGAATGATAGGTTTCTGGAAAAATTTAAACCCTAACTACAGGTTTGTTGCTGAAATTAGACCTGGATGTAACTTTCGTCCTCACATAAAGTCTAAGAAAGAGACAAAGGTCTGAGCAAGGTTGAGGTGGCCCTAGGATTCACTCCTCCCCCCTTCATAAGCACACTCTTTTGTCAAACAGGTTCCTGAGGATACTGGGCAGCAACAGAAAAACCCAGAGAGGGTGTGGCATGCTGCACCTGCACAAGTCAGGGCCTCCACAGAGCCGGTTGATACAGCACTAGTCAAAGCATGACATGAGCTAAGACTGCTTAATACGGAACCAATGAAATGCTCTATATTCAACTATTCAGCTTTGACTGGATTTGTATTTTTATATGTGTTTTTAGATGACCGTCTCAGCTAAGTAAAATTTAGTTTCCTAAGAAGCATAAAGCAAGGCTTATTCAACTTTTATCTACAATGTCAGACAACATCTAGTATAAACACATAAATACTCAGGATGTCAAAAAGCCATTCACCCTGTTTTAGATTTGCTTGTGACCCTCAGGGCTTAGTCCAAAACAGTGATAAGAACTGAACCACCCTAATGCACAGTGCCAGGCATCCCATGCCAACCACACCAAGGAAATTTGACTACATGCTTCATTCATCTTCCTGAAGGGAAAAACCAATTCTTTGGAGTAAACTATCAAAGGGATGTGAAAAAGTGATATGGGTGTTTTTCTTTCAACGAGAAAGAGAGAGAGAAAGAGAGAGAGAGAGATTTTAAGAAGGTGTCTGAAGTATGTGGTCTTTGTAATCCAAGAATAAATATTAGAAAATTATGCAATATTGATAATTACCAAATGGTGCACTGCCAACATCACTCACTTGGCCAAAGAAGAAAGAATTAGATGGTTGCACAAGGTACAGACTGCAATTGTACAAGTGGCAGGGAACATATGTTTAACAAAAGTTTTTCAAAGACCTAAGTAAAATCTTGGAAGGGCTTATGCAGGAGAAATAAATAGTTTTTCTCTAAATTCTAATCCCTATGTTTCATGAACTACATGTGTGGAAATGTTTCCCACCTTGAACAATTTTCCAGTTATATGAACATCAGATGGATGCTCTACAATTTAATTCCATCCTGGCATCTTCTAACTGCAGTAAGCATCAGATTCCACAATTTAAAGGGCTCAGTCCCACAAGACTGTTTCCATTTCAAAAGCCAATTTCAAATTCAGGTCTCCTATACCTCTGACGATCCAACAATAACTCAGAGGTTCCTGTAGCTCCCTGCTCAGGTTCTGTATTTTGTTAGAATGGCTTACAGAACTCACAGAAGCACAATATTTACTACAAAGTTGGTTTACTACCAAGATACACCTCAGGAAGTGCCAAGTGGAAGAGATGTAGATGGCAAAGTATGGCAGAAAAGAGGCTCAAAACTTCTGTGCCCTCTCTACAGTCCCAGAACCTTCACTTGTTCAACAAATCCAAAACACTATGAGCCCTCTCCTTTTTTTGTTTTTATGGAGGTCTCACTACATGAGCATTGTTGGGGACCACAAATATACAATGACTAATTTTTCATACTTCCTTATGGCATACAATGGAGGTTTGGGATTATTGACACCACCCATCTGAGATTTCCCATTGACTCTTCTAAGCGTAATATCATCTACACCCTCTTGAGTCATCCCAGGATTATACTCCAGGACATGATCCTTCTTAGCATATGATCATCCACACCCTCTTGAGTTGGAGTCTTTAGAGAATTATAATCCCTTGTTAGCCCCACCTATCACTGTATACAGCTAATAGTGACTGCTCGTGGAGTAAGAAGAACCCATCCGGAAACATTGATTTCCCCACCATTGTTGCATTATTACACTTGTCTGTGTCTTTTATTTTTCTTGTCATATTCTTAAGACAATCGGGACTTGGCTGTACTCGCAATAGAGCCTGATTGGTTAAATCATTGGTATTAGTGACTAATTTAAATTCCAACCCTTGCCCCCTCCCTCAGGTCAGGTGATGATGCTGAAAGGTCCAATCCTCTAATTACATGATTGGTCCCCCAGCAACCAGCCTTTATCCTGAGGGTATTCAAAAACTCTCAGACACCAATCATTTCCTTGGAGAGACCCAATGCTTCAAGAACTCTGTGCTAGAAAATTGAGTTAGAGACAAAGTGTGTATTATTGCATATTTCAGAAAACCACAAAGAAGAGGTTCCATGTGACTGAGACAGGCTGAGGTAAGATGCAGAAGCAGCAAACAAGATGGAAGGTATAAGTGACATTTTTGGAGGCATTCATTTGGAGATGCTCATAAAAACTCTGAAAATTAACAAAGGTAAAAAAAAAAAATCTGGCCACTCTCAGTGCTGAGTCCAACTGCGCTTTCTGAGAATACTCCCTTCTCTTGCTCCTCTTTAGCCACAGATCAACCTTAGATACATTAAGAATCATAGTTTAAAAAAAAAGTGTTATAGGCCCAGGTCTAGAGCTGCAGTAAGCGGAGGTAAGGGTTCGAGATTTTAGCACCCTAAATTGAATATCTTAATTACCAGAAAGATAGTGCTCTTTACTTGGAAGATAATCAGTGGCTTTTTTTAAGTGACACTCTGATGTCACTATGTTAAATTTAAGCCCTTCAATTTACTTATTATAACTCTTTAATCATTTCTTGATCATCGTACACATGAAAAAAATTAAGTCCTATTTAATACTGTAAACACCACTGAAACCAGATTGTAACAAAATTTAGTTAAAAATTCCTACAAAATTGACCAATTTACTAGCATTGCAGACAAGAAGACATAACAATTTCATACAGCCCAAAGGAAATGCATGCAGTTCATTCATTAAGAGAGAATATAATTCAAAATGTGGAATATGGGTATATTACATATTCTGTATTTTCCTCAATACCCTTTGACAATACAAAGTTATGTTACAAACTGAAATAAGGAGATGGAAGAGAAATGCATTATGGAATATAATTCACTTTATGTTTTTATCAAGAAAAGATATCTAGATTGAGATACAATTAGAGGGATAAAAAATAGAGCTGGAAATATTGAATGGTTATAATTAAAGATACACAAGAGGGAGATAAATTTGGAAAAAAATTTCTATGAAAATAATTTCACCATACTTTAGCCTGCACTTTTCTTCCCATCTTGACCAAAACATATTTATTCATATTGCCATATTCTCTAGAATTCATTACATTTCTTACTTCATGAGGTCAGTCATTTTGCCATCTGTGTTCTCTCTAACTAGTATTCATTTGGCAAGATATATCATGTAATAAGGAAAAATTATTTATTTTACCTATTTCTTGTTTTTCCTAGAACTTTACCAACTGTTCTTCTCCCTTGCTAAGGAAGAAAGATAGCTTTTGATTAGTACTTGATAGTTAATCAGATAGCTCCTGATTATCCTTTGTGCAGAATTTAACAAGTACACTGTTTCCCTGGAAAGAGTGTCACAGACGAGAAAGTGGCAATATTTCTCCAGAGCATTTCCTCAGTTAGAAATATCAATTGAGCCTTCTGAGAAGATTTAATTTACAATTACTTCATGGAGGAAAAGATAATGTGAATATATCAAATAACAGTATGAATAAGAGAAAGAAAACATTTCGACAATTGCCAAGACAGAGGAGCTCTGGTTTCAGAAAAGAAAAGGTGGGGTTTTGGAGGGAATTTGAATATAAGAGATAAAGAAAAAGACATCAGAGAATTTATATGAGACTAAGGAAGCTATAGAATACGAAAAGCAAAGAAAGAGGATGTTAAGAAATACTTTGGGTTATGATGTTGTGTCTATTAAAAAGTCTTTCAGAGGTGAAATTTGTGGCAAGCACAGTGTTCTCCTCCTATAAAAGCCATTCTATCCTTTTACTCTGCTTTTACAAAAATGCAAATTGTATTCAGAGAAGATCTTTACCTGGGAGAGTGGCTCCACTGGCCCTAAGAGATAAATTACACTTGATAATTATTCTCTGTAGTAGCATTGCTCTTGGCCAGTGATTGCTTTAAACTTAAATCTATGTCCTATCTCTGGGTAGTAGATATAACAGGAAATCTGAATTAAAGACAAGAGCCTTTATTACTGAATAAAAATGCAAAGTTGTTAAAAACAAAAGACTTTTCTTTTCATTCTTTATTTGTGTAGTGAGGCAGAATTGGTAGCAGAAAATGAAGCTGCTATCTGGACCCTTGACTATAAAAAGCCAAGAAAATCTTAAAAGCATGAATCTAACATTATTGTATCATATTCTAATGCTGTGACTACATCTCCATGTTTTCTAAAGTATGATGAAAATAAACTCTTACTGGTTTCTGCCACTGAATTTGGGTTTTCGGTTACATGTTACTGAATGCATTCTTAGCTAATCATGTAAAGGTCCCATTTTTGATGACTAGAAAACTGTCCTCTAGGAATGGATGGAATATAGGCTCAACCAAAAACCGACAGCAACCTTGGTATTCATCAGCATTATTATTATCACAGTGCGTCAAAATGAAATACATATGTAAGACTACCTTCCAGCTATAGGTCATTTTTTGTGAAGAAAAATGGCATTCTATTAATGTAATACAAGATAGTTTAATGAATAGATACAATTGAGGTTCACTCCAGCACAAAGTAAGAAAAGACAAACCGATTAAGTTACAAATTCATTCTTTAAAACTAACTCTGAGATGTTTTCATGCCATCAATACATTTTCTCTTATCTTTTGATATTTGAAATATATGAATTTTGAGGTATACTTAGCATTTTCATATTCTCTTTCTAAAAACATTTCCTACAAACTAGCCCTCTCCAACCATGCCCCAATTTAAGAGATGCTTAGGGGATAACTCAACCCATAGAATGAGTAATCTAATCTACATCTTATATTCTACATCTAATATTTTTATCCTAAGTGCCAGGATGTTTGAATCAAAATACGAATTTGCACATTCTGCATAAATTTACATATTATTTTCAAGCATCCTTAACTCCAAGCTTGTAAAATAAAGCCCAATTAATTAATTAGCTCAACCTACTACAATTGTATTTAAATCCAATATTCACAGCATGACACACAGAGTATTTTTATACCAATTAATTTAATCACATTCCAGTTCAGAAAAGGCAGACACATAAAGACAAAGAGATGGTGACAGACATAGAAAAAGACAGAACCCAGGGGGATCCGGGGTCCCCATATGGATTCAAAATTAACATCAATATTACACATCTGAAAATTAGAAGTGTATTTAACAAATGTTCAAGATCCTAATGGCATCAGCAACTATTCTAGTGTGATAACAGATCTATCTGGTTTAGCTAAAATAAAGGAATATTTATTCCGTACAGTTCTATTCAAGTTGTGCAGCCAGATAGCATAAGACTGAGTTCTCTCATGTTAACCCATATTGCTACAGTTTACATGGAAAGCCTCTTGCTTTTAAGTTGTGTAATTACTTAAAGATCTTGACAGCAATGGAATCAATAGAAATGTATATTTTCCTATCAATTATACCATATATATTTCTATTGATTATATAAAATTATGCAGGAGACGTTATTAGATAAGTTTACAGGATCAGAGTGGGAAGAGTCTGTAATTGTCTGCAGGACGGAGAAGCAGAGAATCCAGGAGCTGGACTCTGCAGAACAAGAAGGATCATGATGCAGCGCTAGGCTGAGCTAGAACCACCAGAGGCTCCCTGGAGAGCTGCAGCTTGGGTCTGTATTGAAAGGCCGAAGAAGCTGACGTTTAAGGTCCATAGAAGGCAGCAGTAGTAAAGGACGCAAAAGTGCAAGCAGAATGGAGCTTTCCTAACACAAGGGAATTCCTTGTTCTGCTTTCATTCCATCAGGGCTGCAAGCCTTGTTACTGGATGGTGCCACCAACAGTCAGGGCAGGTCTTCCACTCTCAGTGTGCTAGTCTACTTGTCAGTTATCTCTGCAATTCTCCTCACCCCAGACACACCCCAAAATGTGCTTTAGTCATTTGGTAGGCAATTCTTAATCCAACCAAGTTGACAATGACGATTTACAATGACAAACTATTCTTTTAGTTCCTATCACACATTTTGACATTAGAACCATTTGATAACTCTTGTGTGTATATTATGCTCTGTCCTTAATTTGATTGTAATATCTACACAATCCAAGATCATGCTTTTGCAGTCCCATAAATCCCTGACAATGCCTTAGAGGAGACTGTTCTATGACTATTTTAACTAGAATTTTAAAGAATTTTCAAGGATAAACCATTTAAGATCCTCTATAGCTTCATGGAGAAAATTCAGCCTTGTTGTAAGTGACTAAGAACTGGCACCTAAAGGTGAATACCACAGTACTGATTCCCACAGGGAGATGAAGCAGACGCCCAGGTTGGCCAGTGCTACGGCGTGCTGAAAAGAATAACTTCAGAGTTCAAGAAAGTGAAGAAAACAATGGGAAAGTGATTTTAAAAATTGAGACATGATCAGAAATTATTAAAAATTACAAATGAGCATTCCATAACTAAAATAAATATGAACAACTCAGTACATAAGTAAAGTGGAGGTTTGGAAATGACATAAGACAAATTAGTGAATACAAGAAAAATTGAAAATATCTAAACTGAAGCATAGGGAGGAAAAATGATAATGGAAGAGGGTGTACAGGCAAATAAATCACATAAGTTTAATGAAGTTAGAATATAAGAATGTGAAGAAAGAATGACATAGAAAAATTATTATAGAATAACCCAGAAGTTTTATAAAGATAAAACACCTAAATTTACAGAATTACAAAGCTTAGCATATACTCAGTACAATAAATACAAAGAAAATCACAACTAGTATGAGTTTGGTAAACCTGCTAAACAGTGATGTTAAAAAAAAAAAACTTAAAGCAGACAACAATAATGATTGCTTTTAATGCTAATAAGTTCTCGACAGCAAATATTCTTAAAGAGAAGACAATAAAATGACATTTAAGTGATGAAAGAAAATTACTGCTAACCTATAATTCCAACTCAAAAATATCCTTCAAGAAAGACAAAGAAAAAATTTTTATTGAAAGAATGCAACAGACAGGGGTTTCTTTGAAAGAAGGAAACTTTTCGTAGACAACACACACACACCTCATGGCAACACAGGACAGAATGAAACATAGTGGAAAAAGTAAATATGTGAGAAAATATAAAAAGACACTGACTGCATGAAACATTACTTGCTATAGCTTAGAGAACTGAGAATATTTAATGTAACAACAAAATAATGCAAGTGATATTAATGGACAATATAGTTTGGATATTTTAGAAATATTTGAAAAAGGTTTAAAATAAAAATTGATATTAGTCTTACACAAGATGAGGAAGTATATTGAAATCTCCAGGGTAGCAAGAAAAAAAATTAGAAAATAAAAAGTGTATCTTTGTAACAAGAGAAAAAACAGAATAATAAAGATAATTTAAATGTTTTGACCAAAATGTACTTAATAGTGAAGAATGAGAGCATAAAAGAGATGAATAAGAAGAGTAAGGAATAACAAAATTGTACACTTTATGCTCATTTTATTAAATGTGTGTGTGAATATTCACTGTTAAATTTCATGATTAATTAAATGCTGGTGTCACACTGAATAAAAATTGACTATGCACTAACTTTACCAGAGATATTCTTCAACAATAACAACACAGAAAGCCTAAATTGAAATGCTGAAACATTGTAGGCTTCAATAAAAACAATGGGGAGGAAAGGTACCATATGCTACCTGAAAATAACAAAAACCTGCTTAGGAAAATTTAGAAGTCTTGGCATAATTCTTGCAGTAACTGCTAGAAAAATATTTAAATTGGAAACATATAATCAATCTAAACAACACATTTAAAAAAATTGATCTGACATATAGACAGTAGTACTGTGTAGTCAACCACAAAATAATTTATATCTATTCATGATCATGTGGAAGGGCTACCAAAATAGACTACATTTTGACCTTCAGAAGAAAATAAACAAATACTTAGCCATTTAAATCATTCAAAATATTATCTGACAGAGGAAATGAACTAGAATTCAGTCATAAAAACATACCTAAACAATTTCATTCCTAGAGATTAAATTTTGGGCTTCTAAATAATCCAAAGTTAAAATAAAAATTAAATAAATTAAAAAATTTTAAACTAAATGACAAAGAAACCATATAGCAAAATATATGAATTGCAACCAAACCACTATCCAAAGAGAAATTATCTATAAAAAATTAAAAGTCTAAAAATCAGTAACTACTTTCATTACAAGGTTCTGAAACATAAAAAGTAAATTAAAGCAATAGAAAAAAAAACTTAAAAGATATGAAAGCTGCAAACACAAATTAATGTCACTTTTAAAACATAAAATGCAAAAATCAACAGATACAAAGTTTGTCTTAAAAAGATTAATAAAATTGACAGATTTTAACAAGACTGATAGACTCCTAAGAGGAAAAGCCTCATATAAAGAATTTAAACAGGAATAATTACAAATTCTGGAGACATTACAAGTTAAATAGTGAATAACTTTACGTGAAAGGTATATTGGATGAAATAGATGATCTTTTAAAAATGAATTTATTTTTAAAAATTTTCTCTTGAAGAAAACCTAGAGCCAGTTAGCAAATCTTGATAGTTCTTCCACATATTAAGAAAGAAATAGTAGTGATTTTTTAAAGAGATGTTTCTAGAGAAGGAAAAGAGAAAATATTTCCCAGTTATTCTAATGTTGGGAGCATAGTCATGTTATCAAACCTGAGGAGAACACCACAAGTAGGAAAAATATTGACCTATTTCTCTCATTAATCATAAATGAACTAATCATAAACATAATATTAGCAAATGGTAAAAATACATCATGACTGAATGAGTTTATTTTTAACATAACTAGAGTGTCACAGCATGTGAAAATCAAACTATAATATACCATATTATTAGTAGAATAATGAAATAAAATATACAATCAAGTTCAGATCAAAGCATTTAATTGAATTTAGTCTCCTCCTATAATCAAAATTCTTACCAAAATAGAAACATACAAGACCTTCTTTAACCTAAAAGATCTTACAGGAAAATCAAATTTACTGGTTAAATTTTGAATCCTTTCTCCATAAGATTCAAGGATGTCCACGCTCACCATTTATAATAAACAATCTAATGAAAGTAACTGTCAGTGAAATTAAAGAAAATAAAAGCAAAAACCAAGTCCACCCTGGTCTCCAAAGGAAACTCCTGGGAGACCTAATGGTGCCCAAGCTCTACTGTGATGATTTTTCTTTAACTCTGGATAAGGAAAAATAGACCAGGAGAGAGAACATCACTGAATATCTTCCAAATAAAGCCAATGAGTAATTCTGCCTTCTGCTCAAAACAGGAAGAAAACTATGAATGTAGGTGGAAAATCAATGCTAAGAAATTTGTGAACATTATTTAATAATTCAATTATATTTTTCTAAATGTCTTAATATGTATTTTGATACATAGATACACCTCTTTTACTGATAAACTATGGTATGGATCATCAAAAAATGATCATTAAAGGAAATATCAATTGGAAAGGTAGAAATGCAACCTTTATCACTTGCAGAAAACATAATTTTATACCCAAAATATTAAAAAAAAAATCCACTGGCAAACTATTAGAATTAATAATGAATTGTTACAAGGTTACTCAATATGAAAATCATTAAAACCAAAATATAAAAATAGTTCTGTTTTTATGAACTAGCAATGAAGAAACAGAAAGTGGAAATTTTATAAACCTGCACTATTTACGATAGTATCAAAACATCAGACTCACAAATAAATAAGAAAATTGCATGACTGCTACATAAATATTATAAGAACACTTATAATAGTTAAAGTGAAACTAAACATCTAAATTTTGGAAAGCTTAGACTCTAACCTCCGATTGAAGTAATGAATGCTTTTAAAACTTTACAAAAATCTCTACAGAATCCATGCATTCCAAACAAACACAGCAATTTTTTATCTAAATAAAAATGCCAAAGACCAAGTATAGCTAAAACAATTTTTTGGAAAAGAAAAAAATTAGAGATACAGTGCTAAATACATTGCAATTAATGTAATGTATTAGAACAAGAGATACACAAAAATTTGAAGAAATGGGTCAAGAAACAGACCTGTGCACACCACCACTTCATTCATTTCCCCAGCACAGTACAGTGGGAGGGAAAAGCTTTTTCATTAATGAGATCAGTTAGATATGCACATTGTTAATTCTTGGCCCAGACAAGATGTCACAAATAAATGTCAGTTTTAGGGGTATTACTGATTTGAATGTAAAAAATAAAGTGCTGAGATTTTAGAAGAAAATTTAGAAAAACAACTCATTACATTAGCATAAGAAAACCTTTCTCACATAAGATATTAAAAACATAAAACTTTTAATAAATAAATGTACCTTATTAAGATTCAGAGCTAGTATTCAGTGAAAGACATCACTAAAGGAGCAATTAAGCAAACTATAGAAGGGAAGACATTTCTACTTCATAAATCAAATGGCGAACTTACAGCTAGAATATGGAGTATCACCTGAAAGCATTAAGAAAAAGACAACAAGCCAGACAAAAAAGTGGGCAAAATGTTATAAAAGAGAACATAAAAGGTCAAGCAAATTAAAGTTGTCTAATTTCATCGGTCTTCAGGGATGCAAATTAAATCCTTAGTTGCTTTTTCACGTTCCTTCTGCTTTTGCTGGCGATGGAACTCCTATCCAGGCCTCAGGACATGCAAGGCATGCTGAGCTGCATCTCCACCCACAGCGCTCTGCTTCTTGACCTAACCTGGATTACATGGAAATGTTTAATTTGTAAAATTCATCCCATGTCAGTTTTTCCATCTTTCTGCCACATACATTATATCACATTATATAAACCCTTCAAAATACAGTCACAGCATGCATCTGGTCTAGGATCACTTGATCTTTAAAGAGTAGTAGATGAATAAATTATAATGATTATGTTCTGACCAAACTTGTGTGTAAAACACTCCGAACTTTATATGCTTCTTTTAAAATTTAACACAGAAATCATGCAATTTAAAATTATCTGCCTGATTTTCTAAATGAGATAATTAAGAACCAAAGAATAAGATACGTGTCAAAGAGCTCATAATTAATGACAAGAGCTGCAATTCAAAGTCTATGATCTTTCTACCATGCAATTCTTTCTCCTGAAATACTGAAGTTTTAGAACTAACCCACCACACAGCAAATTATACCAATGTTAGCTGTTTTGTCACAGTAGAGATCTCAGAAGAGAAAGGTGAGGAAGATGGACTGGACAGAGAGAAAAGCTGACCTGAGATAAAGCCCACAAAAGCCTCAGCCTAGCTGGCAAGAAGATCTGGAGCCAGTATTGCCCATCATTAGTCCTATCAGAGGCAAAGTGGCTGGACCTTTCTCACCCAGCTCCCAGCATGGGCTGCCCTGGGGAGGCCGTGACGGTGGCTGAGGAAGTCTGTCACTGAAGCTGACTGGTAAGGGCAGATGCCTGGAATCTGTCTGCTGGCCATTCTGTGCACATAGAATGGCAACGCCTTCCTCAAAAGAAGAGTTGGCAAGTGCCTCCCCGTGGGTAGCTCGTAGGAGTTTCAATGACCTTCCTCCCTTTTAATTCTTAGGATAATCTTGTAGAAGAGTCATGTGTGTGTTCTTCTCTTTGAGATTTCTATGGGTAACTCACTTATAGGCTACAGTAGATCTGTTCAGGCTACAATGATCAAATATCATATCCTAAAGGGAGTCTTATAAACAATGGAAATTTATCTTTGCAATTCCGGAGGCTGAGATGTCAGATGTCACACTACTGACGTATGGTAAGGGCCTGTTTCATGAGTCACACATGACCCCTTTTCACTGTGTCCCCCCAAGATAGAAGTGGTGGTGACTAAGCTTTTGTAAAGGTAATACTCCCACTCATGTGTTCTATTCTTCATAACTTAATCACTGCTGAAAGCCCCACCTTTCAATATCATCACCTTGGAAATTAGGATTTCAACATACGGCTTTGGGTGCAGGGCACAATATTCAGACCATAGCATTTGTCTCCTTTGAGAGTTTTCTTAACTGTTACCTTCTTGATGACCCCTCACCAATATATGTTAAAGTGCAACCAACTCCCATCCCTCGCTTTTTACCTTACTATACTGTTGGGGTCTGTGCCTAGATCCCCAATCCCCCAAAAGGGTACATGGTGAAGGCTGAAAGGAATTACACACACAGCATGGCCTTTAGGGCTGCAGGAGGAGTGAAATCCTCAGCAGAGCTCATAACTCTGCTAGCCGGTCAACTGACACTAGGCAGTCCGCGTTTAATCAAAGCAAGCAAGGAGCTGAGTGGACAATGCAGGAAACCTGAACAGGATCTTGGGCGGGGTTCAAGAACCCTTCAGAGCAGCAGATGATGCCAATTAAGGAAAACTACCCAGAAAGTCTCTAGGTGGCCTCAGCTGTGGTCTATCTTACCTCCTCATCTGTCTCCTTGTTCTCAGTTCAATCACGCCCTGGCCACACCACAACCCTTCACATGTATACAGCTTCAGTGGTCTCCAACACTTTACGTTGCTTTATTCCTTTGACTGTATCACCTAGTAGCATATTGCATAATTTCCCTGGTTTTTGCATGATGTTCCTTATTAATGGATACTTTTTCCTGTAATATAAACTCTACAAAACAGGAATGTTTGTCTTGCTCATTGATGTCTTCCAAGAATATTACTTTATCATAATAAATCTTAATAGATCTTAGTTAAATTATGTTTTTTAAAAAGCTTATCTTCTCCATTAAACATAAACACATTGGGGAAATAGGATTGAGATCAACATCAAGATAAAGGGAAATTTTGGGTTCTAATGTGAAGAATGAGGAAGAGAATTACTAACTGACAGAAAGAGGTGAAATGTAAAAAAAAAAAAAAAAAGTAATTGTATTAATATTACTAACTGGTGTGTTTCTCTTTTCCCTAAGTGAATTTTCTCCCACTGGAGACATGAAAAGAAAAGAAAATACCATCATAAAGGTGAGCATAATGTACACATTGCTAAAAAGAAATGTATCCCTTGAATTATTTTTTTAAATTGAAGATAAAGCAATTCTTACCTATAATCAGACTTAAGTAACATAGAAGAGTACAGAAATATTGGCATCACAGAGAAACATTAAAAGTACCTTTCTTGTAAAAATGATACCACCAAAATGATTTAAATGCTTATTATTGTATCACTGATGTGTTAGATACTTTTCATGAGTTTTCTTATTTAGCATTCACTTTTCTATGAGTTAGGCACTTTCATTATTCCACTGCTATTTAATTACAATGCCCTGATATTATAATGCTGAGTCAAAATTTAGATGGAGGCTACTGTCTTACAGAACTAATAACCCATCTCCCAAGTCCCCCAAGCCTTCTCACTGTCTGCACCACCTCCAACTAGATTTCACACAAAAGCAAAATGAACTTTGGGAAAAACCACTGGGTTATAATTATTTTTAAGAGTTGCTGCTTCATCCCCCTTTTTTAGGCCTTACATACAGAACTCCGTCACCACTGAATTAGTCACAGCTTCCCCTCTCTTGTGGCTGTCTATGATAGAGGCGACTTTTTCTTCATCTCATCACCCAAAACCCAACACACTCTACAGCTGCCGATGATTATAAAAACCTATATCAGAGTCAAACTAGTAAGTTACCCCTCTGTGTGCATTTTCTTTAAACTAGTCAATCTATATCTCAACAGGAAATTATGAGTATGTTTAATACCCACGGATTTTAATGCAGGCATAGTTCCACAGGTTCTCTGGCTCTGTTTCCCTGTGACTGCGCTTCTGTTTTTCAGTGTCTCTCTCTGTCTCTTTCCCTGTCCCATTTTCTTTCTTTCTCTCTTTATTTATTTATTGTCTTTTTGAGACAAGGTCTCACTATGCCATTCAGGCTGGTCTTCAGTTCACTTCATAGGCCAGGAATTCGCAAGGATCCTCCTGCCTCAGCTTCCTGAGTGAGTGCTGGGTTTACAGGTGTGCACCACCACATTCAGCCCCATCCCCTTTTCAGTCAACTCTAGATTCCTACTGGTTTGTCTAAGTTCTTTGGAAACCAAACTAAATTTTCTCTGTTTGCTCATCCCATCATTCAGTTTTTGTTCTTCTGGGAGCCTCATCTAACACAAAACTAATCCCCAGTCTTTTGATCAGGGCTCTTCTAGACAGGGGCCATAGTGGCTTAAGGCTGATCTCTAGAGAAAGAGAATTCAAGACTAAAGTAGAAAGAAAACTTCACAATAAAGTCATAACACACTGGCATATGGGAGCCGTCTGGCTTTCAGTGTTTCTCTAACAGTGAGGGAAGTTATGAACCTTTGTGTATCTGTTTCTGTAATGTGTGAGACTCACCCACCCAAGGGTGAGCAGTACTTGATGCTCCAAGTTGTTGATGCCTGTGGTTTTGCTCCACCTACTCCCACTTTTTTGTCAAGCTCACCCCGAGGTACAGAAAAGCTAAGGAAAGGAAAATCTAGATTCAATTGCCCCCAATCATGTTCCTCAAGAAATAGGAAGCAGTCATCTACTTTTGCTCACACTTGGATTTCTGCCTTCTGAGATTTTCTTCCTAACAGCAACAGTGACAAATCAAGCTAGGAAATTTGTGTTTTTTTAACCCACCCTAGCTTGGCCAAGGCTGCAAGTACCAGAAGCTGTCTTCAACCTGCAGATTCAAGACTAAAATGTTGCACACATTAGTCAAATCCTTTCTTCTTTGTTCTCAATATTCGTTAGAAGAAACCACCCCCCAAAGACCACTCACACCATCCTCAAAGGTGGAACTAGAATCATTGAAGCCCAGCTTCTAATTACTGTTTCACTTATACATATATATTTTTCTCATTATCAGTCCATCATAATTGGTAGGACTCTTGCTGCTGGGAGACTTTTTCCTGGTAAAGGTTTGCCCCACATATACCTCAGCTAATTGAGGTCCCAACTATCAAGTAGTTTTTTCCTCATTCCTGACGTCAGAAGAAAGCAAACCACTTCATGGTTCTAATTCTTTCTCTTCTCATTCTATTGTGTCTTCCTAGATGCTCTTGCAGATGAATTCTCTAATTTAATTATAATCAAGATGTTTCATTCTCCATGCACAATATCGGGTCCAGATGTCTCATGCTCACTTCCACTTGCATTGCATCGGCCTACAGTTGGGCTCAATCTCATACCTACTGTAATCCAGTGTAGGAGATGTCTTCTTTGGCTGGGCCTCCATAGGTCCAGTAATCACTTGAGAGTTCTCTTATGAAAAATTAAGAACCACTGCATAAGATTTTTCAAGATGTGCTCTGACACGAAGGAGAAAGGAAGGATCAGTTCTGGGAAGCAACCTGCAGTCTCTGCCTTCCATGTTTTGGAAAGTATTTACTAGTACAGAAGGATCAGGGACCTTCTTTCCCACCAGACCACCATTACCATCAATTGAAAATTCCCATAAAGAGTGATGTGTAAATGATGTAGCTTATCTTGTTTTGTTTTATTTTTCTGAATACTGCTCAGCTGACAAGGGTTTTCAATTTCATTAGTAGAGGGAGGCTAGAATAATTTTGACATGAAAAACTGAAGAATGTTGGCAGCACAGGGAAAAAAGGAAAAGAAAATGAAGCAACTGTCCCAGGCAGGAGAGAACTGGCAAAGGCAGAAATGATTAAAGCATAGTTCCTTTGTTCTGTTCCATTCTGTTTTATTTTTGAAGTTGTCTTATTAGGGTGTTGCATTATTATTTTCTTCATCTTTGCCTGAAAACAACAGTAGTCCTCTTTTGGATTTTTAAAACACACTTTAATGTTTATCAAGATTTTTGCAAAGTATAGAATTGGTTTGTGGAAGGTAGATAGTAAAGGAAATAAAGTAACACCAACTGTGTAGGAGAAAAATGCATAATTTTTAAAACAAAGAATCTCCTATAGCAGCTTTCGAGAATTTTGACATCTTTTTTCTTAACTGTAATAACCCAAAGGACATGTATTCTTATGTTTTATGTACACCATTATAATGTACTTATCATTCCATCAACCTTAGGAGAATGGCCTTATTGTGTCCTATTTTATGGATGAGGAAACTAAAGTTTCAAAATGAAGTCATTAGTGCAATATTTGACAGCCAATAAACAGGAGAGCAAGAATTTCAACCTGAAAGTCACCAAATGTCAAGCTCATGCTGCCTGTGTCTGACACTCTTCTTTCATCCTCTGCTCCTGGCAGGTGATCAGACCAATTAATGGATCATTTTGATGGGGCTCACACCAACTTTATGAAAGGTCGATACATATGTGTGCACAGTACTCTTATATGTCAACAAAAGCTATTGAATGACTACTGTGTAACAAGGAGTGTGGTAGGTGTCAGAAAAAGCGAAAGAAGAACTTATGTAAGACCTTGAAAGGTTAACAATTTGGCAGAAAAAAATAAAATAAATCAGCTTATGTAATTTGCTGCAACAGGTTTTTTTTCAAAAAAATCTATTTGTAATTATAAATAATGATTATAACAGACTCATCATAGAACATGAAATGTGACATAATATATGATTATCTTTCTTATTTTTGGTAGTTAAACAACATGAATATTGTGTTGGGTTAGAAATTTTGAAATATATATATATATATATATATATCCTTCCACGATAATCTTCCAGAAATCTCTTCAATTCATCTATAACCTAAAATACATAAATAAGTCAACTAGGTGCTAACTAGTTCTAACCACTCTGAGCTCATCTGTCAAACAGATAAAAATTCAAAATGCCCTTAAGTCTCTGAGAAAAGATAAAGGGGAAGCACTTAGCTGACTCTACTGCGCTGTCTTTTTTGATTAGCTGTGTCAAAGTACTCCAGCCAGGTTTAATCATATGCTTCTCTGTGACTTTACATCTTCTGGTTTGCAATACTTCACCTCAACATAGTTTTGACACGGTTACATCTATAGTGTTTTCTAAACCCACCACTCGCTAGTGATATAACAATAGGGTAAGTACCTCCCTGACCAAGATGGAAAACTGTAACATAAGCAACCAAGCCCACAGTCAAGGTCTCACGGGCAGCTCAGTGAAATCCTTTCCTTTACTCCCTTCTCGCCCATTTTAAGGACTGCACTTGCAACTGTCTTGAAAGTGAACTTTGAGAATTACGTAACTTCTATTCAAGAACTTACTTTCTCCAACTCAATCCAGTGTTTTCTGTTTTGCATTATCAGTTATTCACCTCAACACCAGAACAGTGGCTTTCAAATTACATGGAACAGAGTTCTTTCTAGTTTGGTTTGTTTTTATTCTTTTTCAAATGCCATTGTTCAAAAGCACCCAGCATGGCATATACAAAATGAACTGTTTTCTCATAAAATTGCACTCTTTTCTCTTTGTTGGGAAATTCATCATTGAAATGACAGGACTCTGCAGAGAAGTTTGATACTCAGTCTTGTAGATATTTCTTGTGTGACTTATATTTCTGTGGGATTTAATGAAAAATCTCCCATTACAGTCATATTGCCTTCTTGCCAGTATTCTTTTTTTTCTTTATTTTAAAAGAATTTTTTAAAAAACAATAAAAATGATACAGAATTTTAAAACAAGATGATAGAAAATTAACAAATGTTATTATATTGCATAATGTTGTCTTCAAAATAGTTGCTCAGATTACCAGATCAAAGCGTGCAAAATTGATCCAACAATATAAACACTCACTGTTCCTTCCAATGAACTAACTTCAACTAGTGGATCTTTTGTAAACTTGAGATAACTGGAGGCAGTGAGAACAGGCCCAATCTCAAGATAACTATGGCCTGCTGAGTGTATGACCTTGGACAATTCACCTGACCTCTGAGTCAGAGGTTTCTTGTCACTGAAGTGAGAACAATCTTTGTGAACTTCTAAGAAGTACACAAGGTCATGTTCAGTAGACATCTGACATTCTGAAAAGTTGGAGGGACTTTGTCTCCTCTCCCCCACCATATGTCAAAACACACACTGCTGTATCCTCCGACCAAAAGAGGTAGTCAAATGCAGCTATGCGGCTACACAGTTGCTTTCTCGATCTGTGCTTCTTAGAAATCGCTGCAAAACCCGCTGGCTTTCCCTGAGGGTACTTCCACTGAGAGCCACAGTTTTTACCACAGTTAGCTGCCTCTTCAGTTTTCACAAAAATCGTATCTTACTTACAAGAAATATTTTTACTGTTTCGGGCATTTAAAGAAACAGTTTCAAAATCACTCTTACAGAATGCTTGCAAAAGAACTAATACAATTTTTTATGGCACATATATAAACCACCATTATAGGTTAAGTGCTGGAAGAGAGGGAGATCATAGAGACTAACACTGAATGTAGCTAGCAAAAGATTTAGGTAAAAAGTTCATATCCCAGCTGGACGTAGTGACCCATGCCTGCAATCCCAGCACTCAGGGAGGCTAAGACCGGAGGAAGGCAGTTCAAACTTCGCTTGTGACTTAGCAAGATCTTGTTTAAAAATAAAATATTTCTTTTTAATTTTAAAAGGCTTGGGATATGGCTCAGTGTGAAGGCCCTGGGTTTAGTCTCTAGCACCAAAAACAAAATAAAATCCATATCCCAGTCTAAAGATTCTGAATAATAAGTGTTCAAAATCTGGGTTACAACTTTAAAGACTGATTTTGAATAAAAGACTGAAACACAGTCACTTTAACAGTTTAAACTGAGACTTAAGCTTCTTAGTGTTTTAGTTATATTTGAGAGCATTAGAATCCATGTTCTATTAGAGGGAGTACGTTTTATATTTTAGTTATTGTTGTATTTTCAGCATATAGAAAATACCTGAAATAGGTTATGTACTAAATGAATATTTATTGAATGAATGAACACAAAGATTAATTACCAAGATGAGTCTAAAGTATTTTCAAAAATTAGAAACACAGCTAAGTGCGGTGGCACCTGCCTATAATCCCAGCACAATGGGGTCCGAGCCAGGAGGATCACAAGTTCAAGTCATTCCTGAACAACTTAGCAAGACCCTGTCTCCAAACAAATAATAAAAAGAGCTGGGGATATAATTCAGTGTAAAGGCCTGGGTTCAATCCCCAGGACCTCAAAAAATAAACAAGTGTAATAATAAAAATATTTAAGGATCAGAGACATTTATTCTCTTATATGAGCAAATAAAGCCAACATTTACCATCATAAACAGAATGGTTAGTTATTAGGCTGAGATGTGCTTTATCAATGTAATGACTGATGGAGTGATGACCCGTAATCCGTCTGTGTATGTATCTGCTGTAACCTCGAAATATCTGTGTGAAAGCTTCAAGTGAAAGTGAAAGGAAACTAGTAATAATGACCCCATTCTCTCCCCCTTGAGCCACATTCAGCCCAAATGCATTACTAGCCCTTGGCTTTCACTTCCTCCTATTACAAATAAAACTGTTTCCTTGGCTGCAAGCGAACATCTGATTACTTCTTGTCTGTGAATAGCAGTCACAGCATTGACTGCAACTTGGGACAATGACTTCCCTTGTGTTATTTTCCTTTTAATTTTCTTTATTAAGTTAAAAAGAGGCCACCGTTTTAGAATATAAAATGCAGCAAGATATTAAATACAAAAAGTATTACAAATCTTTCACAAAACAGCAAGCTGAACAGTGATATATCTTGGAAATAATAGGAAAGAAAATCAAGGTTTTGTTAAAGACATTACAGTAAAATGAGCTATTACAAGCTTTTTGAAATTTCTTCCTGAATAATAAATCTAACATTTAGAGTACAACCAATATTTTGGAGTTGTAAACACTGACTGAATCTTATATGATAAGTGCTTTTATGCCATCTATTTTCATAGCCAATCCCTATTTCTTTAGAGAGAGAGACAGTGTAATAGATTGAAAGTATTCCTGGGAACGGAAGGCAGAGGGAAGCAAAAGTACCGCATAGAGACCAGCATAAGATGTCCAGTTACTACACTACAAAGGAATGGGTTTCTCTACAGCCTTCCCAGAAAAAAACATCAGGTAAATACTGACACCCGTGGGCGTGCAGAACCGCAGCAAAGCTGCATGGAAGAAGTGGACCAGACGCCTGCACTGTGTCCTGCTTTTGGGAATATGCTCTTGGGCTGGTGGTTGGATCAGTCATTTGGTACGTGTCAGTGGGTCAGTAGATGGGTACATGTCTTTGTTCTATCACTGAGCATTACCTAGAAGTGCATGTGCATTACCTCTACTCCTATGTAGTTTCTGCGGGGAAATTATTGTCTTTTCTTTTTCTTGAAAGCTAAATTTGGCTTTAAAAAGGAAATTTGTAAGGGAATTAATTTACATTGCAGAGTTCTACAGCATTCCTTCTCCCTTCCCTCTAGCTCAACCAACCCTACATTGCCTCACTTTTTGAGGGGCACTATGGAAAAGTGATTGTCTCTCCTAAAGTGTAGTCTTATTCCTTAGTTTGCTGTGATTCATTTCTATTAGAACATGAATAATGCCAATATAAAAAGCTTTAAAAGATAAAGTTATAGAGAGAGAAAATGAGAAATGAACAGTCTTCCTGCAACAGAATCATACAATAGATTCTTGGTAGAACAAGACCCAGCTTCTAGAGCTCATAGTTCCAGGCTTCCATGTGGTCCACCCTCAACATATAGTTGGGGCCTTCATTCAGATTTTGAGGATATTGATGGTATTATCAAAACTTTCTGCAATTTCTTCACTCAAGTCTTTTCTACTTTCCTCAGAAGAGATACTTGCATGTTGGTTCCAGTTATAATTATTGTATTCTCAAATATATTTTGCTTGGCAGAAAATTTTCAGATTATAGAACATGATTAGTATGCAAGCTTTTAATTTTATCAACACACACACAGAGTTTGATTCTTTTTTTTAGGTTTTCTTATGATTTTTTTTTCTCCTTTTTGTTTGCTTTTAGCTACTCTAAATCTGATTTTTGCACAACAAAAGAACAACTAACACTAATTTAAGCAAAATAAAGGTGTTTCATTCATTCACAAATCCAGACATAGAATAACTACAGACAGATTCTAGGCTTTAACTCTTTTATCAGTGATCAACTTTTTCTGTCTCTCAGCTCTGTTATGATTAAATTGCCTTTTCTAATGGAAAGGCTGTGTGTAAGCTTATGCATTCTTCATTGTTAAGGACTCAGTATCTTTTTCTTGATGATTATTGGCTTTACTCAGAAGTCATTAATTAAATAATTAATTGCAGATTCTTTTTCCATCTGAAGAGGCTGAAATTTTTCAAAATAATCAAGTCCTGGTTACTTTGGGCTTAAGTTTTTCCTTCAATTTATCTTACCTCCTTTCACACTTAATTAAGAGCAGCAAGAACAGCCAATACCTTCAACATTTTACTTATTATTTCCCTAATTAAGCAATTAAATTCATTCCCTAGGTGGCTTATTCTGACGTAAGTAACATAGATCTAGTAGGTTTCTCTAATAAAATGTTCCCTAATTCTTTTGCAGTTCCCACTGAAACTGTTCACAAAAAGCAGATTTCTGCAAAATTTGTGAAAGGATTTTAAAACATTTCTACCATAGTCCTCGAAAGCCTTCCAATCTTCCCACTTTCCCACTGTCTGGTTCTGAAATTAAGTCCATGTCTAGATGGAGATATAGATATAAATATAGATGCCATATATATATATATATATATATATATATATATATATAATATGGTATTATATATAGATGCATATAGATATAGATTGTAAGTATCTCTTATGTACATAGAAACCTAAGAAGATAGTGTAATAATTTTATATTAACATAAATACATGATTTGTAAGTGTAAAAAAATATGGAGAAAAAAGGCAAAAAGAAACCAAGTTTCTTCGGACTTTCTTGGTTCCTAATGAGAATTCAACCATTGATTAGATCAAAGTTCGCCTGTATATAATGTTTGGTTTTCTTTTTGCTGCTTTCAGTCAAACATAATTCCTATCATCAAGTGAAGAGAACCAACAGAAGCAAATAAATTCAAAAAAATGCAAGCAATGATAAAATAATTTTAAGGGTTTGTTTTTTGTTATTATTAACTTAACTCTAAGGGAAAATTCTTCACATTGTCATTAATAGAAAACTTAATTTCCATATTGTTTTTCTCTGAAGACTAAACACATAGACAATGATCCTCAAAAATAGCTATTCAAATGAAAAACTGAAACATAGTTGTCCTAAAAGAAAATGCACACAAATGTGTATTTATGTGTAAGCCTGTGTAAAGAAAATAAATATATGAGAAACACCTAGAACATGTATTTTGTTACTTTTTTCTTGAAAAATATTAATTTTAAACCTGCAATAGTAAAAATGGTCAGCAGGTTTGTTCAACATGTGGTGATCCATTCTTCAGAGAAATATCCTTATACTGATTGTTTAATCAACTACCCTGAGATTTACTTACACAATGTGGAACAGGGAAAAGGACCATGGTTTGTTGACTTGCCCAAGCAGTAAATCCTATAGTCAGTATTTTTTATCATTGTGCTCTTAAATTGGTCAAAATGAATTTCTTCCAAAGCCTCTGCATAAGACTGGGATAAACTAAATAAAAATAACTGTCTGGGGAACTGTCTTCAATAACTTTATCTCCTCCTCTCAACAGTATTAAGCTACTAAAAATATCATGCTATCATAACTGTAATTTTCTGAATCTTTATCTTCCTGTGGAACTTCCTGTATTTTAAAGCTTCGTCTCCTTGCTCTCAATGTCAATCCTGGGTAGGTGTAAGGTGGTTGAGAAGCTACATTTCCCTGAAGTGTTTTCCCGCCAGTCAGGCTTGCTGGCCACAGTAAGGGATACATCAACTTTCCCACTGATTGTCTTCTTTGAAATAATTGTAAGACATTCAATATCTGTCCTTGCTTCCAACATTCTAATCAAGATAGAGACCATAATGAGGTCCTATGTGAGCTGACTTGAAAGGTTTCCTTAGATATCATTACTTTATTTTTCTATTAAATCTATCTTCCCAATTTTTGATTAAGCCTCATAAATATGATATCTGCTATTTTGGTTAAAAATAACATTATTTGTGAAGTCCTGCTGATTTTTCTTATATATCAGGCTGCCAGCTATTATGGATATGACTTCAAACATTTCAAATTATGTTTGGGAGCTACCACTGTGATCTGAAATTAACTTTTTAAAATGTGCAAGGAAATAAAGCATTTACAGAGAATGGAAATTTTAGTCTGGATCATGTCCTGTTATGCTTAAACTAATATTTATGTAATACAAACACTTTAATTCTTTAATATTTATATTTTAAATTTAATTTCTTTAGCACACTGTAACCTTTCTATGCCAATATTTTTCACTCTGATTATAAACCGAAATGTAAGGGACAAAAACTTACTGAGTTTAACTCAAGTTCCTGGAAAAATATCATACATAAACAACAAATGGTTGCGGCACTGAGCCACAAGCTATGACAAAGTCTAGATGGTCAGAAAGGTAAACACAGCAGACACACACAGAAGCAAGAGGCCACATGTTAGCAGAACTAAAGACCAAAAGAAACAAAGCATCAAGTATTAACTGGAGGCTCAGCGATCCTCTGTCTGTTGGCCCATGAGCAAGAATTCATGCCCAGGTCCCTGTAACTCCGACACCTTGCTGGAGGTCATGTACCACCTCCAATATTCTACACTGGTTGATAGAATTTACAAATGGAAAGGAAACGCACACCATCCACAGCCTTCACCTCCTCTCCCTCACAAGTGTCTGATTATTTCAAATGATTCTGTGACCAACTTACTAACTCTGAACTGGTGAGAAATGCTTAAAGCATATTTTCAACAATAATAAATATATTCTGAGCTAGTTTAAATGACAATAGAATTTGAACTTTGATAAATAGATACATATTTTTAAGATTTCTAAACCAATGCAAACCAAGTTTAGCACTGAATGGTGATAGTCAATTTTTTAACACATACACAAACGCAGGTGAAATAACAACTGGATAGCTATTAGAACAATACTGTAAGTGAAATAAAATGAACTACATCATATGGTTTGTTACCTATAAAGAAGCAAGAAGCTCAAGAAATCTAACTGGTGAATTTACTAAAGGTAGTTGACTATTTTTATAAATATAGCTCTTGTTTCTATTATACAACATTACTAATCTTATAAATGAATTTACAAACTCAGATAATATAATGAGCTGAAATTTAGGCTAATACTTGTTAGCTCTAACATTTCTTAAGGTCATTAAATATTGGGAGTATTCACTGAACTCAAATTTTTCTCTCTGCTGACAACTCCCAGATGTTTATCTCTTTCATGCTGTTATATGCCCTTAAAAATTGATGAAATTCTAAGAAATAAATACACACAAAGAATTTACAGTGTGCTCAGTGTTTTTCTGTGTGCTAACAGAAGCAAAGAAGAATTGCCACATCTTCCCCGAACATGTGTGCTAAGTCAACAACACATGAACATTAGAGAAAAATTTAATACAAAGCTGGTTGCTTCAACAAAGCTGAAAACTCATACTGATTTCAAAGGTCAAGATGCCTTTAGAAGAAACATGCGCATTAACATGACCTCAACTATGAGAATTGATTCAAGTAGAAAAAAAGGAAAGTAAGAGTAAGCCTTGGGCAAAATAAATAATAGGTAAAATAACATAAAAAATCATGGACTTGTAAAATAGTGGCTATCGCTACCATGAGAGGGGCTGAGTAACCCTGCTCTCTCCTCCTCGCCTTCTGGGGAGCTACATGCAAAGCTAAGGAAGAAGGTTTCCATACTAAGAGAGGAAGGGTTAATGGATCAAGGAGATCTGACGATTGCAGGGCTCATTCTGTCTGCTCCCCTTCCTTCTGTCCCCATTTCACTATGATACTTTTAAAATTTTTATTCTCCTGCAAGATTAAAATAAAAATCCAATGACACAACCTAAAAAGTAAAATCTATAATCACAAAAGTAGTAATCTTCATTTAAAAGATGTTCTTCTCCCCTCCCTTATTAGTAGAAAAAACAAAAATACTGTATCTGCGCTCACTGAAAATTAAAGAAAATATATCAGCCCACTTTTGATCTGCAGCTTCCTAAGTACAATTGTTTATATGAACAAAAGCTATGGAGTTTATATTACAATGGAAGTTAGCACAATATTTTTACACTTTCCTGCCGGTTACCATGGACAGTTGATTTCAATGAGTCCTACGGTGAGAATAGAGCCCAAGGTGAAAAACACACTCAAGTGCAGTGAGATCAGTGAGTACGTGGCCTGCCATGCTCCGGATCACTGCTGGAGCTCTTCCAGCGGGAGCGTGGAGCAAGACTCGCGGATTTACAGCCTCAGTATCGGTTCATTCATTCAGTACTGGCCAGAAAGTCTTATGCCACAACATTATGTACTCACATGACAGGATACATAAATTTTAAAATATTAATGTGACAATATAAAAGGAAACTTGTATATCTATGATATGATATTAGAAATTAATATAATAGTGATTGGGTAGAGGATAAACCATAATTAAATAGTAAAACAAGCTATCATACTGAATGTAGAAAAATTATGGGTTTGTTTATCCGGTTGGTTGGTTGGTTGGTTAGTTGGTTGGCTGACTGGTTGTTTTTGAGACAGGTTCTCATTGTGTAGTTTGGACTGGCCTTGAACTCACTGTTTAGACTATCATGGTCTCACACTCACAGAGATCCTTCTGCCACAGCCTCCCAAGTGCTGGGATAACAGGCACATGTTACCACATCTGGCATGAATGTAGACAAATTCTGGAGTTCCTTGGCGTAATCAAAGTAAGCACACTTAAATATTATTAAAAATAAGCAGTTACATATGTGGATAATTCTGCCCTTAAAGCACTGCGCAGCACTCCCTATGAAAGGACAAAGTCACTTCTTGTGAATATGCAAATATGCTATCAGCCAACTGGGAAACAGAAAAAAATGAATAAAACAATATTAATGCAAATATGATAAAGGTAAAAGAAATGAAACTAACATTCACAGTATAGTGAAAAATTCCAGGGATGGGAAGTGGGTCCTTTTCTTTCGGAAAGACAAAACTTCTAGTTATGTAGGACACCCTGTTGTGAAAATGAATTCAAGACTGACCTGTAAAAAGTGTAACATTTACTAAAGCAACATTCTCTTTAACTTCCTAAAGATCACAGGTGTTCCTTGGAGATGTTACAGATACAAAAATAAAATCGAAGATTAGCTTTGACTTTAACAATTGTTACATGGTCATTTGTTTAGAGCAGTGACCATATTTTAGAAAAAAACTTTAATATGTTAAGTAACATAAAATAAGACCTCAACTTGTGCCATGTATTAAGATGACCAAAAGTGTTGAACGCTGTTTTTTTCCCTTAATAAGATTATGGGACATAAACATGTATCATTTGACAATTAAAATAACTTTAAATTATTTAAAGGTAAATTAACTTAGTACTTACCAAAGACAATATAAGTCATAACATAAAAGGTAAGAAATATGAAATTATTATGTTAACCTCTAAGATAATATAATAATATGATACGTATCATTTTAAATGCAGTGATACATTCAATTCCTTTGTGTTGTATGAGATTTAGACTGTTTTGTCAAGACTCCTCAATGTGTGCATAACAGAAGCCCAACAAAAATCTTTTGATCAAAATGAGAATGTCTTTTTCAAAAATCTAAATATCTGATAAGTCTGGTTGAAGATTTATCTAAGCCTGGCTTCAGCAAGTTCTCTAGCTAAGCTCTCATGGCTTAATCTTGTTCTGCTTCTGGGTTCAGACTCTGCTTCATTTCAACCAATGACTCTCTTACCCATGGTCCCCTTACCTGCCATATTTCCAAGCCTAAATTCCATATGAAAAATTTTGTATGAAGAATTTAATTACATGTTAATACCTAAAGAACTTGGAAAGCATGGTAGATGCTGAGTAGCTGCAAGTCCCATATTGTGTGTGCAATGCCAGGCAGTGTTAGAATGGAGCACAGCCAGCCCAGTGAGGTCTGGGTGACCACGGTTTCCATGAACCAGCTACTGGGAGCATGTGAGATGGGATGAAGGTGTAGGGCATGGGGCTGACCATGGCAGGCAAGGTCAGGCTTGTGGCTGAAACACCTCCTCATCTTCCTCAGAGTTTGGAAGTTAAAACCCCATTAGGTTTCATGGATGGAAGAAGAATGGAATGGTTTCACAAATGGCCACAGAACAGTGACTTGGACTTGGTTCCTGATCTGCCACTGAATAACCTCAGCCTTAGGACCAGGACTTCCTGGAAGATGGTAGAGTGGCGAGCAGCAGAGACAGAGCCTCTCTGAGATTTGGTGTCCAGACATTGAAATATAGCAAAAGGAGAGAAGTGGGTCCCTGGGGCCCAGCAAGGATCTAATATGAGAACTGAACTCCATGGCAAGAGCAAAGAGAGACTTCAACAAAGAAGCAGGTGGCAGGCAGCACTTTCTCCCTCTCACTGTGTGAGAGGGGTGGCTAGAAACTGCAGGACTGTTAGAGACCCCAGAGCCTTCCCCTGAGAAATGTAGCAGTTGAATGGAGTGGACTGCAGAGACTGGTGAGTTATTTGGATTCAGATGTCCCCCAGGAGACAACAATTGGCTGACAGCCCTCTTGGAAGTGGCCAACTGATCTCAGAATTCAGAATAGTTATGGCCATTTAGTGGATCCCAGTGACAGGGCCAGAGAGCTGAATTCAAAATCCAAGGGAGATCAGGGAGCCAAATTCAAACTGGCAAGGTGCCAAGATCAAGCCAGTAGGAGGCACACAGACAGCTGCAGACTGAGCAAATCCAGCTCTAGCCCTACAGCCAGAAACTAGCTTGAGTTTCAGTGGAACTAATGGTGCAGGCTTGCTGGGATTATGTACTACTTCACTCTACAGTTATAGCTGGTTAGCTGGGAGTAATCAACTCAAATCGAGACTCTGTTTGCCCAAGTTGTCTACTGATGACAGCAAACATACCATGAAGCAGACATTTTTTCTTATTGTCTTGTTCTTTTTTTTTTATCTTTTCTTGTTTTTTTAATTCTGTTTCTTTCTTCTTTGTTTTTGTGATGGTTTCTAGTTTTATGTTATTGTTCTATCCTGTTCTTATTTCTTCCCTCTTTCCCTCCTGTCTTCTTCACCAGTTTCCCAAAGTTTGCATAATCTTCCTTTGCCCTCCAACTTTGCTTCTAATCTCTTCCCTTTAGATTTCTCTATATTGCCCCACTAACCTCTTTTAAATTTTCTCCCATGAAGGTAAAATTGCCATACTGAGAGATTATTTACCATATACAATTTTCTTTAGAGTTTTTTATAAAGCCACAAATCCAGTTCATACAGGTAAAGGTAGTAAACTGATAATTATCTCAGTTTGTCATTTTCTAGACTGTATTTGATGCTATTATTATTGCTGATTCTACCACTGTAATCAAGGTGACATAATTATTCTAATCATTTGTCCTTGCTGGTATATCAAGGCTGAGATTGCTTAAGGGTCACAAAAATATTATAGTCCAGTGCCAAAGAACCAGGGACTGGGCAAACTAGATTGAAACTTCTCATGTATAATAAATTAAAGGAGGATCTTACAACAGACTCAACATCCATAAGCCAGCTACACTTGAAAGACACCTCAAAGAAGTAATGATTTCTAAAGGGTTCTAAATAATAGCAAGAAAGTTACCTGCCAGAAGACATTTACAAGCATCAACCCAGAAATTAAAGTTTAAGAAAGAAAGAAAGAAACAAAGAAACAAAGAAACAAAGAAAGAAAGAAAGAAAGAAACAAAGAAAATGTGAAGATCCTTAAACAACTCTTTAACCTCAGACTTCCAGCTCATCAAAGGCAAACCCAGGGAGCAATGAGGTAAAACAATCTAAAAGCCACCGACCGGGACTCTGTAAAGTGGTAACAGCAGAAGTAACAAAGAAGATGAACAAGGCTCTAGAAAAAAAATCAAATCAGAAATAATTTTTCAGATCACTACAGAGAAGGTAATCACAGTGAAAGATATGCATAGTGACTCTAGAGTAGATGCAGATGAAAAAATAGAGGTGCTTAGCGAAATAATGGAAAGCATGAAAGTCCAAAATAGGATAGAAATGGAATCTGTAAAAGTGATTCAACTACATATCCAGGAGATTAACAATTCCATTGAAAGTACACACAGCAAAATGAGCCAATATGAGGACAAAATTTCCGACATGAAAGACAAGATTGCAGTTAGTGATCACAAAAGGAATAATTTCTTAAAAATAGTAAGGGACCATGAGAAATCAATCCAGCAGCTGCTAGATGATGCACAGAAGAACATAAGTTTGATCAGAGTCAATGAAAAGTAGGAAATAGTGAAAATGATATAAAAAAACTGTTCGCAGAAGTCAGGGCAGAAAATTTTCTTGGCAGGATAAAACAATTTGACATGCAGATAAATGAGGTATATAGAACTCCAGTTAGCCATGATCAAAAAAAAAAAAAAAGCTACACCAAGGTATGTAATAGTCAAGATTCCAAAAATTCACGAGAACAGAATATTAAAAGCTGATAGAAAAAAGTAACAAATTACCTATAAGTGAAAGTCCATCAGAATCATAGCAGACTTCAAGACAAGGCTTGCAGTGAAGTGTTTCAACCAAAAAGAAAGCAACCTCCAATCTGGATTAACGTGACCTGCAAACTATCCTGCAAAATTGATGGAGAAATAAGATACTTCCATGATGATGAACACCTGAGGAATTTTATGGACACCAAGACAGCACCCCAAAATGTTCTGAAAGATATTCTTTAAAAAGATAATAAGGATTGGGCCAGAGATTTAGCTCAGTGGCTTAAGCACCTGCCTGGCAAGCACGAGGTCATGAGTTCAATCCCCGGTACCAAAATAATAATAATAATAATAATAATAATAATAAGGATTAAAACTCTATGAATTTCAACAGAATGAATTCATCAGGCAAGGCAAGCAATTAAATGTGGAGGTCAAAAATAGGGGAAAAACACGACAAGGATAAGTCAATACATATCAATTATGACCATCAGTGTCAATGGTCTCAATTCACCAATCAAAAGAAACAGACTGGCAAAATGGTCCAAGAAGTAAAATCCAACAATATGCTTCATACAAAAACACATTTAATTCAAAAAGAAATTTATAGAGTGAAAGTCAAAGATGAAACAATACTCCACGCAATGGAAATCTGGAAAAGAAAAAGAGCAGGGGTAGCTAGTCTATTTGTAGACAAAGTGAATTTCAACCCAAGACTGATTATGAGAGACAAAGAAAGTCACTACATTCTTGTAAAGGGAACAATCCAAGAGGAAGAACATAAATGACATTATGAATGTGTATGCACTAAATATCAGAGCACCTAACTCTATAAAACAAATAGTAACGGATATGAAAAATGAAGTAAGTACTAATACTGTTGTAATCAATACCCCACTGTCACAGAGAGACAGATCAACTAAACAAATATCAACAATGAAATGTTAGAATTGAATCAAAATTTTGGACAACTGGACTTAGTAGATGTCTACAAAGTGTTCACCCCACAATATCAGAATACACGTTCTTCTCAGCTGCACACAGGACATTCTCCAAATAGACCACATACTAGCTCATAGAACATGCTTAAGTAAGTGCAAAGTAAATAAAATTATTCCATGCATATTATCAGAACATAGTACAATGAAATCAGGAATTCATAGCAAAAGAAACCACAAAAACTCCATATACACAAGGAAATTAAATAACATGCTAGTGAACAACCAAAGAATCACAGATGAATATAAATAAGAAATTAAATGATATTGCCAATACCGCATACCAGAATTTAAGAGATATGATGAAAGAAGTCCTGTAAGAGAAATTTGTAACAGAGAATCCTCATATCAGAAAAAATAAACAGAGCTCAAATAACCTAAAGTTGAACCTCAAACTTCTAGAAAAAAGGGACAAGTCAAGCTGAAAGGTTGTATTATGTATGCACACTCACGTTTATAGCAGCACACTTTGCAATAGACAAATCCTGGAAACAACCCAAATGATGAATGAATAAAACAGATGTGGTTTTTCATATAATGGAATACTACTCAGCCATAAAGATGGATAAATTTGAGACATTTATAGCTAAGTGGATAAACCATGAGGCCACAGTGTTTAGTGAAATACATTGGACACATGTGTGTAAATATTGCATTGTTTCTCTGGTGTGAGAAACTAAAAGTATAAGTAAGAACCAAAATGTATAATGGAAATTGTGAAATAAGAAGAAATTATTCAAAAGGAAGGGGGAATTAGGAAGGGAGGAGAGAGAAAGGAAGGAAGGAGGAAAATGAGAAAAGGAGGATAAAATGGAAACAAACTTTTGTACAGTGAGGGGAAAAGGAGTTAAAGAGAGGGAAGGGAAATGGGAAAAAAGAGCAATCAAGATACATCATATACAGGTATAAATTCTCTGATAAATGTCACCCTAATATACACCTAAAAATATAACAGATGGAACTGTTTCAGAATACAAGTTCTGAAAGTAAAGAACAATTAAAATGTAGGAACTGTGAAAATGTTTCCTCTGGAGTCTTACAGATTGAGATTCAAGAGACACAGACTTAGCCTTGAGTAAGTGTTCTGAAGAAATCAGAGGAAGTGTGAGCTTATAAGGACCAGCAGTAGTGATTTTTTTACAAAGTACTAAAATTCTTCAGCTGCATGAGGAGAAAGATCAAGGTCTATGTGCCAATGTGACAAGGGATACATGACCAGTAGAAGGTAAAGAAGAATGAAATCTCTATCTCTATCTCTCTCCCTCTCTCTCTTTCTGTCTCTCTCTCTCTCTCTCTCTCCATATATATATATATATATATATATATATATATATATTCATAAAGTAAGTCTGATAAGTTGTCACATGCATTTTGAATCTGGTACATTGCAAGTGTCTGATCTGCTGTGTCTGTAGTCAAAGAGTGAAGGTAAACAAAATTCACATTCCCAGGAGTAGCATGTGATGTTCTTAAGTTTTGTTTCTGTCATGGCCTCCATATTCCATTTGAAAAGTTCTTTCAATGTTGTACACATCATATTTTTCCTTTTATTTCACAATGGCATGTATCTTCAGAATAAAAAAAAAAAAACTTACCAAAGGCCAATGCAAAGAAGAAACACAATGTCCATGTGTAGGACCATCATATTATCAGTAAGGAAAAAAAGTATCTTGAGAAAGTTTCCAAACAAGAATCAAATAGCCAACTTACTGGCATCTGACTTCCTAGTAGCAGCAATGGATGTCAGAAAATGATGAAATAATGCCTTCAAATTTCTGAAGGTAAATATTTTCCAAGCTAGGATTTGATAACAAGCAGATATTAATCATCTATAGAGAATAAAGGTGATTTCTAACATGATGAAACAGTATGTATTTTATGTACAATATTTTAAAAAGCATAAAAATAATTTGCTACAATTAAGAGGGAGAGACATTTCAAGGAATCCACATAGAAAATTCAGGAAATTTCCAAGATGATTGTTATAGCGGGATTCAAGTATGAGGGACCTCAACAGTGCTGAAAGAGACATCTTTGACTGGAGATAGGAGACACCTTGATTCAATAAATTACATAATAAAGATTCCAAAAATATTGATGCTATGATGAAAAGTAATTGTGCAGGAAGAACTACAATGCAAAGAATAACAAAAAAAATCAGCTATTGAAAATATTATGAAAACCAAAATGTATCATAATTTCAAACAATCTGTAGAATATCAAAAAGGAGGATTATTATAGTCAGGGTTTACAAGGGTATATATTTAATATAGGACACACACTTTGTAAGATTATTTTATAATATTCATGCAAAAAGTCAAATGCAGAAGAGTATAGGAGGTTGGTCCATGCACTAGAGACCAAAGAATCCAGCCGAAGACCTAAATCTCATGGCAATGTCCTTCACCAGTCCAGCTGGATACCTAGAGCCCACAACAATGTCTCATACAAGTTTGTGTCAAGGACCTGTACTGAAAAGGCAGTGGTGGAAGCTAGACAGTCTGTACCAGCAGGATGAAGGCTCTTTACTGGAGCCAGCAAGCGATGCTCAAGGTAAGGACCAGAGCTTTCCCAAAGACAACCACAGCCATCCTCTGCAACAGCAAGGACCCAAGCTCTTCCAATGATCGGAAAAGCTGATTTCATATTAGGAAAACTAGTGCGACGAGCTTCTCCAAGATAATCAAAAGCACACCATCTTCCCCTCCAGTTCTCCATTTATGCTGTTGGCAACAACCTTCAGATGGGCCTTCCACACCCAGCACCATGCTGACTCAGTTCAGCGTGTTATGAGTTGAGCATTAGTTAATTCACCACAAGGATCACTTGGCATTTTTCATGAGTATAGTCTCCTTCAAATACGACTAGACTAGCTGAGAAGGAAATATAAACAAGCAAATACCTGACACTACATATAGCATTTTCATGGCTATTTTATGTCTGTTATAGGAATTTAATTATGCTTGACATATGGACAAAGCTTTCATAATTTGCTTAGAGTTTCATTTTATGATTTAAATATTAACAGTTTTATCAAAGGAAAAAGATGAATAAAAAAATGAGATTAAAAAATAGGGAAGGGAGCCAGCAAGAAAAGAGAAGAAAGAGAATGGTGGAAATATTTTCACTTATCAAGTGGAACTTAAGGGATTCCATCAAGCGTTGATTAGGCAGGAACTACAGGTGTATGTATATATTTTCCAATTTATCCAGTATAACTAAAAACAATAAAGAAAACCTGAAGATAGAAGGAAAAAGTACAAGAAAATATTCACCTTTCATATCACAGAATCAATTTAGTATCTAGATATTATTCAGGAAACATACAAATAAGTATACACCAGAATTATGGAGGAATCACATAAAAACAAAGCAATGGAAAATAAAAGAATGTGTTCATCTGTGGAGAACAGAATTCAGATTTTGGAGGAAGAGTAGAAGGCAATGTCACTTCCTCATGAATATTTCTGCAATATTTGATTGTACTAGATAAATATGTATTCCGTTAAAAATAATGTTAAAAAATATTCAAGGCTGATATTGCCCTTGTTTAGGAAAGAAGAGCACTTTACAGTGTTACCGGTAGCCAGACATGGTGGCTGCAATCCCTGTACTCTCTCAGAGGCCCAGGCAGGAGGGTAGCAAGTTCCAGCCCACTCTGAGTAACCTACTGATTTACCAAGATCTTTCTTAAAAAAAAAAAAATATATATATATATATATATATATATATATATATATATGTATGTATATTTGTAGTACTGAAGTTCTGCAAAAAAAATTTAATGGATTAAAATAAGAAGCTTTATGGTTGACTGATGAGTATTTTGTTTTTTTAGTAATGTTGCAAAAAGATAAACATTATGCACATACTTTGTGCATATTGAGACATTCTTCCACAACCATATATACCTTCATTTCCCCAATTTTCTTGAGGTATAGTTGATATACATATAGTTGACATAGTTGATTTTATATATACATATATGCATTGCAAAATGATCATCACTAACAGGACAACTAACATATGCGTTGCTTCACACAGTGACCGTGTGCTTGTGTGTACCAACAACATTTCTGATCAATTTTCCCAGAAAATTTCCAGCATATAGCACTGAAAAAATTGTATAGGTCACGTTCCATGAAGTGATAATGATTTCAACTTGGAACTAGTTGGTCAGGATGAGAATACAAAGGTAAGTGGCAATTCTGTCAATGAGTAAAATGCCCCATTTAACAACGCACTGACGCTTAGCTGTTTCCAAGTCCGAGGGATCATGTGCTAGAGAGCGCCATCAGAGTTCTCACGGGGCCCTGTTCACCGCCACCTGGAGCTTTGTGCTAAGTCTTCAAGTGATGCCCATGCTGTTTGTTCTTGCATCATATATTGACTGCTAAGGAAATCTTCCAAACCTGTGTTTTCATCAGTTTAAATGAACTGACAAGTTAACCCAACAAGAATACAATGACTGATGAAACAGTGTAGAACTTCGAAACAAGTAGACACTTTCTTAGACCCCTGTGTTGAACTTGAATTCTATGTTTTCTGTTGCAACAAATTTTTTCCTGAACTATTTAAAATACATGAATCACAAAATAATATTACAATCACAGTAAAATCACTACAAGATTACTAAAATCAAAAGACATAGTTCTTTATGAAAGCATACCTATTTTCTGCCTGTACAATTTTTGGTTGTAATAATTCCCAATAAACAAGCAATTTAGAATTATTTCATTAACTTTAAAATGTGATGGATTGCTAATTAACAAAGGGAAATTTCTAAGACTAAGTATTATAACACAAATAAAGAAGGAGTGATAATGTGATCTTACTACATCCTGGAAAACAGGGATTATTTATATCCAAAGAAATATAACATAGAAGAAAACGACAAACCACTGTAACCCTGGTCCTGACCCTGACCGTAAGGAATGCTGAATTATAGTTATTCTTCTCCTGGTGCGAGAATGCAGCTGAAAGGACTGGCATATTTAGAATAATCAACTGATAACTACTTTATTTCCTTAAATTGGAAATTAAATGCTAATTGTGAAACTTTTTCAGATATTTTTTGATTACTGAAAAATTGCAAATTTTTATTGTGAATATATCTACAGATTTAAAGGAAATAGACATTTTAGATGTATGGGCCTGGTCTTTGATGACAAAATTTCACATTTGGAAATGAATACAAATACTGTCTTAATGTATATGTATTTTCAATGACTAAGTCTAATGATTAAAGTGTGGCCCAAATTTAGATAAACCTTAAACAGAATTTAGCTTTACAAAGGAAAAGAATTAGCAAGCTGTGGAACACATCTCTACCTATTTTAAAAATATTTAAATCAGTTAAAAATATTCACATTTGTTTCCAGAAAAACTATTGAACTGAGAAACTTCTGGCTTTAAGATTATTAAAAAGATTGTTCAATGTGTGACTGCTTTGATCCCACAAAAATTCCATTTTTATTTGCTAAGTTAAATCTTCCAGCAAATTGTTGGCAGTGTGATGTTGGATACTCATATCACAATAATCCTGCCCAAATAGTCATGTTTGATTACTCGTTGTTCTGTGCTATGAGGGAAAAATCCAATAAATTCTCACCACTACTTTTCAAAGCATACAGTAGTCACTGTAAACATAAAAGAATAAGACAAAACGAGGACCAACCTGAGCATACCTTTTGTGCTAAATGTTAGATCCTGAGAGAAGTGAAATGAATTTGAAGGAAAAGCTGAAGCATAATATGAATGCAGGGACACAGAGTTAGACCCTTCACTCTTTCATTTCACAAGAAAAACATACAAAAATAAATATTTATTTCTCAATTAATGTGAAAGTTTAAAGATACACTTGATAAGTCAGTTCATTCCAAAGAATACTTCTCATATAGGAGAAACGCCTCAGAATATGAAAGGATATAACCATCATACAAAAATGAGTCCATAATGATGAGACATCAGAATAAGAAACTCGTTCATTAAAACTTCTTGCTATGGTTTGCCCTACCAAAGCTTATGGGTTGGAAGCTGAACTTCCATGTGGTGATGTTGAGATGGAAAGTTTACTGAGATGTTGGAGTCCGTGCCTAGATCTCCAAACGAGTGCACAGCAAACGCTCAAAGAAATGAGCAAAGAGTGACCAGCGGCATGGTGTTTAGGGCTGCAGGAGGACTGAAATCTTCAGCAGAGCTCATAACTCTGCTGGCTGGTGGGCCGACTGACACTGGGCAGCCTGTATTTAATTAGAACAAGCAAGGAGTTGAGTGGACAATGGAGGAAACCTGAACAGGGAGGGGTTTGAGGACTCCTTAGGGCAACAGCCCATTCTAAGAGACTGAGGCAGGAGACTCATAGGTTCAGGCCCATCCTGGGGAATTCAAAGGCCTATCAAGATTCTGTCTCAAAAGAAAATAGACAACAAAATCAATGACTAGGGATATGCAAAGGCCCTGGATTCAACTCTATAGGATTCAATCCTTAGTACCACCAAGAAATACAAAAAGAAGGTGTGCTTGGTTCCTCTAGGTCTCTTGCTTCCTGTCTCACAATATGATCTCTATCTCCTCAGATGGTCTCACCATGATGCCATTCACCATGTTGTGAACCAGTCACCAGGCTTTCATCAGAGGCCAGCAAAGAGTGACCAACAGGTCTTGGTGATATCCAATCTCTGAAAGTGTGAGCTAAATAAAACTCTCTTGTTTATAAACTACCCACTCACAGACACTGTTACAGCAAGAGGACAGGGTAAGACATGCTTCTTCTGTTATGATGGGGTTTGACTGTTACAAATAAGAGACACAAAATGATAATATCTGTGGAAAGGTAAAGTTTATTTCTCTTCATATATCAGTCAGAGCTGTGATAATTCTTCTTCATGAAGTTCTGTGAAACTGTACCCTTCCAGGGTCTGGCTCTTATGTGTTCTTGGCATCATTTTATCCAGGAGTCCAAGACGATTTAGCACTGTGTCACATTCCAGTGGTCAAAAGTGAAGAAACGCTATGGTCACATTTTTATAAAGCTACTACCAAGAAAAAGAACCCATCATGTCTATTTTCTACCAGTTTCCCTGAACTTTAATTACATGACTATACCTGGCTCTAAGTAAACATAAGAAATATTTCTATTAATGAGCAGTTACCCTCTAACATAGCAATCCATTGATGTAGTGTGGTGAAGTGGATATTGGGAGACAATTAGCTTCTATCACTATGCCTTTTAGGTTTTAGATTTGTTTTACTATCAAAACAAGACATTAATGTCTGCCTCATCTTCTTTCTAAGCATTAAATAATATACATGAAAGTGTTTTGTAAACCATAAAGCAACATATACATGTAAAGCAGTGATTACACTCACATTGCTATTTAACTGACCAGATAGAAAAAGGTAAGAGATAGAAGATGAAGCAGAAAAAATAGAGAATTATTTCTTGATACTGTTTTCACAGAAAGATGAAGCACACTGTTTTCCAGATACAGCTTGAAGTTTAATTTAGTGATGTGTGATGTGTTAGACTCTCAGGATGAGTTTAGAGTGTGAACGTTATTGCTTTAATTTGAAATGACATCTATTTGCATCAAAATGTCTACGTGATTCCTTCTGCAGGAATTGTTGCTACTGGGACTCACAGCATGCAGCTCTGTGCCAGGAACTGTGCTCAGCAACAGGGGAAGAAGATGAGTGTTTATCAGGTAATAAACAAATATAGATTCAGGTTTACTCAGCTCAATTAGAAAGTGATGTCATAAGCAAAATTATACAGATATAAAAAATGTACTGAGAGGGGAACTTAAAAAATGAAAGAAATTTATGCACACAAGCAGACTAACCATAGTTTAAAATGCACACATATCAATGTCATAATTCTCTAAAGTTGAAGTTTTAAGTAGAAAATCACTGCATATTTGGGAAGTAAAATGTATTACTCAAACTGTCTTCCACCCTGCTAAAGTCCCTGAAATTCCAATTCTATCACTAAACAACAGAATCATAAAATCTCTTCAAATAAATCACTTTGTTATGAAATACATCTAATAAATATATCTTATATGATAAAATTTAAGGTGACCAAACTTATATATAAATTGATTATTTATTAACTGCTTATTGCATCCTATATTGGTTTAATTACATAAAATATAAGCTATTTCTTATATATGTATCTTTTATGAGTCATTTTCTTTAAAGAGACTGAATGTATCTGGAACAAAAGAAGCTTGTGGTAATACTGACCTTTTTCCTTTAATTATGTTTATCTCTTGAAAACAAAGCAAAGCTATCCATCATAACATAAAATTATTTCCAGTGTAAGAAATCGTGGGTATTTCTGTAAGATTTATAACTGTTTCCCTATATGTTTCCTCAGATGGATGTTAAAAACTAGAGTTGATAAAATGGTAATATTGTTAGACACTAAATACTCTGGCACTACCAAGTCTTTTATTACATTTCATGTCACTATTAAGTCAAAAAACATCCAGAATGTAATTTTATTTGGGATACCTCACTAGCTAGACAGTAAAATTAGAACTCTGTGGCCAACTGAGAAGTCATCTTGACTTATTAGTTTATAATTTGATGGATGTCCTAGCATAAAACATTTGCATATTCAGGTTGTTTTTGTATGATGATTATATATGCAATCTTATTACCTATACAGCTTTCTATCTGTATTTGAACCTTACATAAAACATTTTCTTGAATTAAATATTATTAACAGAATATCAAAGTTTAGCACACATTTTCTTATGCTTTAGAAATTCATTCTTTTTCCACATCATTATTTTACAATTAGTGTCCCATAGTTATTTAATTATTTAATAAAATTTACAGTTTTAAAGCTGCCTGATTAAAATTTCAGTGTTACCAACATTTACACAATTAAATGGTTAAGTAGAAAGAATAGGGTCCTGACATTCTGTATACATTTTTTTTGTTAAATTAAGGGATCTCATCATCTCAATGACCAAAAATCCCCCAACCCTCTAAAATCCCAGATTAAAGGGCCATTCCTTTATATTGAATTATAAATAAAGAGCTCCACCGCTGTCCCCCATCAGTGCTCACTGTTTCACTTATTGGCAGTCATGAAAAGCAGGTCACTAAACATCTGAGAGCAGATACGGGAGGCATGAGAAGCAAAGGTACAGTGATAATGTGGAAGGTTGTTTTTAGTCTTTCATACTCCGATAGAGAGATGCCACAAGAATGGGTGTCAGTGAGTGACATAATGCTCCAAATCAAGGCTAAGAGAGTGTAGTGTTAAGCAATAAGCTTGTGGAGGTGAAAGAAACTTTATAATAAAGATGAAGGAAAAAAATCATAAAGAATGGTACAAACATACCAACTTTTCCAATGTGTTGGCTAATTTTCTCTCACTGCAGAGACAAAATACCCAATGCCAAAAATTAAAGGAAGAAAGGTTTATTTAGCTCATAGTTTGTGGAATCTTGAGTCCATAATCAGCTGGCTCCAAGGCAGGGTGGCATGGCAGAGAGGCAACCATTCATGGCAATGGAAGACAGAAAAAGCAACAAGAGTAAAAAGGAAAGAGTGCAGGGAGAAGACCCTTTATGTCCCTTATGTTGTACATAAGCCATACTCACCCTAGGTTGGGTATAGAACTTACATCTATAATCCCAACATTGGACCATGGATGAATCACAAAGTCTAGACACCTGCCCCATGACTATATGAGGCTTTGAGGGGACATCCAGACACAAACCATAACAGCCAAGTTCACAATTTTATTAAAGATCTAGGCTCAGATACCTTCAAAGAAGAGTTTACAGAATAAAGTAGTCTTAGAATGTTTTCTACGCTGTGAAGGCATGCAGAAGTCATTGCAGCACTCTGGCAGGTGATTAGGAAACGTTAAATACTGAAGTGACAGGGAGTTAGCTGAATGATTACTTAATTCCATGTTCTCCAAAATGTATTCACTCTGCTCCTCTGAGAAGATAATCTACCAAAAAGAATGTTTAGAGTCAAACATGTTTAGGAAATTCAGCATTCTATAATTCGGTTTTAGAGACCCAAACTTCTACACTAGCATATTAAAGGCTTTGAGAAGTCTTAGTGCTGAGAAATTAAAAAAAAAAAAGTAGCAGTTCCCAAAATTATTTGACCTCATAAACACATTTTTAGCTATACTTATAACTATTTTTCTGGAAATGCTGAAATGATTATAAACTCCTTCTATCCATGGTAGGATAATTTTTCTCTTAGTTACAAACTATGATAAAGGGAAGATGAAAGTGACTGATGTACACTATACCCAGTAATTACAGCCACAAAATTACAGTTTATTAAAAAACACATCTTTGTCATCATTATGTCTTTCAATGAAAACACACTATGAAAGAGAGTGTCAAATGCCCATCACTACAAATTCAAATCCTCTGTACGCCTTAAAAATTCCCTGTAAGTAATAATCAACCACACACTCTACACAGTGAGTGGGGTGACTGATTTAAATGAAAACTGAATGTAGATTTGACCAATTAAATCATCACTGCTCCTCCGGGACCTCCTGAAGGGTTGTTAATTGTGACAGTGGCTCTGAGGATATAGCTTCCTGCCCATCACAGAATGTATGCACATGACCCACCATTGACATGAGTTACAGAATCAAGTATTAAGTTCACTTCATGACTACTAATCCAAGCCAAATTGTAACAAATAATCTAACAGAGAAATCTACCTCCTATATTAAATATCTTCCCACTTCCCCACCCCCATAACTAAAATTAAGCAAAAAAATTCAAGCATAGATTGTAGAATAAGAAGAAAAGATGATCAACACACCTGCATTATCTCTGTGGCTAAAGTGACTTCTCTCTTTTTATTTATATTTCATGTTTCTCATTTAAGACAAACCATGATATATTTAAACTTATGCGTCTGATTTATTTAAAGTGGTCTCAAGGTGTACCATTTACCCACACATTCCTCAAATTAATCCCTCTTTATGGCAGAGGTAGGGGATGACAAGAAGAATTGAGCTGTGTTATGTGCATGTGCCAGCATCCCAAGATGAATGTAGTCATTGTGTTCCACAGACATGTACTAATTTTAAAAAGTCGTTTCTCAGCACTGCTCCAAACTGAATGCCTCTTAACACAAGTCTCTAGTTTGAGCAGAGATAAATAAGTGTCTTCCTTAACTTGGGAACTGGAAAGTCTGTGTGGCAATCCTCATATTTTATCAATCTGTAACCCTGTACTGCTCTGTATTTGAACTATTGAAATTATTGCTTTGAGTGACACAAAAAAATGTGTGCCACACTGAGCATTTTCTTGGATATACAAAACTGCACCTCTCACAATGGTAGCACGATGATGCAGTTTTGCTTTGGTAGGGCACTTGAGTGGACAGGTAAGTAAATAAACGTCTAGAGTCTTATAGGTCAGGTTTAAACCCAGTGCTACTACTAAACAATGAATTGATAAGGAAAACCAAGAAAGAAAAAAAATTGGAAAGAGCTAGAAAAGAAAGAATTGGGTATTAATGATCAATATTTAATATTGTAATTTTATTGTCACATTGCTGCCCAACTGTATGAAAAAGATTCTAGAAAACTTTCAGAATACTTTACTATCTGTGATGTTAGGCTCTACTCTTAAATGCCTGTCATCTGGCATACAATTCAGTGTGACTTTACCCAAGTGATACAGATTTGGAATAGAATAGATCTGGATTCCAATCCTCACTCTCTCATTTTCTGGCACCAAGGTCTTTGGTATCCCTCCTTTGGGTACTGTCTAGAGTTTACTGGTCACCACAAGTAACCACTTAGCTCTACAACATTAAATCAGACTGTTCACTCCATATCCATGACTGCCATTGCCTTTAGACTGGCCCATCTCTTCCAATATATTGTTTCTCTGAGTTCTCATTTCATTGTGTTTTGATTTTATTAATTCATTTTTACTAATATTTTCAACTTCCTTAGGCATTGCTATACTTTCCTGGAAAACAGCTATTTTTATTCTTCTCTGCTCATTTGTTTCCTCTCGAAGTTCAGAGATTATACTTGTCTTGCTGACCATGCTAGGGCAGCAGAATTTTTTTTTTAAAAGAGGATAAAACCAAGGAAAATAAAACAGAATAAAACAAATCAAAATAAACTAGTATAAATAACATAGGGCTTCAAAATCTTACAAAATCAGCAATAGTTACCATACTACCTTTTGTTGTCTTCAAAATAGCTGCAGATACCTTTGACACAGTAAAAATCAAACAGAACAGAATAGAGTAGAAACAATAAAAACACAACAGTGAATGAAATAAAGGCCTTCAAAATAAGCTAATAGCAAATACAAAATGGTTACCATATGTCTTGCTATCTTTTAAATAGCTGCTCGTGCCTTCAGATTTAATATAACCAAACGAAACAAAAGAGAATAAAACCCAGCCCAAGAAAACAAGGAAAATGATTGGTTTCCAGGCAGGGATCACCTCCTTGTGAGGCCAGGTTCTCTCCCTCCATGGTTCTCTCCAATGAATGGTGCTGATTCATGTAGAGAGGCTTGGGTGTGGCTGTCTCCACTGGACAGCAGAATTTTAATAAATACTTAGGGACTATTGAAGAATATTACTTAACCTCTCCATTGTTTTTCTTTTTTCCTCACCTATAAAATATGGACAACAGAAGTAATAAATTTTTTAATATTAAAATGAGATAACTAATACATGTAGATATTTTGCATATGATAAATAATCAAAAAACTAAAAATCTTCTCATCTATATGCTTTTTCCTAAGACACACAACCATGGAAAAGACAAAAGGTTGGTCACGCAGAGGCACACTGCGGTAATTGGAAGTCTCTTAATTCCATGTGGCCTTATAATCATTTTTATAGAGATTTCATCTAAAAAGCATATTAAAAAATTTAGTATGTTTGCAGTTTAATTTCTTAGAAATGATTTCCAACAATCTAGATAAATTTTATTTTTAAAAATAGATTGCATGCATTTATGCATCGTTTCCATATATCCATGCAGGTTATTTATAAGTATAAATGACCAGAAAAGGATTGTGCTCATGTAATTAATCCCACACTAATTAAATTATGCAGTGATATTTACAATCTTCTAGGGAAAACATGGAGAGAGAGAAAAGGGCTACTTAAGAGAATTAAACAGGATACAGAAAGAAATCTTTATTTCTGACCATGAGGAAACTTCTTTTCAGCTCAGACTCCTCTCTGAATATTAATCTTCCTGAAAAAACATGTAAGATAAAACCCTTTCTCCTCTGAGCAATTAAAGGACCAGGAGCAAAATCCAAAGAGCTAAAAAATCATGTCAGCAGAAAAAAGGAACCATTGAAGATAATAAGTAATTAGGGCTGACATTTTACAGAGCGTAATTGAGAGATGATACCTCTTTAAAAACTCTCATTGATTAAAACTCACTATTTAAAGTGAACTTGGTAAACCCACATAAGCAAAGACCAAGATTATTCTGTAAATAGTGAGAATGGCCCTCAATCAAGAAAGGGAGATTTTGCCACAGAGCCATGTGGAAAATGACATTGAATGACAGAGGAAAGTAAAAGCAGAATTTACCAAAGAAAGTGAAAGTATTGAGAAAACATTACTCTTTTATCCAAAGCTATGCAAGTGGTATCATGGGTTTCTTAAATACAAGAATTTGAAATCAGAAATACATGTAAACTATACTGAATCATAAATATGTATACTCAGGGTTACCATATGATAAGGTGTATACAGGTCTCAACTGCTGAGTACAAGTTTGTTCTCAATTAGTTCTTTTTCACCTTAAGTTATTTGTTTTGTTTTGTTTTGTTTTGTTTTGTTTTCTGAGACAGGGTCTCACTACATAGTTCAAACTTCCCTTGAACTCACTATGTAGCCTAGACTGCCCACGAACTCAATCCTCCTGCCTCAGTTTCCCAAGTGCTAGATTACAAGTATGCACTACTACATCCAGCTCACCTTAATTAAATTCTGAGATAAACCCATTCATATATTATATTCTGAAAATAGATGGACTATACTTGATAATTGCAGTCGAGATTTAAGAACTCATTGGCCGGGCATGGTGGTTTCTGCTTATAATCCCAAGACTGAGGTAGAAGGATCCCAAGTTCAAGTCTGGCTTGAAAAACTTGGCAAGATTCTATCTCAAAACTAAAAACAAACAAACAAAAAGATATACGTCAGTGGCAGGCACTTGTCTAGCATTTGAAAAGACCTGTGTTCAATCTCTAATAGCCTATAACCCTCAAAACATAGTTTAATAATCCATTAGAACAAAACCTGGCAAATAATAGCACTGGTAATTTAATATTACTTAATAAGGTTTACCTCTTTCTGGGCATTCACATAATTAGGTTTGTGTATGGAAAATGTAGGGAAAGATATGAGACAATCCTGATTTTTGGTAACTCTATGTTCAATTTGTTTCCCACACTGCTCTAATTTATCCTACATACTATTGACAGATTCAATTTAATTAAATGCACATTTATTTAATAAATATGTGCCAGGCAACATACTAGCACATTAGCTATGATAATGAATGAGGAAAACACAATTTGGGTCCTCAAATTCTTGGAATCACACCAGTAACCAAATGAAGAAGTTGGAGACTATTTTATGTGATAAACATTACATGTAAGAATATGAAAATGCTAAGGGAAATACATAGGCAAGTCACCTAAAACTCACTATTGGATGCAGAGAAGGTGTACCAGAAGGAATGATCTTCCAGATGTGACAGACAAATGTGGTGAAATATACATACCACCAGATTGTCACTGAAGATTTCAAAGTTTAGACTGAGACAAAAGAGGTCGACGTGAATAAAGTGGTGAAAAGACCCTGTAAACCATGGTAAGGACAGACGGGGGTCATTTCCCTGCTTAGCAATGCAGTTAGACTTTCAGATCGGAACATATTTTCACCAAGTCACTCTGTTCATTCCCACTTCCAGCGGGATGTAACTGCACTGCGAAGGGAACCTCAGACCACAGGAGGGATCAGAGAAGGGGACATGTGAGAAAAGTTGTTATGGAAGTAGCGCAGCAAATGTTGTTGCACTGAGGGAGGTTACTGCAGGGAAGAAGAACACTAGGTCAAGTACAGAAAGGTCTAAGAGTCAGAAACAGCCAAATGGTTCCGGATGAAGACAACTCTAGGAGTTGAATATAATGCAGACTTGCTTGGAGCAACTGAGTGTGGTGCTGCTGTGCCTCACATGGGAAAAGGAGTTGGTTTGAGAGAAAGGAAGATCAAACCTCGAATCTGTGCAATGGTATATTGCATGTTTGTGATAACCAAGTATAAATGCTCCAGGAAGATGCAGACACCTAAGTCTATGCCTCAGAGGGACAGCAGATGAAAGACTTCGGAAACTTACAGAGCTCTTCACAAACTATGCATTTGTAAGAGTTAGAGCTCTACATCTGTTATCCTTCCTTTCCTATTTATCTATCTTTGTACTGTTTCCTGCTCAGGAATCACAGTCTATTATTGCATATTACTCTGTGTATCTTCATCCCTCTCTTCTTTGCTATTTCCTTTCTTTGTCATAATTTATAAGTGATAAAACTTCTCTCATTTAACAAGTAAGCAAACAAGCAAAGCTTGTTTCCTACTCACCATCCTATATCTGTTTTTTTTTTTATAACAGAATTTCCTACCCTTCCATTTTTCAGTATTTTTTAAAATGTGGCTTCTATTCTTCCCTCCCATATCCATTACCATTATCCCACCACAATTACTGTCTATTCTTCTTCCAATTGTACTGCTGGCTTGCAGTGAAATTCAACAACCTTTCACAGTGCTTATTTTCAGAGGCCTCTTAGAACTGGCTGACACTCTTTACCACTCCCACCATCTAAAGATCCTCACCACGCAGTGACCACCTTTCTCCTGGTTATGGTCTTCTTTACAGGGTCATAACCTGACTGTCAAAGGCAGAATCACTTCTCTCACATTCTGTAAACTCCATCTGATACCCTCTATTTCTGTTCTGCTGACTACTGTTATGTATTGATGATTTCCAAATCTTTATCTCTGGAACAGAACTCTCTGATTAGGCATTGTCTCTCCTTGCAACTATTTGTAATGTTGCCAACTTAACTTGCTTACTGAGTATGGTTTGGCATACTACCACAGAGGGCACCTGTGTTCTTAACTTGCTCCTGTTTCCTAATCTAGAATGTTCTACTCGCTTCATCTATCACTTTATATTACACCACTCTTTTGAAACAAAGAAAGTAAGTCACAGGACTTACTTCTCCAATAGATATGTCTCTAATCATTCCTTTCCCTGAATTCTTTTCATACTGAGTCACGGGTAAAGATGTCCTGGAGTTGGGTGTCAAGGAGATTGACTCCTGCCCAAGTCCAGACACAATGGGAAAGTGTGTTGATTGACTATCAATGTCTCCTATGAGCAGAGAGAGAAGAGGAAGCCTTAGGTCCCCTATTCGCCTTCCTTGACACAGCTTTTAAGATAAACTACTTCGAATTTTGTTTATCTTGATTACGAATGACTTGTTCCCAAAACAAGGTTTTAAATCACAAGAAGGTAAAGACTGGGTTCTCTTCTCTTCCACATGCCCATGCCAAAGGCCAATCATCAATAAATATTTGATAAGGGGGAGGAGCTACTCATAGGATAAATTTTAAAAGCAGATACAAAATCCATGTACAGCAAAAGTGAGTGTTCTGAAAAAAGAAACTGATGTCCTGTTATCTGTTCTCTAAAGATGCATTCCAAAATTAAATCACCTTCCTCTCTACAAACCCAGATGGGATTATGATATTTTTAGAGAACACATTTTCCTTTTGAATCTACACAATACCTTATTTTAAAATTTAACAATGTTAAAGCATATGCTGTGTTTGAAATGACTTCTACATAACTATGGCCTTCATTAAATCCAAAGTCAAGCTTCACTCTTAACTATCCCAGTTGATTTTTCATTTTAGTAAAATAATTGCTTGAGATGAGGGAAGTATTCATATTTATGAACATAGTTTAAAATAAATGAGATATATTGATGATCTAATACCAAAACAATGCCCAAAAGTGAAGAATGACACAGGCAACAAATATCTAGAAAAGAAATCATCTCCTATACTTTTGCTTATTTCCTGTGACTTTTTCCATTTCAGATATTCTTGGAGATTCCCTATAGCATATAAATTCATGCTTTTAGTATAGGTCGAAGGTATCGTGTCTTGTGTCTATATGTCTCCTTCAAGCCTCATGTCATAGGTGGGGCTTTTCAGAGATGGATGGATCTAGAGTGTGTGATGCTAGGATAAGGGTATGTGATTACTAAATTAGTCCACTGACTGGTTTGGCATAGTTCTGGACAGGATTATCAGTGCCCCCACCCCAAGTGTGAGTGCTACCAATTTTAAGGGCTGGTAGCCTGGATAAAAATATAAGGGACAAAAAAGAGCTGATGTGGTTGCTGCTCCTTGTCTGTTGCTTGCTGCTTTGTCAGTAACTGTTTCTCCTCTGCAATGCCCCTCTGCCATGTCACCTGGCCTTGAAGCTGGCCAACTAGATCTAAAATCTCTACAAACTGTGAGTCAAATAAACCTTCCCTCCTTTAATTTTGGGTGTTGGGTATCTTGTCTCACCAATGCAACTCACAGCCAATACAAAAGGGAACTTCTGATGTATTGAAAACTTAATCCATAAATAAGACATTTAGATATTTAGTGTCTTAACTCAGTTCCTAAAATTTAAACCAAATATATTGTTATTTTTAATGTCTTTAAAATGGACTTGGACATATCAATGATTGACAAGCCCACGTGACTTCATAATTACCAACTGAGGAGTTGAAAAAAATCAGTTTCCAAATTTAGTTTCTTATATGGCTCCTCCCTCACTGCCTGCTGTGCTGTATTTCTTGCTGCAGGGCTGGAGAAGAATCACTGTGATAGGAAGATAACCGAGTATTGGAATTATTTCACCTAACTGAATATAGGAGAAAACATTGTTTACAGAATCAGGCACACTAGACTTTAAATTAATCTCTCTCTCTCTCTCTCTCTCTCTCTCTCTCTCTCTCTCCCCCTCTCCCTCTCCCTCTCCCTCTCTCTGTCACGCACGCACAAATTGTTCGACCTCTATGTCAGTAGAGAGTGTTTTTCCTTTGCCCCTCGTCACCTCTAGGACAAGAGGAAGATTTTACAGAGATTTTAGTTATTTATTTATTTATTTTAATTATCATGATACAAATTTGAATGATATTCACTATGAAGTGATTACTAGAGATGTGAAGATGCCCGTGTTATCATGAAGGCTCATGAGTAGAAAAGAAAGCGCTGTGTGGTAGGGGTAGAAAAATAGATTGGGAGAATGAAGTGTTTCAATAAATAACTGATCATTGTAACCCATAGGATTTGGTCATTTACAAACATTTATTCTCAAGAAAATCACAAGCATTAAATTATTTCGGTAGTGTAACAATTGTACCTGTGATCTCAAAATACTACTACAGGGATTAATGTGGCAGAACTTTGCAAACCCCTCCAATAATAGGTTTTATGTAAGACTTAAAATAATAATAATATATCAAAAATCTTAAAACTCTTAGAGGTCAAAGGTAGGACTTTCTGTATAAAAATAACACAGCACTATGCTCTTTGAAGCTATAATTTGGGAGGTTGAATTTTTATTTTCTCAGATGTTCCAATGACACATAATTCTATGAAAAAATTAGATCAAGATATGAAATAGAGGACACCTGGAGACAGATGAATTGGAAAGCTGAATTTGAAATGAATCATTGAGCTAATGCATAAAAGCTATGGGTTTAAATGTTTTATCCATGCTTCCTTTGCTAATTGTATTTGTTTCCTGCTGCTGCTCTTATTGCTGTGATGTTTTTTAATACTAAATCTGCGTGTGTGAAGAATGAGGCCTGTTATCTTTCATGTTTAGAGTTTCTAGAGAACCGTGGACTTCATTTAATTCAGTGGATAAAAGAGTTCTAATGTTGAATATTGCTGATGTATTTATTATTTGCCAAACCACTTCCTGTCTATCTCTGGAAAAACTGATTAACTATCATAGGATAAGAAATGAGATGTCACCTTCTCTTTTTTCCATATGATCATCTAAAGTAGACTAGTAATCTGATGATCTCGTAATTTGTCTTACTGTAGAGTCTCTAAATTCAGACTCAACTCTCAGATTCAATGCCATTGTATCTTTAAATTCTGGTGTCACATGCAGGAAAACAAAATTTTTACAATGTCATTAGTAATATTTGCAAATCTGTGATGATCATAATGTATTTTGTGTTCTCCAAAAGTAAATCTTGGAAATAAAATAATCAGGCAACTGAACGCTTGAAGTAATTTACTGTCTAGCTTGAAACTAATCAAAAAACTATTTTTCTTTCCATCTGTACAGCTGACAGTGAGCGAAGATAGTCAGTGTAACCACTACCCACTAAAGGCAATGATCCATATTGTTTATGTGGAAGATGGAACTAAGAGTCTGCTGATGTTAGATCTGCTGGAAAGTTTGCAGAATGAATACCTGGTTTAATTTCTTATTTGTTTCTCAAAAATTTCCAAGTAAAATGCAAGCAAAAATGTTTATTTTGAAAATGTAAATTTTGAAAAAAATGGATTCTAGTTTGCATATTTTTGCAAAAAGAAAGTAAATGAAGAATCTTCAGCTATATTTTCATTTTAAATTAGAAGTAATATGATGATCACATCTGCTAAGAGTTCAAACTATGTCTGTACAATTTCATCAATGTAACATGGAATCCGTAATTAGCATGCCATTCTAATGCCCTAACAGAGGGACATCTACCCTCACAAAAGGACCTATACAACTCAAATGCTTGAACAAGAGAATGTTAAGTCCCTGAATGATTTACAACTTGATAGCTTATATTAATTATTCTTATCTTTATCTTTTTTCCTTTTATGTATCATTCTACACTATATGAATCTGCTTCCTTATGTAAGTAACATTGTAGTATGATATATAGACTGTGAATCCTACATTTTATGATGCATAATAAACATAAAATGATATAAAGCTGTGAACTAGGATTTTAGTACATTTCTTCTTTACAGACAATCAAAACATGAAATGATGCTTTTAAAGAACTAAGTACCTAATACTCTGTATATCATGAATGTTCTGTTTGTACATGTTGATGATAATGATATATATATATATATATATATATATATGCATGCATCCTAATGGTTCAGAATATGTAACCCCCTTGTACCATTCATATTACTATGATTAGTATGTTAATATTTATTGTAACTAATATAAATATTGTGGAGGCTTGAACTGGTTACATTCCTATCACATATCAATGCTTAGTATATATTAGGCCTTACACTTTTTCCTGAGAGGTAATCCGATAAATTAATTCTTCAGAAAATAGCATGTTAAACATGTTTGAAATATGTTCACATATTCAGCAAAACACTGTATTATTTACTTTTTTAAAAAATCCATTTGCGTGAAAGCTCTCTGTCTAATTCCCAGCAGAACACGATGGCGTGTTCAAAATGAATATAGAGGCATTTGTAAGAGGAATGATTTGCTGCGGTGCAGGAGCATTAAGAGAAATCAATGAAACAGTGCTGACCACCAACTGTGAAGAGGGGAAAGGTATTACTGTACTCCTGAGGACTCCGGGTACCTCAGAAAGAGTAATGGCGTGAGTCCCCAAAGAAACCATGACCTGGAGAGCTAGGAAAGAATAGGTCAGAGGATTGGCAGGGAGGAAGCCAGGAAATAAGCCCCCTGCCAAGTACATGCTGCACCCCTTCCAGAGCTCCTGTTCTGCCTTCCATCGGCTTAACTCTGCCAAAGCCCAGGAAGAACGCTGCTCAACAGGACCTGTGAAGACCCGAGTCCTGGAACCAGAACAGAGTACCCGCTGTGGATGTGCTCTTAAAGGACTCAGCAGAAAACGTGCAGCACAGCTGTGGGGAAATTCACCTTGAACTCTACATAATGAGGAAAACGTTTGCTTGGCCAATTAACAATAAAAAATAAGATGTACACAGGATGATTAAAAGCACTTAGAAAGGATCGATCGTTTTAAAGCAACTTGTTCCTTAGGAAAGTCTTATTTAGTGAAGAAGTTCTAATTCTAAATAATTCCTCAGAAGGAAACTAGTTCTCTCAGGAAAGTTTACAGCACAAACATATTTATCATGTAATGTTATCACAAATAACAGAAAATAAACAAATGGTTTTTAAAAAATAAATTTTCCATAATGCACAAATCTAATTAACTAAAAAGACTTGAATTCTTCCAACTTACCTAAATTAGTAAAGTTTTAACATATATCAAAACATTTGTGAAATCAATGATATTCATTTTAAAACTGATCAAATTTAGCAAATGATCCAGAAATTTTAGTGGTTGGTTAGAATAACATTCAAAGTATGTCAAAATCCTTCAAAAATTTCTTATCTTGCTTCTCCGTGTCCTCTTCTTATTATTTTGTATTATTCCTCAGTGTGACCCTCAGGTTATAGAAAAAGCTTTATGATTTATTTTGTTCTCTGTTACCCTCTTTTGACACAACACATGTGTCAAGTAAACAGCCTGGAAACTGTCTCTAGATTTGTCTTTTACATCATATCTTTCTCTTTCTTTAAAGCCCATTGACATTATCCTTAGCCCAACCTATACAGGTTCCTTCACGGATGCACTATTATAATAATCATCTCATTCTCTACTTGTTCACATTCCCTATTGCATTGTTTTCTAGCTGGATGCCTTTTGTAGCATTTATTATTAAATCATGTTGCTTTAAATACAGAAAGCAACTCCTACATTTTTGGTATACAGTCCACATTTCACTAATGCTCTACTCCTAGAGAGCTCATTCTGAACATTGCATTAGTGAGCAAGTCAAGCCTATCTCATCTATTCTTTTATAATGATGTATGGAAGCTTTATTTTAATAGCCTTAAAAAAAAGCTTTTAAAAATGTCACCAAGGAAATAGAACACTCACATATTTTAGATTCATCAAATTAGTGGCTTAAAAAGAGATCACCAAAAGAACTGTGGTACAGTGTGGCAGGGCTAAATGATTCCCTGCAAGATGGAATTTTTTAAAAATCTCAATGTGTTTGAAGACTTCCCAGGACAAATTATTTTAGAACCAAGAAGGCTCAAGTCCCCTAAATCAAGTATCATTTTTCTACTTTTTTCCCCTGCAGTCATCAAAGAGTTCTCTAATGACTTGAAGCATATGGGCTGTAATATTAAGCAACAACTGATGCAGCTCTGTTACAACAGGAAATTGGAATAGAGGCACAAATGTTGTTTGAAATGCATAAAAGCCTGACATCTTTTAAATAGCACTTTTCCAAAGATCTGTGGTGGTGTTTGTGCCTTGAGACCACAGAGTCACAGCTGCACCTAGGTGGTCCCATTAAGGGAAAGTTTCTAACAACAGTTCCCTGCCTCTGCTGTTCACCAGCTGAGATTCACTGGGAGATAGCTGGTCCTCCCTGGATGAATGAAGGAGTCCATGGAGTTCAGAAAACTAAGAAACAATCCTGCCCACCCCTGTCTCCACCGTCACCCTGCCACTTCTTTACTGGAAATTTCACAAGCCTTCTTTGAGTAGTCTTTGTTTGAATGAGTACATTGTGAAACGTTAATGTTAACACTTACAAAAAAATAAGAAGACTCCATAGCCACATAATTCAAGATCTCTCTCACTGCCTCCCCTAACACACACATCTTTGATATTTATAATACATTTAATCTAGTGAAGATTCTTTGAAGTTCTATAGTAATCTATTCAACTTAGATTAATTTACTGTTTTCCCAAACTAGTTTGAAGATATTTTCTCATTTTCAGAACATCTGCAAGCATTTCTCAAGATTTGAATGTTTTTATCATATTGTAAATATAATCTAGGTCTAACAACATTTATTAATGCACTGAACTATATTCTACCTTCTAATTCAGTATTTTAGTAACTTCTTTGTACTCAATTCCTTATAATTTTTTTCCTCAAATTGAAGGTTGATAGATAAGAATTGTGCTTTATTTTATTAAAGAATAATTTTAAAGGTAAAATCATAATTATTACAGAAAATAGAATAATCAAGTGTTCAAGATCTTATTTAACTTCCTAATGAATGAGAAAATCTGTAAGATCTTGCAACCAGTTCAAAAGATTCAAAGGCTACTCTTACAGAGGTAATTGAGAATAATGAAAGATTAGCATTTCCACTGAGCACCACTTAGTGACTTTTCTACCAATAAAAATCATTTGTGTTACTAACTTTTCTACAGTTTACACAGCTATAAAATAGTTTAGGACAATGAAAATTAGAGCGAACCCTAAATGTACAGGGCAGCCTGAACATTTGTGTTCATTTCAAACTGAATTTTTCCTCACAATTTTTTATGCAAAGAAGTTTCACTTAATATTATCATTATTTCTAATTGCTTTTCCTTGTATTTATCACCATTCTTTGGACTTATACACTTTCTACCTTAGGTTACTGAAATATTATCTTATTGAATATTTGCTTGTATACCTAATGATATATGCTTGTGTGCTGTTTCATTTAAATTTCACAAATGTGATTAATTATGTATCATCATATAAGATACTGAGATTCAGAGTACATCAGTCTTCCAAGTTGCACAGAAAAATAAGCAAAACTAGGTTTTAAACACTTTTGACTCCAAAATTCACACCCTACAACAATCTATCAACCTGGGCGTAGTGCTTAACCTATGGCCTACATATAGCAAAACAAATTTATTCTGAATTTAATACAGTCATTGAACTCATCAAGAAAATACAATGCAATAAGAACCTCATCATTATTTTCAGACCATTCCTCTCCCTTGAGATCAAGATTGATATTCAACCTCTCTCCTAATACCCTCATTTAAATGTTTAATAAACATATCGTTTGCCTCAGGCCCATACCCTACCCTTCAGTAAAGTTCAACACCTGTAATATTTCTTCTTCTAAAATGTATCCCCACCCTGTCTGCTGTTCTCCATCTTCATGTCTATTGCTCTAGTTCCCTCAATCATCTTTTGACTTTTTTTAATTGCAATCAGACTATATCTGGACAAGAGTAAAAGAAGGGACCAAAATCAAACTTTTTCATTGCTTTAAATTATCTTAGATTATTTGTTTATATTGTCAAATCAAACAATTTAAAAAGGAGAATATTAATTGAGTAATTATACAGTTGGATGTACACAAACTCAAATAATGGCTTTTCCCATTGACTAGTATAACTGCCTTATCAAATAGATGAAGCCAATTAGTTATCCGGAATGCCAGATCTTTAAATTTAGGAAATGTCTTATTCTCCATATTGTTTACTCCCAGTCCCAAACTTAATGTACACATATAATGAGTACTCATTAAATGGTATTGATTAAATCAAATGTCATTAACTTCAGGTTCAATCAATGGTTTATACTGCCACATGTTACTCTCAGTCAATTGTAATATATATAAATCAACACTACGGCCAATGAAAAAAGGGCTAATTCAATTTTAGGCAATCACATGGAAACCTAAATGGTAGGAAATTTTAGGTTGTTGAAAACATTAACTCATTGTACCTAAAATTTAAAAATCTAATTTCTAACCCCCATGATAAACTATTAAAAAATAACCTACTTTAAATGATGGGCAACCTTCAACTAGAAGGAGGTTGGCACACTTTAAGTGGGACTGCCTACTTAAAAGTGGCTTTTGATGGGGAATTACAATTTAGTTTCACAAATTAACTGAAGCTCTCATCTAAATTCAAATGGTTCATTTAATCAGTGACTACTCTCCTGTGTTTTCCTAAAGGGCCATAAGATTTTTCAGGATATAACAGTATATTTTCAAAAAAATTTTAAAAGACTATTTATAAAAGAAGTATAAGCTGATACTATAATGAAAGAAATAAATGCACTTCAAATTGTTTTGTAAAGAAATAAGTTGGAATAACTAAGATACAAAGGTATGTCTAGACTCAAGGGAAAGAATATCAGGGTGAGGATCAAGGTCATAAAATAGTGCAATAACAATAGCAGAAGCACTAAAATAATATGAACAAAATGGTATGAAAAGACTGAGGGTATTTCAAAGGATAGCACACTAGTGAGTTTTTTGGAAGATATGAATATGCATCTGCTATAACTGTAATACCAAGATATCAAGATAATCTCAAGTAAAGTTAAGTCAACAAGATTCTGCAATGTATCTATAGTAGAAGAAATAGTTCAAATGTGTAAGCTTCCAAATGAAGTCTTCTGGATTGTAAGAAATCTAGAAAGACTGTCATGTCACTCATCACCTACATGGAAAAAATCAGCCTTCTCAATTGGTCAGTGATAGTAATTTTAATTCATAACTAGTGATTAAGAGTACTAAGTGACAAAAGATACTACACAACTGGTTTAGTAAGAATATATGACTGACAACTAAAATTAAATTTCCATAAACTATTTCTTTACTGTGTAAAACAAGTCCACTGTATTAAGTACAGCTACTTAGCGCAATAAATGGTGTTGTCATAGGAAGTCATACCAACAATTTATTTGACCATTGTTGTGGACCAGATATTATGGTGCATATAATATTCAATTTATTTCGCAAATTAGTCCTACACAGATGAGAAAATTAGTGTCAATAAAGTTAAAAAACTTGAGAAATTAAATTATAATTATTTAAGTATTTTTGAATTTTACAACTAACAAGATTTTAAGAATAAAGCAAACTACTAAAATGGTTACTTTTTAACAGAATGATAAATTATATTTCTCACTAAAAGACCACAAGACCTTCTGTGACTGCTGCAATGTATAGGTCCCTTCCTTTCCCAAGCACCTGCAGCACCCATGGACACTGACATCCACCCTCTGGTATCTCCCATTTTCCTACTTTAATGTTCACTCTTAAGTCTGTTTCATGCATTTCTCACTAACAAGAAGACAAACACTTAAGAAATAGACTTCACAACTTCTTATAACTCCAGAACCCAAAATCCTAAGAGTAAGTTTTCAACAATAAGCAGAAAAGAAAACAAAGAAATAAGTAAATGGAAAGAAGAAAGAGAAGAAAAAAGAACAAAGGTGAGAAGGAAGAAGGAAAAAAGAATGACAGTTTGAAATATTAAATAAATAAGCATTATGAAGTGTACAGGTCAACTGGAATTTTGTTTTGCATTTCATTCTTTATTATTTTATCTTTCCTTGGAAACTGATTTGAAAACAGACAGTAATGAAACCAGGTCAATATTTCTTATGTAAATATACCCCAAATAATCACTATTTTAAGGCCTAGATTTAGTTGTTAAAAGAAATTAATTAAACTCAGAACATAGAATTTAGAAAAACTAAATATCAGCTATTGACTTATTTACAAAACCATCATCACAAGCAAAGCAATGAAAACATGCATCATGCTCAAAACTTTCTTTCGGTCCCTGAGAACCTTTCTCTCTGGCCTTCCACTTCATCTCTGTCTCCTCATTCCTTCATCATTCCTGATCTGCCTTATAAAACCGTAAACAAGTTGGCCGACTTCCCGATCACATTTCCCTCACCGAACTGCCTTTTCCTTTCTTCTTCATTATGGAGAATGGAGATACGGAAGCCATTTGTAATAATGCTTTCCTGAGTGATCTTGAAGAGCAGAGCCTCTTGCTTACCCCAAGATGTTACCCAAGAGAAATAACTTTCCACCTCATCTGAGTCCTTCAGTCTTTTCATCAGAGCATTTGGTCTATTCTCTATTATAAAAGTCAATACTGCAGAGCTAGTACTACCCTAACCAAAACTTATGGTATGCTACAGTAGATTAATAGTAAGGTTATAAAGCTGGTGACTTTATTATGTCCATATTATAATTAAAACCTACAGAACTATTATCCATGATAACTTGAAAGACAAACCCTTAACATACTGAGGCTGAAGCTGGAGGTGGAATACTTAGAAAATGTCCAGGTGTTGGTGCATGCTGATCACTTTTTAGCCCATCTAACAAGTTACTCAAAGAAGAGAGACGTCAAATACAGATTAACCACTTCACATTTCCCAAGCAGACAAGCTAAGAAAGACATTTCTGTGAGGAAGAAATTAAGTCAGTTCACAGAAATGTGGAGCATGGAAAGATAGGGAAATTCAACTCCTCTGATCTCCAAGACACAAGATGATTATTTCACAATGCTTTCTCCAGAAAATCAGGTTATATGTCCTAGATGTGAACCAGTCAGTGGCAAAGGCAGGTTAAGAGTTGCCTTCTCACCGAGAAGTCTTGTTTCAAATGGTACCAAAGTGGCAAGGATGACAATGAGGGAAACAAGAATCATCAAAAACAGCAACTAATAAATAAGTCTACATACTAAGAAACAATACAGATGGAAAGCCTTGACCAGGCTTATTCTTAAATAGAACTGACTGGAGGCATTTGACTCAGAGTCTGTGTATTAAAGATAAAGTGGTACTGGTACTGAAGAATATGCCTTCCCAGGAATATGCAGCTCTCACAGCTTGCTTCCTTACAGAGCAGAGGAGAGAGCATTTGGGGGTTGATTTAGGCAGTCCAGAACTCACCCCCTAAGTTTGTGCCACCCAAGTTTGTGACATGTCTTCTTTGGCACTGGAATTTCCTCAAAATGTGGTAAGAAAAAAAATCTCAGAAGACAAACCTAGGAACCATAGAAGACAATAAATAAGGGAATTCTCATAGAGTGTGGAACAAGGGCCTGAATAAGGAATTTCCTTCATGTTCATGGCAAAATCCATACAATTTTTGACCCAAAGAATGTCATTATTGCCACATGTCAATAATTCTATGTTTTCCTCAGTCTTCGATTTTCCAAATGTAAAACACTGTTGAAGTTATTCTAATTATACTCTATCATTCTTTATTGGGTGTGGCAAAAAAGGCAGAAAAAGGGTTTTTTCTTAGGTTGTTGGATATTAGTGAGATTTTTCTGAACTTGTTGGAAGGCATAACTCATTACCTACAGGTCCTAGACTTCTGGTTAGATTTAATAGCTAGATAGGACTTTGGTGTGGCTGGGATGAAGATATTCTTGTGGGAAAAATGAAGAACAATTAGACAGGCCACAGTAGCGGAATGAGACACATGGCAGTTACCTACTAGGTACAATTCCCCTTCCACAGAATCATCCCTTGCATTTTAGCTGGGCACACATAGCTACTAAGCTACAGACTACATTTTCCAACCTAACATACTATTTCCTTTATTCCTATAAATGTCGTTTATTTATTGCTCTTAAACATACATTAAGATAACATTCTCTAAGGACCATCAAAGCAAACTGATTAATATATGAGGCTGTCTACAGGAATAGTAGAAAGAAGAGTTGAAATATTATTTGGATAACTCAGGCTGAAGTATAAGTAGCTTCAACAGGCAAAAAGGCCAATTGTTTTTCTGACAATATCTAACAAATTCTCTAGATAATTCTCTAATTTACTTATAATTACTTTAGTAATATCACTATATTTGACAAATGTGAGCACTGCTCATATTTATAAAAATAATAGCCACCTAGAGATCTAAAATAAGTGACTTCCTCAGAATATCTAAACTTCTGTTAGGTGGTTACTGTGGAAATATGAAATGTATATATGTATAGTAGAGTTATGCTATTAGATGAATGTGTTTTATATGTGTTAGAGTTAGAATTATTTTCTAAAAGCTAGACAATTTTAATTAGAAAAAGTAACATTAGATCTGATGAAATAGTAAATGCCTCCATTAAAATAAGCAGTTATTAATGAGGGGCATGGTATTTAAAACTGATTCATAAGTACTGTCCTTACAACTAAAATCATATGCTTTGTTCCTTGGAAAAGATTGAATGACTATTATGTTGTATCACAATTAAATACAGAGGCTAACAGCTAATGTTGCCACTAAAACAGCATTAAATAGTTTTAGAGAGAAAACAAAGAAGCTGAGAAGACAGCAGCTCACAGTTAAGTTGGTAGCGCTGTTTGATATATGTAAAGGGCAAAGACTGAGTGGCTTGAGGCCCTGCCCTACACAACGCTGAAAGAGCTAGCAAGTTATATATTCAGTCTCAAATGAAGTAGCACATTAATTAGGGGGAAAAGTTTCCTGGGATGGACTGTTTTTAAAATGTATAAAATAACAGTTAAGAATTAAAGGATAACAAAACTGCAGCTAAATAGAAAAAAAATTTTTTGCAAATTCCTAGTTCGTATGATGGATCACATTCATTTGTATCCTATTTCATGTGCAGTATGTTCTATTACTCTTTGAACCAAATGGAATGTGGAATTGTGTTATGATTTTGATTTTACTAAACGGATTGTTTTATCAACAAAGAAAATAATTCAGAACTGCAAAGAGGATGAACAATTAAAGATACTCCTATTTTAAAAATCCGTTTCATACAATATCCCATTATATTTGCTCCTTTGCAGAAATTCTGGATCAAATACAAAAGACATTTCTAAAACTGATTGTATATTAAGTAATTCAAAACCCAAGAGTTGTGATCAAACAGATCCACAGACATATGTAAGTATTGCTGAGGTGAAAGTGCCAACCAAAGCAATCAGATTGAAAATTAATGTCTGAAGGTAATCAATGACAATCAATGGCTGCTAACCTTCATGTCTGCATCGTCTTTGTTTATTGCTCCAACTGGGCATCACAGATAAACCAACTCATTTCTCAGAAACAGAGAAAGGATGTTTCCTTCAATTTAGGCATTCCTAAATTAAATTGGAATCTATGGGAAGTGATTCTGGCTCAGAACATAAACTGATTTTTATTAATGTTGCTGGCCAGTAATGAAGATAAATGGTAGGCACACTCCACTTAAGTCAGAAACTACAAATGCAAGGTTGGGAGACTTGGGAGTGATAAATTATAGTCTTCCCTGAAAGTTCATAGGGTACTGGGTTACCTTTTCCTTCTGTGATGCCCCTTACCCTGCCATTAGCATCACAGGTGTAAGAGTTGGGTACTTTACATTTTCTTCAGGATCCAAATGAGATTTACAGGCTTCCTCATGAATGCTTCAAGGTGAGTTTATCTTGGGCATATTTCTTACATTTTATGTTAAATGAGCTGATAAAATTAGGAATCCCAACAGGACCCACTTCATTTGCATGATAAGGAAAACCTTTGTTAATATCTCATGAAAAGAATTTTCTGGATAACAGAGGAACTAAGTAGAAAACTGCTTTGCTTTACACTAAGTGGCTGAAGAAGATCTTTGCAAAATGCATCAGTCCACTTTACAGCTTTGCTAAATACAGTATACTAAAGCTAATTTAATATTTTTTATGATTGATGACTCTGCAGAGCCTTCGGGTCAGTATGAATTGTTGTTGAGGTAATAAGCCATGGTATATTGAACTCTAAATCTGAACTGACCAAATACTGGTTTATTTCACTGTTTTGCTTCTTTCTTCCTAAAGCAGAGTGCAGAAAAAAAAATTCACTGGTGATATGGTTCTAGTTAGAGCTGTTTACTGTGTCCATGTGTCACATACTGTGGTTCATAAGGTAAGCGTGGTGTAAAAAATATCTAAATTTTTCCAAAGTCCTGCCGCAAAGTCTTAGATGGATACCCCTCCAATGCTGTTCCCGGTTGAGGAGACTGCTACCTGCCCCAATCAATCTACAGGGACCTGGTGCTTCTATATTCTTAGAAATTGCCCTGATCCCAATCAGAAAGAAATATGCATGAATGTAACTGGGCTGTCAGCATTGCTAATGACTGTGGTCAAATTGGCAAGCATGACAACTGTGCTTAGAATTCTGATGTGTTAATAAAGAGATAATAACTTTGTACTGTCAAAGTATGCCATCAATATAAAATTCTATCCATTATAACAGTAGTGCTCAAAGTCTGCAGACTTGCACAAGATTCATCATATTATGTGTGGAACACTGTAGAAACAAACAACCAGGACTCTGCCGGGAACTTCAACTTCACAAGGTCAAAGGAGGGGCCCACCACCAGTTCTGTTTTTGACTTAGGATCTTTTCATTTTGTTCAGACAAAAGAGCTGCAATTCCAAATACCCTTTGGGGCCAAATATAGAAAGTACATAATGGAATAGTGCTTCTTAAGAAGACTATTATAAGAGCAGAAAGGCCATTTTGCGCTCTACCATTGAAAATCTGAGACTGTAGATGCTCGTGGGAAATTAAAGAACACTTCATGATAATGGTGGTGGGAGATGGTTGAAAGTTATTTGTAATGTTCCCATAACTTTTCTAACCTAAAGACTCAAAGTGCTTAGGTTTTCATTCTGCTAAAGATTCCATAAAAGGAAAAGAAGCTCATGGTTGGAGAAGTTGGGGAAATATCCTTTTTGAAAGAACAAGGAAATTGCTTCTTTGGCTATATATAGGAACAAAATACAGGAAACAGGGTTGTAGGAATTAAAGATAACATCATTTGCAGAGCACATACCCTGTGAAAACATGGCATGACCGCTTTATGTGACTCAGTCCTCTCTGCACTCATAGGAATAAATTCATTTAGCCTCATTCTAAATGAAGAAATCAAGATTGAATGATAATGAGACATTTCCCCCAAGGAATTCTAAGCTTTAAAATAGCAACAATATTAGTTATCAACAGTAGTATTTATGGAAAACAGCATATATCAAGCATTGCACTGTCTTTTATATATATTATACCATTTAATTTTACTAAACACCATATGATAAATATTATTCTTTTTTTTTTTACAGATACAAAACCTGAGGTTCAGAGAGTTCCAAATGATTCCCAATATCAAAACAAAAGGCATCTGGAATTTACATTTAGTTCTGAGTCCAAAACCTAAGTTATTTCCACTATACCCACCTTAAATTGGGAAATCTATGCAGTCTGTTTCCCACAAGAATTGGGTAACTTGTAAAGATTCAATTAGAGTGGGTGATAAATGGGAAATTTCATCCATCAACAAAAAGTGAGAATTTTATATTCAGGGATTAAAAAACCAAGATATATAAAATGTAGTTTGTCTTCTAGGAATCTTTAAAATAGTCTAGCAAAAACAAAGATTAATAATTGCTTCCTATAGCAAATACTTGCAAATTATTATTAGGAGACACACATTTATTAAAAGTCATTTTTTAGCTAATGTATGCTATCAGTAAGGTATGTAGGAAAGTCATTATTTCCCATTTTGAAACTGCTTTACAATATAGCTTACAAAATTATTTTGAAGACAGAAGAATCAAATTCTATTTAGAGTATGAGTGAAAAAAATTTTTAAAAGGTAAAGTTGAGGGAAGAGATTTAGGAAGCCCCTTTACTGACACAACAATAAAAATTGTACCAATTTAATATTTTAATAATCCCTCGGGTAAAAAGTAAAAATTTATACATCAAAAGTTTTGATAAATAGAAGTGGACAATAACAAGAAATCAACAGATATATCCTGTATCCTACATCCTATACATAGGTCTTTCACAACCCACATGCATATTGCACATCATATACACAGAATTTTAAATATCTATATTTATGTATATTTCTAACAAGTATTGCCAAATTTTTCCCATTTTATTTACATTTTAAAGGAATTATGGAAAAAAACAAGAAAATAACAACTTTTGGTTAACATGACTAAAAAGGAAATTGGAATATGACACTATAGATAACTAAATAATAAATTACCTGCAAAAACAGTAGCTACCCCTGCTTTATTCTGGATCCTGTTGTATGAAGTATTGTTTTCCATCCTTTAACTTTCAGTTTGTAAATTCCTTTTTAAGTTAAATCTGTTTCTTGTATGTAGCATATTGTTGGATCTTGTTGCTTGACCCATTCTTCCAGTCTGTTTCTTTTGATTGATGAATACAGACCATTTACATTGATGGTTATAATTGATATGAATTGGCTTATCTTGTCATTTTGTTTTCCTGTTGTTGGCTCTCTGTTTTCCCCTTCTGTTTAATTGCTTCTCTTTCCTGGTGGATTCTTTGTATTGGTTGTTTTGGAATTATAGTCTTCTTTATCTCTTTCTACAATATCCTTCAGAACAGTTTGGAGGGCTTGTTTGTTGGTCATAAATTACTTCAGTTGTTCTTTATCATGAAAGTGTATAATTTCTACATTGATTTAAAAAGATAGTTTCATAAGATGTACTACTCTGGTTTGAAAGATGTTTACTTTCAGAAATTGAAATACTTTGCTCCAAGTTCTGTTTGACAAATGGGTTTGTGTCAAGAACTCTGCTGTGATTCTGGTGGGCTTTTTATTTTATAGGAAATTTGGGAATGTTTGTTTTCTTTTAACAGCTTTTAAAATTCTGTTCTTGTGCTGAATTTAGGGAATCTTGATTATTATATATCTTGGTGTAGACTTATTTTGGTCATGAATAATTGGAATTATATGTATGCCTCACTTATCTGTATGTCCAAGTCTTTTTCTATGCTGAGGAAGTTTTCTGCTATCACCTTCATGACCAGATTTTTTTACATCATAGCTGACTGACTCCAGTCAATCTTATGTTGTTCTTTGCATCCATCATCTCACAGCTTGTTTTTTCATTGTCTCTTGCTATTTTAAGAGATTTTTATTTTCATGATTGATAACCTTGATCTTGTCTTCTAAGTCTAATATTCTATCTTCACTTTTATTCAGTCAATTTTGTAAACTTTCAATGGAATTTTTAACTTCTTGAATATCTGTTTGAATGTTTCATTGATTTCATTTCTTTCTTGTGTTGGGTGTTCATGGTTTCTATAATCTTGCTGTGTTTTTCTTTTTATCTAAGTCTACTTCAGGTTTTCTGTGGAAGTCCAATATTATGGTCATCATCTTTTTTACTGGGATATTATTGCTCCTCTTATTTTCTCTGTAGCCTCAGGCATATGTTTTCTAACTTCTGCTGTTTTAATTCTAGAGAATTTAGGTGTATGGCTTATGATTTCCTTTATTGCTTTGTTCTCTAGATTTGTCCTGGGAATACTATAGGTCTGGAGCTTCATTTTGCTTCTGCCTCTTTTCATTTTCTGTTTTTTAAGTTTTATTTTGTTTTCTGGGTTGATGGTTGCAAGTTTATTATAGTAGATACTTTTATTCCTACTATGAGGTTTCCTCATGGGTTTTTGTTCCTCAGAGATCTCCCATAAGTGTAGGTGGCTCTTGATCTTTTTATTTGTACCAAGATCCTACCTTCCTGATTTAATAAGGATGAAATGTTGCTATCTATTTGACTCAGCATCCAATCCTTTGGCACTGGGCTATAGTGATGTTTAGGACTCCAGACAATCACAGTGTTGTCATCCAAGGGAGAACTGATAAAAACCAGATCCCCCAAGTTTAATAACACAATCCAAAAATGGGCATCTGAGAAGAATACACATTTCTCAGGTGAAGAATTATAAATATACGCAAAAATGATCAACATCACTGGTCACTGGAGAGATGCAAATCAAAACAATGCCAATATTCCATAACCAGGAAGAATGGTTATTATCAAGAAGTCAACCAATAACAAAGGCTGAAATGTGGGGAAAAAGTAACCCTTTTGCATTGTTGGTGGTAATGTAGACTGGTGCAACTGCTGTAGAAATCAGAGTGGAGATTCTTCAAAAACTAGGACTGCAGATCTATTTGACTCAGCTATTGCTCTTCTTGGTATCTTCCCAAAAGTATTAAAAGCATCATACCACAGCTATATATGCACACCCATGTTTATAGCAACACAGTTTGTAATAGCTAAATCTTGGAAACAACCCAAACACTCATCAACTGATGAATGGTTAAAAAAATGTTTTTTAATACTATGGCGCAGTTTTTTTTAAACTACTCTGTCATAAAGGACTCATTTGAGACATTTATAGCTAAATGGATGAGACCACACTCTTAAGTGAAATAAATCAGACTAACACGTAAATATCATATTGTCTCCCTGGTGTAAGAAACTGAAAGTGTAAATAAAAACCAACAATTATAATAGATATTGTGAAGTAGGAAGAGATTGTTTAAAGGAAAGGAAAACTAGGGAGAGAGAGTGGGAAATAAAGGGTTAAGAAAAAATGAGAAAAGAAGGATGAAATGGCAAGAAATCTTTGTAAATCAGAAGGAAGAGAGGAATTGGAGGGAAGGAAGAAGAATGGGGAAAATGGAGGAATCAAAAAATCATCATATGAATCATGTTACAAGTGACTTTTACTTTACTTAGCCAAGTAATGTGATTTTTTTCTTATTAATCATTGTGGGAAAATGTTGAAAATTTATCTATGTAAATATTTCTTTTTACAGTCACCAGTAGTAAATGAAAATCTTTCTTCCCTATTGCCTACAATCCTAAAAATTAAGACAACAGAATAATTGAAAAAGCAATGCCACTGCTTTATTTTATTTATTTTTTCGTAAGTGGAAAAATATGTTGCCAATTTAATGATCACTTGCTTTGCATTTGTTTTCAGTTGACGTATTTATCTTATTGTCACTGACATTCAAGAACTCTTTACACATCAAGGATAATGCTTTACCTTTTATATATATATATATATATATATATATATATATATATATTAATTTTTCTCTTTTTATTGTGTCTCAAATGTTACTGTATTTTAAAGTATTTTAATAGTATGAGCATTAAAACTTTCTGACATCTGCTAAGATGTAAAACTGTAATGCTCCCCAAAGGCTCATGTGTTGAAAACTTGGTCATCAGGTGTGGCCATTGCTGCAATGTGGTGGAACCTTTAAGAGGCAGAGTCTAGAGGCAGGAAGTGAGGTCACCAAGACTCCTGCCTCTCTTTCTCTCTATGTCCCAGCTATAATGAGAAAAGAAAGCAGCTTGCTCTGTCATTTGCTTCCCACCATAATGTACTGCCTTGCTATAGGCCCAAAAGCAACAGTCAACCAGTCATGGGCTAAAACCTCTAGAACACTAAGCTAAAATAAACCTTTCTTCATTTTAAGGTATTTATTTCAGGTATTTTGTCATAAGAATAGAAAGTTGACTAACACAACATCGTATTTATTGCCTTACTATTTCTACCTTTAGTGTTGTTTAAGTAGGAACTCCTTCAAATCTGAATAAATATGCACCTATATTTTGAAAATAATAATGATAGTTATTATTATTATAAAACTACCATTATTTTTCAATTATCCAAAAGCAAATTTAAAGAGGAAACAGAAATCTCATCGTTAGAACTGGACAGGGCAAAAACAGAATGGGTACTAATAGCAAGAAAAGATGAAACTCCAAAACCTGACCCCAGTTTCCCAGAGAGCATCTTTCTTCCCAGCACAGCCTGGCAGATGATGTGCAGTGGAGTTAGACATGAATCAAGATCAAACCTGGTTGCCCTAATTTCACTGAAAAACTAAGTACTATACTTTTCTTGTCAAAGAAACCTTCTGTTGAAAACATACCATTATCTTAAAAGTTACTGAGAAGCAAAAGTTAATATACACCATCAAACAATAACAAATACTTCCTTATCATCAGTGATAAACTGGTTCTGATTTTTGAAATATTAAAATATGAGCAAATAGTGTCTTACAATGAATAAAATAGTACACAATCCAATTCCCAACTACATCTTAACCTTAGTCTGAAAATCTATTCTGGATTAGAGAAAATCCTATTATATGACTAGGAATAAATTAAGGCTGGTAAAGTCGAATCAATAGTCTACCTTAAAAAATAGTACAATTAGAAATAAACTGCAAAGCATTACAGAAAGATCATGGATTTTGTAATTAAATATACTTAAGTGCTAACCCTTGCCCCATGCTATGCATGTAACATGGGGAAAATTTAACCTTTTAATATTTAATTGCCTAATCTATAAAATGGGGATAATACCTGCAGGATCACCAGGTTTTTATGGGGGTTATCGAGGTCATCTAGGAGCAGCCCCACAACTCTGACTTAGGGAGCTGTTTTTCAAAAGACCTCCAGCAGAATAAGTGGGGATTTGCACATCACCAAGTGAATTATTAGTATTAATAGCAAAAGCACAAAATAGTCTCCAACCTTGTGCATAAATTAATTGCCCCTCTTCTCCCCAACAGCATAATCATATATTTCTCTAGTGACAATGTGGCAAGGTATGGGACAATGGAAAAAGCACTGAACTAAATGATGAGTAAATTCATGACTGAATAATTTGTAGATCAATTTGTAAACATGCACTGATTACACCACAGAAGACAACAAAGCTGGAGTGAGATCAAAATTCATAGACAATACTTAGTGGTACACTGAAGGGGAAAGAAAATTTGGTGGTCACAAATTTTAATATATTGTTTTTTCTAAGGAACAAACTGTCATAAAATGGGTTTTGTTGTTTGCTTGATTTAATTTGTTCATGATGTCTTTTAGAGTTATAATGATCTTTGGACTTAGATTTTGTTTTCCCCTAAGGATATAATAAATGAAACTTTCTTATACTGTGGCTGATTACATTTGCCTACATTAAACTCATTCTGATCTCTGCTGGACTTGATTGTAGCTTAGAAATGCTGTAACAGACTTACTTTTTATTCTTTTTCCTTTAGTAATATGTACTACCATACAAATTGTTAGCCCACATATAGAGTAAGAAAAAAATCAGAAAAATCAGACAACAGAATTCTAGAATGCTAAAAAAGGTAAACAAGTCAATGTCTCTCTCAAAGAAAATGGTTTTAAGAAAATGATATTTATTTTAGAGCTTAGCCTCAAAGAACAATTTTAAAGAAAAGCCTTTTTAAACATACACAATTAAAACATAATGTATTATTTTTTATATCATTAAAATTAATAGATAGAAACTAATATACATTTAAGATTCTGGTACTCAGGAAAAGTTTATGTTGCTATGTTGGAAATCATGTTAATAATTTTGTTCATATGAAGCAAGGTCAATCCTAGGCTTAATGGCCACCTAGGTTCCTATTTACATGAGGCAGTTAATTAAAACCAAATCAATCTAAGTCAAATAAAGTAGATTTCTTGAACTGATAAGCAGTATGACCTAAGTAGCAATTCCATGTACCTACAATCTTTGTAACATGTATGTTGAATTAAAATTAAAGTAACTATGTTCGGACGAAAATCACCTAAAATTTTATTGCTTAGAATTTTTGACATATATAAATTTTTGACACATATAATTTTTGACATATATAAATTGTCTTAGTTTTTTTTTACTCTTGCTGCTGAGCCAAAATACCCCCACGCCCAACATGAAGGAAGGAGAAGTTTATTTCTTACAGGTTGGAGGTTTCAGTCCATACTCAGCTGGCTCCAAGGCAGTGTGAAATGGTGGGCAGCTATTCACAGCTGGCAGCAAACAGCTAGGCGCGAACCCACAAGAGAGAGACACACACCTTCTTCCCGCCATTACCTCATATTCTGGCTCCACCCCTAGGCGGGCATAGCACTCACACCACCAATCCGAGTGCTAGACAATGAACCAATCACAAACACTAGAGTTGGTAGAGTCCATAATTCCATGCAGTTTGGGGGCCACTGGCATAAACCATGACATAAATAAATCTGATATAAAAATCTTAAACTCTGAGTTTTGGGTGTAATATGATATGTTGATCAAATCTGTGCATTTGAAAGAAACAACAGAAAACCACTGGGAAAATAATTCTATTCCAAGCCCAAATCTGAATGCTTGACAGTATCTTAGCTTACATTGGAATGTAGCTGAGCTTTAGGAGCTAGGAAATGAAGATCAGCCACTAAAGTCCTCTGAAACAGAATATAATCTGAGTTTTTGAGACAGAATTTCTTTCAAGACAGAAATCTAGGGCACATTTACTGTATTTTATTAAACAATAACAAAGAAATTTCTCCCATGACTGGGACTCCTCAGGCAAGGAGGTTGCTGAATGGTCCCTCATGGCTACTGAATAATAGCCATGACATTTTGCTGGAAATACCACTTTGAATGGATACCAAGCTGGTCTTTTCCAATCAGATAATCCTGCAATCATATGTATGCATGCCCATGTGACTTAAGACAGAGGTCCTGTCTGGTGTTATTTTCTGTGAATGTAGTTGCAACCGCTTTTGTGTTAGCAATGATGTCATGCTATTCATGTTCACCTGAGGACGGAGCCAACTCATGGCAGAGGAAAGTCCAGTGTCAAGGAGAAGCAAGGTCATGCCTGAATTCCCCTCCTTCTTTCCAAGCATTTTATTCATATGGTTCCATAACTTCCTTTTATTATTTAAGCCAATGTATTTTCAACTGAAAGCATCCTAATTTCAGCAAAGAAATGAGCTAACTTGTTCATCCAGAACTGGGCTTAATTTATTTGGCATTCTAGTTCCCAAGATAAAAGATAAGAATTAGCATTATCTATACTCCTCCTCCCAAAAAGTTTAAGGATTTTGAATGTTTTCACCTTAAAGAATGATATATATCTGAGGGGATAGTTATGTACTGATCACTATGTAATAAGTACATGTATCAAGATATACGTGGCATCCCATAAATATGTACACTTTTCATGTTTCAGTTAAAAATATAATAATAATAACAGAATCAATACCTCTAGCAGCAGTTAAGCCACTGGTTTGCCAAGCCCTTTTCAAAAGCATGGGTTTGATCAACACATCATATCTGATCCAAAACTCAGAGTTGAATTAAGATTTTGGTATCAATTCCTAATTATTTGTGATCTTCCAACTTCAGTCCCCTAGACAAGAAGACCAGCTTCAGGCTTTTACATAGTTCCTGCAACATGCGGAGTGAAGCAGCATGGATTGCAATCTGAGCAGTTCTACACCTAGAGGTAATCTCTCAGGACAGTGGGCGTATCTGCGTAGATGCAGACCTCTGCCCTCCTCACATCGAGCTCTTCCCCACCAATGAAAACCTTGGTATCAGAAAGTGAAAAGCTACTACAATTGACTGAGACCAAAAAGTCTAATATCTATTCAGTCTTGCTTTGGGGAATAAAGTCAATACCCAGAATTTTGAGCTTTCAAGAATACCTCGGTCTAATCAATTTTCCAAAGAAAAGAAAGGATAAAGCAAGGATTTAAATAAGAGACAAAGAAGAAAGCAAAGGTATATCAATTTTTTACCTCTATCAGCTTATCTTCTTAGGTGACTGATTAGACGGAATCTTTCTACGATTCCTCCAGCTTTGGACACTAATTAAGAAAAGAAGCCTCCAGAATTGAAATTTCCCTGGGCCCCAAAAGAAATCAGCAATAGAATCATAGAGGCCACAAAGAAATCAGCAATCAAAAAAATGTGACTCTATTTTCTCGGATATAAGGCGCATGGATATATAAACAGTCCGGCCTTCAAACACCCCAAACTTATCTTAACCCTCTGTATACCAGCGGGATATAAAATTTTTTAAAGTATTTTTGTATGCTACTGTAAGGAAATCCAGCAGAACTGGAAGTTAATAGTGCCACCAAAATAAACAGATAAGAAATTCCAAACTGAGGTGCCAGGTAAAAATGAACATTTCCAAACCAAGTAGTTGAAACTTTTAGAACTTGAACATAATCACAGAGAGGGTATAAAAGGAAAAACTCTTTATGTGCTGTGAGCTCTATTTCTCTTCAAGAGGAAACAAGGGGACTGCATACTCATGTCTCAGTCAAAGTAAGATGAGGTTTCAAAAAGATCATTGGAAAATAAGGACATATCTACATCTATACCCATACCCATACCCATATCCATATCTACATCTATATCTGTATCTATCTTTATACTGTGTCACTGTGTCTGGTCCTATCCTTGACCTAGAAGATTCTTCCCCAGTTCAACAGAAAGAGGCTGGGCTGCTGCTCCTGCAGGCCTCATGTATTTCCTTTGGACCAAACATTGGTCACACTCAAGAAAGAGCTAGAAGTGGGGTTACACTGGGATAAAATGACCAGAATCACCCATACAGTGGACAATCCTTAGCAGACAGAAGCTGGTCCAGGTTCCTATGAACTTCTGAAGTTCTGAGACAGATGGAGAATTTCCCAGCAACCTCTTGATCGAACCCCAGACTGATCAGAAATGAAATTTAGAAAGCCAGAGCAGGAAGATCTTAGAAAACCAGACACTGTGGACCATGTCTTTCTTCATCAGCAACAAGTTTCCAAGGGCAAAAGGGTCTAGGTGGGAGGAACAGGTGGGAATTTGAAATATTGGAGTTTTGACTTTAAACAGAACCTGATGCTCTAATTTCAGACTCAGTATTTAAATGGGAGTCTAGAGCCTCACTTTAACTCTGAGCCAGCCATTTGAATAGTCCTGGACATAACTAAGTTTTTCATTGGAAGACAAGAAAGGTAAAATCTCCCAGTGAACACAAGTTTAAACAAGATGATAGAAGTCATTTTAAAATTATTTAGTAACTTTTAAAATATTATTGAAGATTTTAAAATATATTTAGATAAGATCCTCAGGAAGAAGGAAGTTTCTTTCTCTGCTTAGAAAATCTTAGCGACATCAACAGATTAAAAAAATAATAGAAGAATGGGACTTGGGAGAAAAAAGTTGCTCTTTATCTGATAAGTAAAATTGCTTCCCACTTAGGAATTCACTCTTATGGCTGATACTGGCACTGTAGTAAAATTTGAAGGTGGAAAGGATACAAAAATTTTATTGAAACTTTGTTGAATATATGCTCAGTCTTATATATTTAATGCCCATACACTTGAAATTTTTTGTAGTCCAACTTTTTCATAGTTTTATAATTGGATGTAAATAATAATGAAACCCCACTGCATAAGTCTAGCATTGTCATCAGTATACATTGTAACTCTATAGAGCTTGTTTTCCTCCTAGCAGTTCAAACCTAATTATCGCAGGTGTCTCTGTGAAGTAGGCAAGAGAGTTCATTATTATGAAAATAAATAAGGCACATAGATTCAAAATAATTTCCCCAAGTTCCTGCAATAAAAGTGACTCATAGCAGCTAAAATTTACTTTTCTTGATTTCTAGCTCAGTGTTTAGGAGGCTTTGCATGCCTGTTTATCTTCTTGTAAAATCTTTAAAATGTACAGTATATATTCTCATTAGTACACCTAATATTTATTTGGGACCTATCTTTCCAGATACTAGGTTAAATGATGTCTTACAGATTAAAAATGTATGTATACTTTAGGAATGCTAAAATTTTTTTTAAAATATCATTATGTGATTTAATTTTCTGATTAACACAAACATTTTAATTTTATTTTTCCTAGAAATAGTAGGAAAGAAAGATCGAAAGAAACTAGATGTCCCCCTAAAGCTTCATGTAGTCATGGAGGCAGGCTTCTAGCATTTGTGAATGACTCATGGTCCAGAGCTAGGATTATGGATGTGAGTGCTACACTCAAGTGGGTGTGATCTACATACAATCTAAGGGACAGAAGTATTCTTTACTCTGTGCTTTTCCCTTTTGCCCTTTTGTTCTGGTCACTTGTGGTATCTGCCACAGCTGCCATGAACATTTGCGCCTCAGCCACGCCACCCTACCTTGGAGCCAACTGAGTATGGATTGAAACCTCTAAAATCTGTAAGCTAAATAAACCTTTCCTTCCTTCATTTTGGGTGTCAAGTACTTTGTCTCAGCAAAGAGAAAAAAATAACCAAGACAGATGGTCTTCAACAAGTTTGAGGTTTTCTATGAGTTCCCAGGATTTCTAGGGAAATTTTCTTCAGTTCTATAGACTAGTGATCACTACTGATCTGTTGTATTGGAAATTTCCTACCATTCTGTAAGCTAGTGGTAAACCTGAGTTAACAGAAATACTCCATGACCTTTGCTTTGAGAGGCATTTTGGCATTTAGGAAAGCATTCAGTATCTTCTATTAAATCCTCTCCTGTCTAAAGTAACTGAAATGGTTGCTTTTTTGTAGATGGATGCCTCTGAGAAAGTAGCTGGCACTGAAAAAAGGTCTAAGAAATAGCCTAAAAATAAGGATACTAAAGATCATGTGTTTGCTTCATTAATTTAGAGAGAAACAATAACACTAGTACCTGATGAGAACAAGCTGTTGGTGGTCCATGGTATTAGAAAAGCAAAAATCTTGTCATTAAATTGTCAACATAGTTGTCCAAATGAAGTACTTATTAAAGACAAGGACTTGAGAAATATAGAGGCTGTGATAATAAAACATTGCATTAGTTGTAATGGTGACCACAAGGATTCTAAAGGAGTCTAATAACTTTTCACTGCATAACTTCTTTCTACACATGAAGGGTTTAAAATTTTGAGTTCAATGGATTATCAGACAATGAAAAAACTTCCTAAATTTATCTTGTTTTTATAACCAAGTATAGGACCAATGTATTTGAAAACTAGAATCAAATCTTATGATGACTACTGAAGAACACATTATATCTCCAACTTTGTCTGATCTCCTGTGGTGAAAGTTAAAATACTTATTGGGTAAGAATGGAGTCTTTTGCAAGAACTCTAGTAGACTTGCACCTCCCAATTCTGTGAAACTTCCTTGCAAGTAGAAAGAGCCCTTCTACTCCTGTCTGAAGAAGCCAGATGTTTTTACTGCTCTTAGAGTTACTGATTTCACACAAGATGTGCCTCTCATCTGGCATCGCTTCCCAACCTAGTACTAGAGTTAGGTCATAGGAAGACAGATATAGAGTCTGACTTGAGAAGAAATATCTTATGCCTAGAAAGAATTGAAAGGTTTTGCTAGTTTACGTTAGAAGAAGCCTGGGAAGAATGCTAGAAATGGATTTTAAAGTTGCCGTTAGTTAGCTCAGCAGCGTAAGTGTCTGCCTTGCAAGCACATGGTCCTGAGTTAGATCTCCGGTGCCAAAAAAATAAAAAATAAAATAAAGCTGCCCTATAACAAAAAAGCAAAAAGAAAATATTATGCTAGCCAACATTTATTAATATCATTGTACTTACTCAGGCATTTCAGATTCAAAATGTTCGATGCTTCTGAACATAATTTACCAGATTACTGGAGTAGGAGATGAATCCTGGGTTCTATAGTGACCAAGGTCAAGTAAAACTGAGGTGACAAAAATTATCAATAAAGATATATAAAGACAGAAATCTAATATTGATGAAGCAGGTGTGGCCAGCTTTCTATCTCCTTATGTATCATCTGAATAGGCTGGGAGAAAATCTTTTCACCAAAGCAATAAGAAATGCACTGATGAGACTAAGGACTGTGACAGGAAGTAACTCCACTGAAATGGCATTTCCAAATTCAGTGGGAATAATGGCATCCTGGACAGTGACAGAGGCCATGTGACTACACTTAAACCTGAAGGCCAGAGAAAAAGTGGGCATGAGTCCCAAGAGGGACAGCAGGTTAAAGCAGCAAATGACTCAAGCCAGAGAGGTCACTGGAGTTGACTCACAGACCACAGTGTTCACTGGGATGAAATGGAAATGCTGGCTACTAAGTACTGGATCTGCAAAATTTAATACACTCTAGGTCACTTTTTAAAACTTTTACACACAAGTGAGAATCATGCTCTTTTACTCAAACCCCACATTTAGGCCCCTGTAATGAAGGGCATGCCAGCTTCCTTTGAAAAAGTACCCAGGTATTTGCCAAAGTAATAACCTCTAAGCATCCTTAGAGATTCTTTTCAAATGACAGTTGTCAATGACAGTTGACTGGACATTTTATAAGATGAAGTAATTTCCTCATTTTTGAGGGTTAGTGGGCAAAGATATGCTGTTCCAATGGCAGAAGAGCCATATTGGGTCTTTGACCCATGGAATATTTGCCCTTGGAATTGCCTCCCCTTCTAAATGGCAAATGGCACATATTAGTGTCACCACAAAAAGTTAAAGTATGCAGATATGGGATTCTTATCATGTTCACATTTAACTACTCTATTTGACCAGAGCTGAAAATAAATGACCTTGGAGAAAGACAGTGAATTATTGTAAACATCATCAGAAAGTAACTTCAATTGCAGCTGCTTCTCCAGATGTGGTCTCTCTCTCTCTCTCTCTCTCTCAGTCTCTCTCTCTCTCTTTCTCTCTCTCTCTTTCTCTGCAAATTAGCATACCACTGAGATCTTTTATATAGCTATTGATTACAATGAAATTTTTCTATGTGCTACTAGGAAACAAGTGCAGCAAAGGTACTTGATTTCCTGCAGTAGGACAGCAGTCTATCTTCACCTCACCTCAGAGCAGGTCAACTGTGTGCCCTTGTATTATGATCTAATCCTAAGGAATTGATCATTCAGCCATCAAATAGGACATTGATGACTATGGCAAGCTGCATTTTCTACACTGAAAGATGTTCCACACAGGCCCTTTATAACCTATGATGAATCACATCCAAGACACTTTCTTTTTTGAAAAAACACAGAAATGAGATCTTTAGGTTAGAAAATATAAGATCCCAGGTACTACAATGGTGCAAAGTAAGCTAAATTATTATTATTGTGTGTGTGTGTGTGTGTGTGTGTGTGTGCTGAGGATCAAACTCATGATTTTGCACTTGCCAGGCAGGTGCTTATGCCGCTGAGCTAAATCCCTGGCCCTTATTTTGCTTTTTTTAAAAAAATTTTCCATTTTATTTTGGCCACTCAATGAAGAAAACTTCTAGAGGCTCCTGCACTTAGTGAAAAGAAAGAAAGTCATCTGTTGGGAGTGTGAGGGCAGGAGGTAATTAAAAGGCATGAGGCTGAACTCTCATGAAAGACATCTACGTGGCTTAGAAACCAGCGCATAAGACACTGTAGGCCAGAATCAGATGCTTACTATTCTTGCTACCACCCTCATCCATGAACTTCCTGTATACTGGAAAGTTCCCATAGATTGTATAAGTCATAACAGTAAACTAAGCTGTTATTATTCGGTGTTATACTTAAGGTCTAAAATATCACTTGTATGTGCTAAGTTTTTTGTAGAAAGAACACAGATAAATTGAATGCATTGTGATTTTTTTAATCAATCATGAGTTGTTCTGTCCATGTTTGGGGCGAAGTGTGAGGAGTAGTAAAGAAGGTTAAGAGTACAGACAGAACAACTATTGGAGTATGAAGCTGTGATTTGGAGTTCAAAGAAAGAAGTGCGGACAATTGAAATATTTGTACCTCACACCCATGGGAAGATTCTTAGAATTATGAGAAGGCTATTAGTCCTTTGAAGAGAAGGCTTAGGTATCAGAGAAATAATTGACTTCAAGAGGCTTGAGGAGCTAAGTGTAATGGCGCAGGGTTGTAATACCACCACTTTGGGAGGCTGAAGCAGAATAGCTGCAAGCTTCAGCCTGGGAAATTTAGTGAGATTTTGTCCCCAAATTTAAAAATTTCAAAAGGACTGGGGATTTAGCTCCATGCAAAGTCCCTGGGATCAACTGCCAGGAGAGAGAGGGAGAGAGAGAGAGAAAGACAGAGAGAGAGAGAGAGAGAGAGAGAGAGAGAGAGAGAGAGAGAGAGAGAGAAGAACATTAGCTAATGCAATAGATTCAGTTCAGCTAAATCTCATCAGTGTGACTTCAGTTTGGTGAGAATTATACAATACTGATGTAGATTTCAGTGCAGGAAAGATGCAAAAGCAATCAGTGTAAAACTGGAGACCAAAACCCAACAAGCTACCAAGGACAACACCGTCTGATGGAGCCTCGCTTTTTATGCTGGACTCCACTGAATGTCGATACTTTCCATGGATGCGTTGAGCCTCCTGTGCAAGCCTTGAACAGGGTCCTCAGTCTGCTTGTGTAGGCCCCGGATGGAGCAGTGGGGACCCGGAGCCCTGTTTCCAAGCACACAGTTGTGCTAGGTCTTAGAAGGGCTATCGCTCAGATGTGGCTCCTGTGGCCTCTGCTCTCTGAAGAGGCCCAGAGGATGAGTCACAGAAGAGTGCTCCTGGGCTACAGAAACCTCTTCTTTCCAGGTACCTTAAAAAGCCTAATGTTGGATGACAAAGCTTTATTGTAACAAAGAGTAAAATATCGTTTCTGTGGGTTTCTTTGCCAGGCATCCTACACTCGTGTTTTTAAATTTCAATGTAATATTTGTCCTAAATACTAAAACTAGGTATTAATTTTCACATTAAGGAAACACAGATGTTCAAGTGATGAATTTATTTGCTTCTATACAACTGGACTGAATTTAGCCCTACAGCCCCACTTTTTGCTGGTAGCTATAAATTTTATGTAGAAGTCAAGTTCCTCATTCAAATTAGTGGTTACTCAGCACTTTCGGATGTGAACATAGTTCCTTCTTACTAAATTCTTCTCCTTTTTTTTTTAATCTTTTTTTTTTTTTTTTTTGGTACCAGGTATCAAATTCAGGACCTCGTGCTTGCCAGGCAAGCACTGTGTCAGTGAGCTGTATCCACAGCCTCGGTAACTTCTGAGTCCCTTTTCTTTCCTCTCTTCTCTCTAGAGATTTCCAAATCCTGAGAGTGTTTGTGCTGGAGGGGTGTGTACCAGTGTAAGGGCAATCAGAAACACCAAGACAACATCCAGGAAGTGGAGGCAGATTTATTTACATCAATGGATACTCACTGGGATCATTTCCAAAACATCGGGCCCTGACCTCTGGTGGTCTAGGATTTATATGGGATAAGCAAGCAGGAAGTACAGTAGAGGCAGAGTGGCTTCTCGATTGGGGACTGGTTTTTACAGCGTGCATCCCAATGACTGGCCTTTTTAAGAGGCCAGAAGCAACCAGAACTGGAACACTAAGAATCTGAAGCATACTGGATGGGGTCCATTAGCTGTTACACCCATATCTTTGACTACCTTAGCTCTGATCAGTACCTTTCAGAATGAAGGCTCTGGGCGGCAGTATTGTCTCACCAGGGAATTTTTTTAGAAATGCAAATTCCCAGGTGCCACCCATGACCCACTGAATCAGAAACTTGACCTCTGTATGATTCCTATGCCTTTGTGAAGCCCTGGTCTAAAGCCATCAGCATATTCCTGCCCTGGTTTCTGAGGCGACTCATGATCTCCTGTCTTTAATTTTGTGGGTCCTGCCTCATGGCATTCTTGACTGAATTGTCCTCTTCCACCCACTCCTCAATCTGTGATAATCCTGCTTTTGCTTTTACGTGACTCAGTAGCTGATGGATTCTTCCCTTTTGTGTGTGTGCAATTTTTACCCTCTTTGTTTCCAGGCTTGTGATTCTCTTAGATGAACTTTTCTAATCGCTTCTTTTCCACAGTTTAGTTTCCATGCTCAACACAGGACTCTTCAAAAGGCTTGGGGTCCCCCTATTATATTTTGGAATAGCGCCAAATGCTTATCTTCCCAGGAATCCCTCAAACTCTATGGAGTTTCTGTCACCCATACTTATCAAGGATTGATATGAGGAGTGGGCAGGAGGTAGACCCAGTTCTTTCTGACACATAATCTATTCTGTTGTTCTTCTCTTTATCTTATATTTTCTCCTCCCAAATAAAGGAGGTGTTCTGTTTTATTGTTGTTGTCTGTGCTTCTTGAGTAAAGAAAAAAGCACAGTGTTTAAATTTATACTTCTATGTCTACCATTTTAAAAAGAACCCATGCTCTTTATACAAATCATTTATTTCCTCTAATTATATCAATCCTTATCTTGAAATCTTTAAGTTGCAAAATTATTCTTATATTTTGAAATTTGTTTTATATCTCAACAACAGCATCAATTAGTTCTTCGTGTTTTTTCCCATACTAGTCCTGATTTCCTTCAAGACCTCAGAAGGAATCAAGGAAGACAAAGCATATGTAAAAAAGCAACACATTTATCAAAATTTCAAGATAATATCAATCTCAAGAATCTTAGAAGCACTGCAATAGTTTTCTAAGTATATTCTCTGGTTTTAATCACTTCACAGTAAAATCTTTCTACTACTAAAATAATTATAATAAAATACTCCCTTTACATGAGATTTTCCTTTTTGGGATCTTTCAATACCTTTCATTTTAATCTAACTTATGGAAAATTCTTTATTCTAAAAGTTGCATTTTCAAGCACATGTAGAGGAATTGAAAATGAATGAATTCCAAACTACTCCTGCCCTGATCTTGTCTCTTGTATTAAATATTATTTCTAACACATCACTGACTTCTTTCATATTCAGCTTCATTAACATAAAGAGATTTATATTAAAAAGGTAGAGTTTTCATGACAGAATTCCATCTTTTGGCATATTCCCAGTTGTTCTCCATTTGTGGAACCAGCCAGCCTCTAGGATCTGATACCAATTTTACACTTGACAAAGAATATTTAAGCAACATTAGATCAAAAATCTAGACTTAGAAATAAGTCAGTCAGCCCTATGGGCCATTAGACCCTGTTCCAATAGATTACTGACTTATTATTGCCAAGAATCACTGCTTATCACATTTCTAGTTACTACTTTTTTCTTTTCCCTTTTGTGTTGAAACTCAACAAGTATGCTAAATCATCAATGACACTATCTTAATTTGAGAGAGCTTAAAATTTTTCCTTGGTCAGTTTCCTTTTTAAAATACTATGAAAATATTATTTCCATTTGTAAAATCAAAGCCCTCCTCTATTTTTTGCAGTGTTGCTACTGCTATGACTCAGAATGTATTATGTCAGGATTTCACAGGGCTAGAAGATTGAGCCCTCTTTAATAATTTATTCCAACACCTTGGATTCAATTAAAGAGTTTTATCTATATTTAGGAGACTTAATGATAATTTATACACTTGTATAATGTAATATTTGTCTAAAAGGTTTTTTCATTAAGTGTGATATATGAAGGTTGCAATGACGGTTCCTATTTTACATTTTTAATCTGTATTTCATAGTTCACTGCTATGTGAAATTCTGTAGCATAATGCTGTGGAGAAGAAGTAATAATTCTTTCCAGGAGATATAGTCAAACTCTCTACACTTTGGGGTGCCCTATTTGATGACAAAATCATTTCCAACTGTTGCTCCAGGTATTATAGAGTATTTTATTGTTGTGATGTGTCCTCTTGGTTGTGTATCATCACCTCTCAATGCACTTCTGTAAGGGGTCTGTGGCAATACAGTAGTGCTTCGTGATTATTTTGTGGTTTTCTGTGACTCTTTTTGAAATCCTCTTTTTCTTGCTCACTCTCTGTCCTGGCAGCCTTTCAGGCTGGAGAAAGATCCACTTGTTCAAAATTACCCATATAGCCATGCGTTGAATTAGTTCTAGAGAAAGGATCTCTGTTAAAATCGAAGGGCCCCATGATAGACACGCTCTGACTCTCAGAGAGCTGCATGAACAACTAGATATAAGTAAATTAGCTAACACTGCCTTATACATGTAACTTGGGAAGTGTACTTCTCTTGTGGCCATGCTAATTCTTACAAGGTTGTTTTAAAATTCTGAAATCGAAATAATTGCCCTAGCTAAAAAATAAACAACTCAGATTTTGTGTCACAAAAGAATCATTTTTGGTGTGTATAATTTTTTTAAAGTATTTGTATTCAGTGAATTTGGACAAGAATCAACCTTTTTTAAAGTATGTAAAATGCTACACCTATGGTGAGGCTAATGAGTCCATTTTTAACCTGTAATGATTTTTACAGCCAAATAATAGGCCTTTGGAAAAAAAACAGAACTACTATAATTAACTCAGTTGTCAATGAAGGCAATTTTTCCTGGGCATCCATTCATAGTTTGAAATATTTGTAAATACTCCAGATTTTATCATTGCTATAGCAATAGAGAAAAGATTACCTGAACCTGAATCTCCTGGTTAATCCCCTATTCAGAGAACTATTGAAATTATTTCTGTAATGTGTTTTAAGAATATAGCATCATATGACCAAATACTGTAACAAGAACTTTTAGAGAAATTTGTGCTTTTTACTTACAAAATCAAATGCACAATTATAACTCTTTCATGTCATCACAAACCATTTCATTGTCTAGCTTAAATGTCTGTCTGAAATAAGAACAGCTTTTGTATATATTTAGTATTTTTTTAGTTCCAAGGGGAAAAAATACTAAAACTAAGAAAAAAATCTACTTAAATTTAGAAGTACCAACCAACCAAAAATTGATTAGAGTCATCAGTTTTCAAAAGACTCATTTTATATATATGTTTATATTTGCTATATGTATAGTTGCTATATGTGTATATACTATATGTGTATTTGCTATATATATATAAAATCATATACTAAAAGGTTGAGTTTTTAAAATTTTTGTATAATGTAGACAGATATATCTCCTTATTCCTTAGATAGACAATTATAATTACTAGACCATTAGTTTAAAAAAAACAAATGCTTGGATTGTAGCTCAGTGGTAGAGCAGTTACATAGCAAGCACAAGGTTCTGGGGTTCTAGGATCCATCCTCAGGGCTACAAAGGTAAGTAAATAAACTCAAATGAAATGTTTATAGCAACAAATGGTCATATGACAGCACAAATGTATTCTTTAAACAGATTGTGATATTTGTGTTTAAAGAAAATAAACAAAACTGCTTAAATCTTCAGATTGTCAAGGAAAGCAAAAACAGTAGGCCTGGCCCATAATGAACTCTTTTCGATGTCCGGCTGACCAGAAGGAGTTTGGCTATTTTTAGCCTCACGATCCTCAGGAATCAGGCTGGAATGGATTAGGAAGAGAGAGTCGCTGTGGGAGGGTGCAGAGGGCCCATGCAGCTGGTGCCTGTACTTCTTGACACCGGAGCCACACAAAACCTGAAAGGGTGTAGCTACTGATGACCAACTTGTGCCCGTGAGGCTGGGTCTTGGCCCGAAGGTTGGAGCAGGTGTACAAGAGAGGTCACTAGGGGAGCCAGGAGCCCAGAGAGTAGGAGAGGCTTCCAGGGATTGAAGCAGCAGAGGTGCTGATGTGTTGATCTCAAAAGCTTCCAATTGAGAAATGAGCAAGTTGATCAGGTTCCAAAAAAAATAAATTTTTGCAAACCAATGAAAAAGTGCATACAAGAATGGTTCATTTTGCCCCAAATGTTTAGCATCTTCTGAAAAGCTGTTGGTCAAAGGTGTAGTATTTTCTTTTTTTTAATCAGAAAAGAAGCGTCTCCTTTGGGGTTAGCGTGTTCAGGAAAGAAAGAAGAGTCTGGCTAGAAGATCTGACACCCCAAACTTTCCCCTTTATGAGGTTGCGTGTATAGAAAGGACACAACAATGGTGGAAATAATTAGGGTGGTGATGATTTTTTCATCTTTATGTTCTTAAAAAGCACATTGAATCTCCTTGATCATAGTAAGGGTTTAAAGTTTATTATTATTTTCTAGCTAAACTCAAGGATCATGGCTCCCCATTTGATCTATAAAAAGAATGCTTATCACCATGACACCTTCTTTACTGCAAAGAGATTTTAGGGAAAAAAAAAAGAAAGACTGCAACAGGGAGATTAATATTATTCCCTAAGGACCTCTGAAAGTTTTGCTATACTGATTTCTACTAGTTTATGAAGTGTATGTCCTCTGGGCAATGTAACTATGCAGCAGAATGTCCCAGATGTCAGACTACAGACAAGTTTCCTTTGTAGTACATTATAACTAATTTGCAAAATGTTTATTTCCAAAAGTAAGCTGGGCTGATATTAACTGGTACAAACTGTGGACTCCCTTACCAAAAACCTGAAAAACTTGCTCAGGGCTCGCTCGCTCTCTCTCTCTCTCTCTCTCTCTCTCTCTCTCTCTCTCTCTCTCTCTCTCCTCCTCTCTCTCTCTTTCTCCCACCAAACAGATGCCACCTCTTCTATCCTTACCAACCATCCTTCCTCCTACCTCTCTTGGAAAATTTCCAGGTGCTGTATTTACATGGATAATCTAGTTTCTGTCCTTTAAGTTTACCCAGCATTGCCCAAGGGCTTACTGTGCTGGAGAGGCTGCCATAACCATTGAGAGCTCCCAAGGTAATTAGTCCCGTCTTGGAAGAACTTATGGTCAATGTAGGCTGGTTAATCACTAAACAGAGCAAGAAGAGCCATCCACAGGTAGAGGGACACTAGGTGGCCCCAGAGTTCGAAGCTCACCCTACATATTCAGTCAAAGTGAATGGAATTAGTCCTGACAAATTAAGGCTAGCAATCAGGAAATGCTTTGTGTGTTTGTGTGTGTGTGTATGTGTGTGTGTGTGTGTGTGTGTGTGAAATAGTCAGTCCTGAGGATCGAACTGAGAGCTTTTCATTGGGCTACATTCCCATCTCTATTTATTTAGAGACAGGGTCTAATTTTTCCAGGCAGACATGAATCTTGCAATCCTCCTGCACTGACCTCCCAAGCAGCTGGGATTACATGCATGTACCACCAGACCCAGCTGTGAAAAATGCTCTATTTAGGGCTAAGTTGTAGCACAAATGAACTCCACAAAGGTTTAAGCTGTGTATTCTTCTAAAAGTCAGATTGACCCTAGTGTACTTGGGGCAGGTCTATCAGGATGTAATTAACTTTAAATGAGATCATAAGTGTGGGTCCTTAATCTGATTGAACTGGAGACCTTATAAGCAGGGAGAGTCTTTCACATGCACATATCATGGAAATGTTATGGAAGTGGCATGTATAGGGCAGAGCCCCTCACTCCCACCTCCACCAGAACCTGACCAAGGGGACACACTGATCTCAGACGTATTTCCCAAAACTATAGGAAAAGACAGTGTAAGGGCACTCAGCCTATCATATTTTCTTCTGGTTCCCTTGAGCAGACCAAGACAAGCCCTCATGTGCTTGGATTAGAAGTACACAGATTAGACTGCACAGTTTAAAGTTTTTACTGGGTGAGATGACACTGTAGATATAAGGAAGTAGGAGAAAGAGAAGAAGAAAATAAAACAGAAACAGGTCCCTTTCCCAAAAGAAGCTCTGGATAGGAGAAAGAGAAGACCATTCTTAGGGCTCCTGAAAACGTGTTATAATTTCCCCCTTCTGCCAGAGTAGGTGAGTTTCCCTCTCTTTTCTATTCAACTTAATATGAACAGAGGGGTCAACTTCATTTCCTTGAACTGACTGCCCCGTGCCACCGGGAGGCTGGTTGACTTCCACTTTAGTGCCAAAGCACAACGAAATGAGAGAATTAGGAATATTTCTCTTGGTTTTCTATGTGTGATAGCAATGTTCCAAAAGCTGTTGCAAAATATGACTCAAAAATAAAATGAATGCTAAAAACAAAATAATTGGCATCACTAAGGTAATACAAATGCAGTATTTCAAAAACTCAAAAGGAGTTGAAAGGAGGGATATATGGAGATATATTGATCCCAAAGTTTATATAACCAAATAATCGCTAAAGACTGGGAAAGAGGAAGAAATGGGCATAGGAAATACAATAAATGAACAGGATCTTTGTTACTATTTATATTGATAAATAAATAGCTATAAATATATCTTAATTATCATGAAAGAACCACTAATGATATTAAGTACAGGATGTCTGCTTTAAACAAACTGATGAAAAGAGAAAAGTAAACAAAACAGCCTGCAGAAGAGAAGACAAATGAGTAGCAAACAAAAACAGGTAACAAAAGTATGTGTTTCAAATCAGCACCATTAAAGGATAGAGATTAAACTTTCCTGTAAAAAAAGTAAAACAAACGAAACAACAAATTAATGCTGTGATTTGTTGCTTTTAAGTGATATAAATAATATCACTTAATAATAATAATTACAGCAGCAGATGTGACAACTTATACTGATGGGTCCAAAAAGAGCTCTTATATACTTCATATCACAAATTGTAAAAGAAATAATAATACTGAGTTTTAAAATCTGAATAGTCTAAAATACAGAAAACACAATCACTAAAAACATAAAGAATGACAACTAAAACATATAACCATTATCTAACATTTATCTACCCACCCAATCTATCAGCTATACTGCTAAACTTAACACTCTCTTTTTCTAGATACGTACATAGACATACACGTAACAAGTATTTCCATCTTTACATCTATGTCTATGTGAAGCTGACAAAAACCATTTTTAGCAGTTTATACAAGGTAGAACACTGTATATAAAATACATAAATTATAAATAAACTTACCCTGTATCTGATGTTGTAATATACTAATTCTACATGGGTACCCTGAATTTTGTACATCTTGTAAACAGAAGCACCATATGTCTTTGTTCCAGATATTTCGTATAGAAAAATTCCTTGGAGAAAGATAATGTGTCACTTGAGTAAAATGTTAATTGACTTACAGCATTGGAAGATCATAATATCTCCTTCTAGAGCAAAGTTCAGAAGTACTTGCCATATTGCAGAACAAAGAAAGAAAATATCTCCCTCCAGAAAAAAGGCATGCACAATTTGCTGCCTTTTATAAAATAGGCTCCTTAAGGTCAGGTTTCCTCTCCTGCAACACTTCCATTCTGTTTACAAATGTCACCTGGTTCTCTTCACTCATTTTATGAGAACTGAAGTGTAGAAAATGGACACAAAAATACTGACAACTGTGGCTAATTACTATTAGTGTGAACAATAAGATCCTTCATCTTTGAGCCACTAGTTATATGTTTTCCATTACAATCGTGGAAGCTAATTCATTAATTAAGGTAAAATTGCAAACTTCCCATGTTCTTGACATCACCAATATCTTCTTTCATCTACAATATCCAAGAAGTATGTATGAAAATTGATACCAGACCCAAAGTAAAGTCAGTAATCCAAAAAAAAAAAAAATGGAAATCATAGATCCTATTATCTATCAATGATGGAATGTAAAATTTAAATTTCTCTGCTACTGGAAACAAGACTTACACACTTGAGAATAAATACACATCTTTTGAAATAACTATCAGGTGAAGGAAGAGATAAAAGGAATGTGAGAGACTGTGAAAGCAATGATGGTGCCAAATAAGAATTTATGAATATAAATATTTTTCACTGTAGAATGGCTGTCATTAACAACAATGTATGGTATATTTCAAGAGGTTTTCAATCCTTTGGGGCAAAGAAATGATAAACGAGGCCAGGGATATAGCTCAGCCACATAGTGCCTGCCTGGCAAGCATAAGATCATGAGTCTGATTCCTGATAGCAAAAAAGAGAAGAAAAAAAAAAAAGGAAAGAAAGAAAGAAAGGATAAATATCCAAAGTGAGAATTACCCTGATTTGATCGTTATACAAGGTATACCTATATCAAAATATCACATGTACTGTATTAATGTGTGCAATCATTATGTTTATTTAAAAAATAAAAATATGATAAATATGCAGAGAAAACATAATCAAAATACTTTTACATGTTTTTAAAATGTAGAAAAAATTGATTTAAAATAAATGGAATTAGGTAACAAATTAGTTACTGGCAAATATAAAACAAAAAACATATCTGAATAATTTTAGAACAAAATAAAGGAGAATGTCTGATAGTAATATTAGCAAATATGAAATAACAGAAGTGATAAACAATATAACTGCTTTTTGACATAAAGTGTCAAATTTTATGAATACAATCATAGAAAAATTATGAACACATCTTCAAATAAATAAGAATTTTTAAAATCATAGAATAAAATCTTAGAAATAGAACATAGCACTATGTAAATAAGCATGCAGTGGGGTTTATTACAGGAATATAGAAAGAATTAGTATTACATATTATTATAATACCTTAAATTATTAGGTCAATTAAGAAAAACATGATCATCATAAGTTTTAAAAAGGCAATAAATCTTGGATACTCATAATTATTAAAAATGTCAATAAGCACAGGGTATGCTACAAATATGATTAAATACAGTTACTGTCATACATTTCTGTGATAAATCTCCCAAAGAAGATTTCTATTAAATCTGGAAAAAGCAACAATAACTTCTAATACTGTTATTAAAAGATTTTGGCCACAGTTTTACCAAATGACTCAGAACTAAAAACATAATTGTATGACATCAAGAACAGTGATTACATTTAAATAAAAAGCAAAATGTCATTCTATGGAAAACACGTACAATTATTTTATTTACTGTAAGAGAAAAAAACAAAAGCAACTTGCCCAAAGGTAAGTAACAGCAAATGTGAAAGTAAAATCATATAAACAACTCTTGTTTAACAAAAAATACTAAGTCCCAAGCATTTGTTTCAGTATAAGCATATTTAACATTATGTATAACATTTCAAGTATATTTGAGAGATTTTGTATAGCTATGACAGGAAAATAATATTTTCTAAATATCAATTATTACCAAATTAATCTGTACTTTAATGCTATTCAAATAAAAATTAAACATCATATTCAGAAATTAACAATATTAGACATTTTCTGCAAAAGTAATCAGGCAAAGATAACAGAGATTTTATTTTTAAAAGAATAATAATAAGAGATCAATCTTTTCACATGAATGTGTCACATAATATATTATAAAACTACAACAATTAAAATAGCATGTACATAATGCAAATACAGAAAGACCCAGAACAATGGACTGGAAAAAAAAACCTCAAAATAGACTTTTAACATATAAACATATTATGAATCATTGGGTAAGTGGAGAACTGTTCAGTGGATATCACTTGGATACTATGCCAATGATGATGATGTGAAACTTAGTTACTATTTTCACTTCTGATCTTTCGCCACTAATAATCTGTAGTTAACATGTATATTACGCATAAGGAAGGCTTTGTGAATTATGCCAGTGAGATTTCATGAGTCGTTTAGCACAGCATACTTCAGCTTATCTAAACTGATATTTATGCTCCAGTGTGTGGTATTTCCAGTAGCATATAATGCTAATTTACAGCATGATTTGACTTGTCTTTGGGCAAGGGGCTTCAGTGTCTTATGGATCTAGGATGCAAAATCTGGAGCTACCAGTAGGTGTCACCAGCTACACAATCCAGTACACGCACAGTGCCTCTCTTAAATCCATGTGAAGGCCTATACACTTCAGGTTTATTAGTTGCTGAGTGGGAGACATAAGAGTAAGATAAGTATTCCCATTTGTTAGGAGTTGACTTCAAATAGAAATAAATTTACACGCCTGTTTTCTTCCATATGCAAACATTTAAAAATGATAGTTAACATTAATCTTTGATTGTTGCCCTGAATTTGATTAACAATGGAAGCCATTGTTAAATAAGTTAATTCAGGCACATTATTTTGTCATTGTAGGATTTGCACAGAAACCTATAACCCTTAACAGTAGCTTCTCTTACAAATTAGCAGGCTAAAATCCTTCACTTCCCCCCAAAACGACGCCTTCCGAGTCAACAGAAACCCAGTGAGCACAGCGCTTACTGTCTGTAGTCATCTTTATTCATACTTGTGCTAAACACAAGTCAAGTTTCTGGTTTGGGTCTGTTACAGCAAACAAACAGCAATATTGACAGAAACAAAATGAATAGTTAACATTGTCTGATTGTGTCTATGATGTAGCATTGAACCAGCTTTATGACAGCAGATTCTACCCTGTAGCCATGTTCAGGATACAGAAGATGTGCCCTTCTATTTAACACAATTAGACACAGCCCCAGGGAAAGCTCCTCAAAGACCACTGCTTCACACTAATTAATATCAGCTGTAGATCTCTGACAGCAAAGTAGCCAAGAAATTTTTCCTTCTTAAATACATGTGTTTATTTTAACCTGATGTGTTTGTCTGAAAGCCTGTTGGTGGTTCTGTGGTGATAGATGCCACAGAGACGTTTGTTTTGGGGACTAATTGGATGATTTCAGTTCCCAGAACTGTCAGTTTAAGAATTTTACAAGTGGTAAGTTTAAATAAAATGAAAATTTCTAAAATTAAAGATAAATTCTAGAAAATATAAGAACTAGACTACAAGTAGCTTTAGGTTTGAAGGAATTACTCCAAACTATGAGCACCTCCTAATGGCTGGTTCAAAGAGTAAGACTGCACCATGACCTTTAGGAACAGACACTTAAACAAAGCATAGAGAAAGTCAATACTGATCATCACGTACTCGGTTTTTTTAAATTCCTACTCCTCACTTGCTTCCTACTTTTCTTCTGGCTTGTTTTTAAGGCATGGTAACCTGACTCAGAATAAATAGAAAGTTTGAAAAAATTGTATCAATCAGAGCAAACTAAAACATCATATTGGCCTTGGGTTTCAGGTCAAAGAGAGGACAAAGGTGAAACAAAGTTTAATGATGGAACACTGTAGTCAAAAGCCATTATTTCTAAGTGAAAATAGAAGTTGGGAAAATGGTAACTACAGATACAAATGTTTATGTTTATATTCAAAATGCTGCATAAAGGTTAAAAGATCTTGACTACTGGGGAAAATAATAATTATGATTTTGGTTATTAGAACATTTAAGGGATTCAGTAAATTTTTTTTTGCTTAGACAGCAGAGATTATTAAACTCAAATTTTTAAAATGTTAATTCCGAGAAACTATGAAACAGCAAATATATCACGTTACTTCTGATAATAACCCAAGTATGTTCATTAATTATAGGAGATGCTGCCAGTAACCTACACTTCTGGGCTTAAAACACAAAGGGATCATCGGATGGTTCGTAATGTTTAAGCAACTAGACTGACATACAATCAAACACACAATGTATTCAGTTCAGGGGAATGGTACTTTTATGATTCCAGCAAGGGTCTTGAGTTAGTTTTTCTAAATTCTGGGGACCAACCTGAGAAGATTTCTTGCTCTTTTGTAACTAGGAAGTTGCTTTCCTTCGAGAAGGAGTAGTGAGAATTTACCTTTCTTCACCACTATTATCAGGCACATTGAACACAGAAATCCCACTGGGACCCTCAAGTATTTGTCCTGCTGCAGCTCAGCTTGCTGGTGGCCCCGTGGTTGCTTTGCTCCTAGCCTTGAGCGATTAGGTACATGGAAATCAGCTTGTTCTCCTGATAGCTAAAAGTAAAAGAAAAAGATGTGGCATTGTTCTTATGCCTTGTTCTAAGTTCTCCAATTTGAACATAAACTTTTAAAGAAAAGTACCTCTTTTTAAGAAGAAAGTATTTTTAAATAGGTAAAAATAGATTTTTTCCTTCCACATGTCCATGAGTTTCTTATTAGTAAGTAGCAAAACAATGCAATTTTTCTGCACGGTAAAAATAGGTATTCTAACAAGAAGAGATGTATGCCTCAGGAATTGATTGTTTGGAAGTCGAATTTCTGGGAAAATAGTGACTAATTTCTGGTGTTTGTTAAATGAATCCTAATATGCTCATCTGTTGAACTGATCCTAGCATTTCAACTTCAAGCTTAAAATCATCACATGGATTTATAAAATCTTGACAAATATCCATTAGGCACAATGCTAAATAAGATGATAAATTTCAACTGTATGAGACTTCAAGTTAATAATAGGTTTATACTATGTGAAACTGAAGAGCAATCAAATATTAAATAATGATCTTCAATTGCAATACTGTAGTAGGGAAAGCAGCAATGACCTTCCCTACCAAGAACATGTTACAATATTTGGGGAAACATAGCAAAAGATCTGTTGGTCAACATGTATTAATACAGCATGCCTCCTCCAAAGAAAGGATTTTAGGACATGTTATCACACACAGGACAGAAACAGCAATAACCAAAAAAACAAAGACAACTGTACTAAATACTTAAGCTGCAGAGGTATTTTATCCCATCTACTATGAATTCCAGGCTCAGATTATTAATACTGTAAATTCACAGTTCTTACTGTCTATTAGAAAGATGAATTTATCTGTACTATGTGGAGAAGTACTTCATTCCAGACTGATTTGGTTAGTGTGAATTCAAATGAAACATACTAAGGGGAATGCACCTCCATGGATTACTTCAGTATAATGTAAAACTCTAAAAATTGTTTTTCATAACTGTTGTTACATTGAAGAAACTAATTTAGAACATCTATTAAAGCAGAAAACTATAGGGGCTAGAAAATTATTTGGGACTACGAAATCTGTGGGAATGATATTCTTTCTTTTAGAACATGAAAAATGGGGTAGAGTCCTTCATTACTTTTGAGAAGGGCTAAATTCAAATGAGATTTCTATGCTAAAAGTGAATCAAAAAGCTACCACAGAGACAGGCCTCTTGAGATTGGTGTCTTCTATCCTTGGAAAGGGGTAGTCAACTCTGATGGGAAAAAGCGTCAGCATTATTCAGCCTCTAGAAAATCACTCAGGACTCTTTTCTTTGTCAAGGACTAGATCACAGATATAATTTTGACAGAGGTAAGCAAGGCCAAACTACCAGGAGAGTGCATTGTGGTTTGAGATTGTCTCAAAAGAGGAGGATCCTTACACACTATATAGAAGAGACCCTAGTCTCTGGTACAAATGCACACAAACTACCCGGTGTAAATCAGGTACTAACAATCCCTGTGTCATGAGAATATGAGAAGACAGGAGAAGGAAGAGCTTTGGAGAAGAAGGTTCTTAAGAAGAAGCCTTAGAGGTAGGTAGGCTTTGAACACAGGATTAAAGTAAACTGAGGCAGAGTATGGTGACTTACTGTAAATTGGGAGGATTAAGTGAAATCTTATATACTAACCAATCCCCTCCTCTAAAACACCTTGGAGATAAAGACAGAGCTGACAATGAACACTGCAAGGAAAGCAGCTGTGGAACAATATACAGAGGTAAGAGAGGTGCTCACATTTATGAAAACGAGCAATGGTCTACAAGAGAAACCACTGAGGAGCCAACAAACACTCTTGCAAATCAAAAGTATTAAAATGTATTTTCAGTAGAGCGGATGGAAGAGAGACAAAAGGGACTCTCACAGAAGATTATCAGAAAGAATAACAAAAGGGGAGTTGGTGACAGAGGTAAGAAAGTAAAAGATCAATATCGTGAAAAGTTCTATCGATTCCATGCCCAAGGGGGAGAAAAAAGGAGGAGGAAGGGAGGAAAACTAATGATGGAAAGTGAGAGAAAAAAATTATGAAAGCCAAGCCCTATCTTCTTCAGTAATGTTACATTTGCACTTTGTTTTTGAAATGAAAAAAAAAACCCTACAAAAATACCCCCCCCAAAAAAATTTGTACAATCTCTATCCTTTCAAAGACAACATACCACAGGAACTTCTGAAGTTTAAGTAGGTATTTAATATTTGGCAAAGTAGTGGTTTTAGAACTGAATACAATAGCAAGAAGCTAGTGAGAAAGTTCCTGATGACTTGCCTTTATCTAACAATATCCAAATTCTGGGAGAGAACAGTCTGAGTTGTCCTGGAAAAACTGTTACATACATATATCTGTTACCCTCTTGCTGTGGATCTTCCCATTAGTGCTGAAGGTGGGAAAGTTGTCTCTATGCCATGGTCCAGATTCCACTGCCTGTTTCGCTATTTGACTCTAAAAATGGGACATATATTTTTGTGCAATTACTAAATTCATGACTTACCTAAATCCTATCTTGTGACTGTAATCCATATCATGATTTCCTTTTGTCCTTCTTGATGGGTAGTTGTGAAAAGTGTCCTGGCTTCAGTTTCTCCTTCCCCTAACCCACTGAGGAGTAGACTCTTCAAAGACCTGTTCCCTCAAGGTGAGAGCTCCCTAGTCCTAACCTTCAAGAGTTTCAAATTTCATTTTGCTTGGATAAATCAGTTTTCCAATGCAAATATATATTCATTATTGGCTGTCATAACACCTTTAGAAAAAGAATACTCCCATCTTTTGCTAAGGTGTTTTTGCAAAATCTTTCTCTAGGGTGACTCACAATAATAGACCTTCTGGAAAGATAATGCTTCTGAGCTAGGAGGTAAAGAATGAATTGAAGCCACATAAATTATAAAATATAATAAAGGAGAATATTGCCGAATTTTTAAATTCACTGTTTAAAAGGAAACTCAGACCATCTCTACAGAGTCCATACTTCAGAATAAGAAAAAAATCCATCAATGATTACAGTGCATTTAGAGATATAATTTTCTCAAATATCTATGAATGCTATCTTTATAATGGGACAGATGTTATTTTTAAAATTTGTGGATAACTGAGAATAAAAAGAGACTTAAAAAGCACTTGGTGGCTGGGTTATGCCACATCATTAAAATATGACTTCATTTTAGATGTCAATCATTCTTATAGTTGAGTTCATAACCCTTAAAGAAAACTGCTTTTTAATGAACAAAATAGGGTTTAACTGACATTTTCTTAGTCCTCCTGGCATTCCCATAAAGTGATATTATTTGTTTTCTATAGATAAGAAAATATGTAAAGAAATTCAATGACAAGTTTAAGATTATTCAGACAGCCATAGATCTGGGAAAAGGCTGGTCTTCTGAGCTCCAGCCAATACTTTATTAACTCCGTCAATTTTTCACTGAAGGAAAGGGCACAGTCAATATAAGTTCAGATAGTAAATATGTCTTACTATCCTCTAAACACTTACAGTTGTATTTCAGAACTTTCCTGAAGGCAGATCTCTCCTTTTAAAAGGACACAAGGGCAAAAGTTTGGCACAACTGAACATTACCAAAGTCTTCATTGTTATGTTTTATGTCCTGAAGATCCATTTGAGAAACAGGCTTTGGACTTTTAAGTATTACATTCAGAAGTGGTATAAATATCTGCATAAATATCTGGTCTTCTGGGGCAGAGTTAGATTTCTTGGATATCGTGCAAATCCTGTTTTTCTTAAATATAGATCACCTTGAAGCGGGACTCACGCGATCAACTATGCAAGCTGGACTATAGTGGCTCGATAAACCACATAAGTCACTAAAGGTAGGTCCTAGGAAAGTGAATTTTAGTACTGATCCTACTAATTATCAACTATCAGTTGAAAATTTTAAATAAGTCATTTTTCCAATATATAAGCCAATATATTGATACTGAATATAGTTTCCTACAAATATTTTCATATGCCACACTTTTTTCCCTGCATGTTATAAAGACTCCAAATTTTCATTTCTGCTGTCAATCTGTGGGTTATTTACTCAGCAGTACTTTTTATATTAGAGATTTGGTGTTATTCTATAAAATTTGAACAACTTCAATAAAACTTTTATTAAAGACCTTTTTAAATGAAATTGCAGACATAATGGGGGAGATGGAAAGAGCATTTATTGAGATTCCCAGTTAACTCTGCTCTGAATCCTCTACGGATTCAGCATATTTAGTACCTATCTAAGTTAAATGCTAAGGCCTACCTGTGCTTCACTTTGTTCATACTATGTTAAGAAACAATATTCTTAAGAAATACTGGGGTTATGGCTTGTACCTAGGTGTCTCCCCAAAGCCTCATGTGCCCATAAGTAGGCTATTTAGAGTTGGTTGGATCTAGGGCATGTGATACTGGAACAGTAGAGGTACTAAATTAGTCTCCTAATTGGAATTAGTACCACTAGACTAAAAGGCAGGTAGCCTGGATGGGGTAAAAGGGAAAGGCAGGTGGGCTGCTTGCTGCCTTCTGCCTGCCATGCCATGGACTGTTCTTCTCTGCTATGTGGCCAGACAACTATGCAGCTCTACCACTGTGAGCTGACATAAACCTTTCCTCCTTTACTTTTGGGTATCCAGTATTTTGTCTCAGCAACGAGAAAAGTAACTAAGATAACTGGTATTATCCACATGTTTAAAATAAGGAAAAACACCTTAGTAATGTTAAGAAACTAGCGGAGGGGGGGTGTCCTTCAGTGAACAGCACTTGTATAACAGGTGCGAATCCTTGGGTTCCATCTCTAGCACCAAAATAAAGAGGTTAAGGAATGTACCCAAGGTTGTAGATGTCAGGATAGTTATATTCAAGGCCCTATCCATTTATTATTCACTTCTCCCTTCCAGAAAGGTGTTCTTTTTGCTTAGCTTCCTTATAATCCAAGGACTGCTTATGAATTACTTCTCTCTGCTAAATTTGCTCATGCTCATCAGGCAAATTTTTAACTCACCTAGTGCACTATATGTACTTCAAGTTACTTAGTTGCATTTTCCATGACCCAAGAATTTGATTTTTAAATACTGAAAAATAAAAGTATTTTCAAACAAGTGTAAATTTAAAAGTAAACAGGGTTTTTCTTTTAGTACTAAAACAGAGCAATACTTCTCTGGTTAAGTTTCAGATTAATGGCCTATTTGTGCTTAGCAGCCAGGCTGTGTTAAAGAGATGCCAAAATCACACTAAGCACAGCAAGATAATCATATGTGGAAAGGTACATGAGAACTAAGTTCTGCAGAAGAAAAAATATATACTTGAGAAGATAGATGATCATTAGTATCTTTACTTTTCTTCTTTTCAAACTTCTCTCTTGTTCCATCAAGTTAAATTTTCTAATGTTAAAAGGCTTCTCTGGAAAAGATAAAAAGCCCAGGAAGACCGGCCACCCTTGTACAACCTTTTTAGCATCTTGTGCCCCTATCTGCAAAATGAGGTGATTACATGGGCCATCTTAAAGTTCCACTTAGGACATTCCATGATTTTCTTAAGAAAGCTTAGTATTAAAAGACATTAAAAGTTAATTGGGGAGGAAAATGTAATTTGAGGGTAATTCGTAAAGGAGAAAGGATAGAACTAGTTTTTCTTGGGGATTCGGAGAGGAGGAAGGGTGTGTCCATCTAACCTTTGGGAAAGAGCACATCAGTAGGCAACAGAGACAAAGGCAAGTATGGGCCACACCTTGGAGGTGCCTGCAGCGGTGTGTGAAGGGTACTATACGGTGTGACATTTGTTTTCTAAAGTGAGGATCTTTTATACAAAAGCTCACAGATGAGAAAACACACCACAGCAGAAAGTTACTGATTCTACTTTGAAATGATGTTTTGAAATAGACAGTGACCATATCTGCATTCTCATAGAAATTATGTGTGAAAGAGATCAGTGACTCAGTTTGTGCAAAAGTACTGGGTGTAGAGACACATCTGTAGACCTCTTGTAATAAATTAGAAGCAGCCTTTTGGTAAGGAATCAAGGAATTGACTGATTTTTGTTACATGAATCCAGCCTTAATTCGCATCATTTTTCTTGTCTTTCTGAATCCCACTCACAATACCATCTGGTTGTTTCTTTGGGTCCTTGGCAAGGCCCCTGCTTCCTTGAAGTACTGCAGACTGTTGGAAAGCCAGTCTTCAAACAGGCAGTGCTTGAGCAGGGACTAAAAGTCTGAGGGCATGGTCACCATCTGCTCAGAACAATGAATGGCCCCATCACATGATATTAAGTATGGTGTTTCAGAGGTAAATTTGTGCTAGATGCCACAGTCAACACCAGATCTACTTTATTTGCATCAAATGTATGAACAAAATCTCCAACTGGACTTTAGGCCTGGGTATTTCTTCTGGCAATCAAAGGTCTATAAGCAAGATTTAGTAACTGAAGTGATCAGATTAAAATCAGGCGTGATTCCAAATCCAATTCACAACCATTGAAAAGTGACCTGCATGCAAACTGAAACTGAAAAAAAATGCTACAAGTGCTTACCTGAATGATCAAAAAGCTGTTAGATTCAGAGAAATAGTTGACAAGCCAGCCATTCCAAAGCAGACTTTTGAAGTCATAATAAAGAGTTTCACTTAGAGAACATGATGTTTAAAAGCAAAAGCAAATGATACTAACAAGCAATAGACTTGTTCATGCTAACATGTGTTCTATCTACTAATTAATCAGAATGGCAATAAACACGTAAGGCTTCTGCTGGGAAGGGTGAGAAAACAGCTAATACCCTATGTATAGGATCATACCTTAATTCTCAGGCATAAAAATGGAATCCATAAATCTCACTTTGTACTACAACAAACACATCTCTTTTACTGCAACTGTTTTACTATTATGCATGACTGCCCGAAACTGGGATTTCTAAATAAACTATTGCAAACCTAACTTTCAGGTCGAAGAGCAATAGTGCAACAACAATATCTACCAAAAAGGGGGAGGGAAAGAACAAGTAGTTCTGATTACTATATTAGCAGACTCATCTCATCTTTCAAATCTAATTAACATAACCTTTCCTATTCTTTGGAGAAGAAAATGCAGAAAAAAATGTTGTTTCATTAAAATATGGCTTACAATATTATGTTTTAATTAAAACTGAATAAGCCTCCCGATTTACATTAACATTTTAAAAGCTTAACTTGCAATAGCACATTACTAAAAGCTGCATTGATTGTCTCAAAGAAATTAGTACTTGATTTTTTGAGGTTCATCACCAAATTCTTAAGTGATCAGTAGCTGGAAACTCCAATTTAAACAGCCTTAACCTTTCAGTTGCTTAGAGAGTAAGAACTAAAGGCAGAGAAAATGCTTGTACCTCAAGCAGGTTCACCCACCCGCTGTGTTGAAATGCTCAGATAAAGCAGGTATGTTTATTTACCTGTAGAACCTTTCAAGAAAACGTTCCAGAAAAAATTTATTAATGTCACCACAATCACTGTTCCCCACCCCTTTTTATTCCATGTTTGTTATCCAAACTTGTAAAAGTGTCTCATTCTTTGTGCAATCTACCAATTCGTGGCTTAAAGGAAAGTAAACATCCTTTACATGGTGGGAACTCTGTATGGGCCATCTTATCTTTTAAGAAATCCTATTTTCACCTTCACTTCTGGCTTAGTGTCTCTCTCTACTTTTGTATTTTTTTAATTATTATTGTGTGTGGGGGTACAAGAGGGTCTTAAAGACTCTGAAACTGTTTACCCCAAAATATAAACCATCCCACCATGGGGTAAAAACAGAGAGAGATTTCAGATACATAGCTGGCATTCCCAAACTCCTGCTTTGGAAACAAAAAACAACAAATAGGAACACAAAAACTCGGGCCGTTCCAGCACATCAGCAAGGGCGGAGGCTGGAGAGCTGGGGTGCGCGCGCCCTAGAGGAGCCGGGCCTCCAGTTCTCCTCGCCAGCAGGTTGCTGTGGCGAGGGCCCCAGACAATGGCCAGCAAGGGCTTTGCTGGCGTCGTTAGTTTGCTGTGTCTGCCCCTATTCGGAAAATAAAAATAAAAATAAAAAATAAACCCATCTCCAAAGAACGACAAAATTGAGAAGCGTGCGTCAGGCTACCAAGGAGGCGACCCTCCCTCCCCGCAATCTCTAATCTCCATCAGACTCCCCACCGCAGACCAAAGGCGACCGGTCCCCTATCAAGTTCCTGCGCAAGTTCTTCCCTCTCCCGCAGCCCCTCCACCTGCTGGGGCGGTGCTCCGCGCACCCAGGCATCTCTCCGGCGACCCCCCGCGGGCTGCAGCAAAAAAAAAAAAAAACTGGGCGCTCCGGCTGGGCGGGGGAGGGCGGCTGCCGAAGATCCGGCCGGCGATCGCCGCGGCTCGGTGGCCTCCCATTGGCCACGACGCGGGCGGGGAAGCTTGGCGGAGGCGGGAGGCGGAGGCGCAGGCGGCGGCGGCGGGAGGGGGCCGGAGAGCGGAGCGGGCCGCGCAGCCCGGCAGCGCGAGAGGAGAGCGCGGGAGAGCGGCGGCGGCGGCGGCTCGGCCAGGCGCGCGGGCGGAAGCCAAGCGGGGCGCGCGGGCGGCAGCGCGGCGGCGGGGAGCGGCGCGGGGCAGGGCCGGCGCGCGGGCGGCAGGGGACGGCCGCAGCGACAGCCGCGAGGGCCCCTCGTTTCGCCCGCTCGCTGCCGAGGCCGGAGAACAGTCTCCAATTCGTCTAGGGCTTGAGGGGAATAAAAGGGGACGCCCCGGAGCGGCGCCGAGCCCCCACGCAGCGGAGGCAGGGGCCGCGGGACGCTGCCCTTTGTGGGCGCTGCGCGCCCGACCGGGGGCGCCCGCCTTCCCGCGCCACAGTCCCCGGCCGCGCCGCTGTCGCACCGAACGGCCCTAGCAGAGGAGCCCGGAGGACGCGCCGCCGCGAGCCCGAGCCTCACGCCGAGGAGCTCCGCAGCCCGCCCCGGCCGAGGTCCCCGCCACCGCAGACTCGCGGCTCCGCTGCGCTCCGGGCCGCTCCGGTTCGGCCACCGCGGCCGCCTCCGCGCGCGCGCATTCGCGCGCGCACACACACACACACACACACACACGCTCCCCGTTCACACGCACGCCCGCCCCTCTCCCCCGCCCCCTCCCGGCCCCTTGATCTCGGGGTCTGTTTTATTACTCCTGGTGCGAGTCCCGTGGACTCGGCGGCCCGCTATTTGTCATCAGCTCGCTCTCCATTGGCGGGGAGCGCGGAGCAGCGGAGAAGGGGGTGGGGAGGGGAGGGGAGGAAGGGGTGGAAACTGCCCGAAGCCGTCTCTCCGCGCCGCTGTTGGGGCTGCCGCTGTCTCCGCCGCCGCCTCCGGCTCTTCGCTCGGCCCCTCTCCGCCTCCATGTGCCGGATAGCTGGAGCGCCGCGGACCCTGCTGCCGCTCTTGGCGGCCCTGCTCCAGGTACTAGGCGGTCCCCGCGGGCCGGGCTGCGGGCGGGGTGCGGCGGGCGGCGCCGGGTCCCTTTGTTCCCCGCGCCGCTGCGGGGTCGGGCTGCGCACCCGGGAAGGGAGGTGCCGCACCGCGCGGCCAGAAGCTGCGCAGCACGAGGAGTGCCCGGCGGGTTGCCAGGGCTGCCGGTGCACCGTGCTCCTCCCATCTCGGTCCCCGCTGCCACCCCGCGGGCCAGGCGAGCCCGCAGGGGTGTCCCCAAGCAGCAATAGTGGGTCACAGGCTAACTCCCAGGTTTTGCAGTTTTTCCTGCTTCTCGCCCTTTGCGTTGCACTTTGTTCCGATTTTTTTTTTTAATTTCTTCGGGGTTGGGTCGCGAGTTTGCAGTAGAAATTCTCACCCTGGTGTCTTAGTTATTATGGGACTTGCCTGTACTCCACCCCACCCTGGTACCCGCACTCCTCCGGGGTATCCAAGAGCTCCACTGTCCTATTGTCTCTACCGCAGCTCACACTTGCTTCCCATTCCTTTTCTTCTCTTGTCCTCGCCCTGTGTTGTACCGGTCCCACCTGGAAAGACTGCCTCGTCTCTGGCCAGGAGTCCCCCTTACCCTCCCTGGCCCCCTACGCCTGCGGGGAGAAGTCGGACGCGCGGGCGCTGTCCCCTCGCTCTGGCCGCCGGGCTCTGCGCTGCGTGCGTCCCGGGGGCGCGTTCGCTCGCCCGGAGCCCTGCGCACTTTTCACACTCCGGAGCGCGTCAGTCAGCCCTCACCGGCTCAGCGCCGCGAGGCTTCCCCGCCGCGGGAAGCACCTGCTCCGAGCAGGTCGCAGGCTCCTCGGCCACTCTGCTCGGTTGCCCCCAACCGGGCCTGCTGCCCAACTTTCCCGAGGCGTCCGGGCTAAGGCGCCCGCCTTCACCCTAATGGAGGGTCATCGGTGCAGCGACCCTCGCGCAGAGCGGGTCTTCTGCCAGGGTCCCTCGCGCTGAGCGGGTCTGCGGAGGGGTCCCGGAGATGGCTGCGTGAGAGGGGTGTGTCCACCATCGTTGCCTGGAGGGGAAATCCGTCGAGGAACCCCCTGCACACGCCATCTGGAGGAGGAGGGTGGCCAGCGGGGTGGCAGCCGCGACAAGTGCGGGCGCGGCTCGGAAGTGCCCCTGCGCCGGAGGTGGAAGTGGGAAGTGGGGACAGATGGTGCGGTTGCCCTCCTTGCCTCTGGGGTCTCTGGAGCCTTCCCACCGCCCCCTAGAGGGTGTGGGCCGAGGCCCCCGGAGCCCTGTCCATGGTACACTAGGGTGCGGCGCGCAGGGCTATTTGCTCCGCGTCCCGCCCGGGTCGTGCTCCCCACTTTCTGCCATTCTCCTGCACCACTGGCTCCTGAGCCACCCGGGCCCCTCGTGCCTTTTCCTCTTTCTTGGATTTCTTCTTTTGTTCTTTGGTCTCCTGCCGGTCTTTCTCCCCTGCCCCCACCCTTCACCCCCGTTCCGACTCTGGGATTTCAAAACTGTTAGACTAGGCATTTTTGGCCTGTGCAGTTTTGGGGAGTGGATGGAATTTTTTTTTTTCTTTTCTAACTCGGAGGAGGGACCTGCTACTAACAAAAAGTCCCTCCTGTTATAAAACCGTCCTTTATTCTCCCGGAGCACACTCCTCATTCTTTCACCTCTTGTCACTTCATTGATTGTTTCTCCTTTAAAAATGGAGTTTTTGAAAGAGGGTAGGTTGCCGGGGTAAGAAGAAAAAAGTGCTACTTTAACTGTGTGAAGTTAAAGGGAAGGCAAGATGAACTTAAAGATCCCCCTGTGTGTCGTGTTTTCTTTTTTCTTTAACAAAAGAGAGGTCCTAAATGAAGAAACAATTACTTTTAAAAATATTATTTTCTGTACATCATTAAGCACTCTTGCTTATTTATAGAGAGTAAGTCTTCGGACTGTGAATCCAGCAGTAGCTGGTTATTTGCACTAACTTTTTGATCTAAGTGTAAGTTCTCTTTGAAGTGTGAAGTTAGGGCAGGAGGAGGTATTTGTTGGGTCATGAATACCAGGCCACCTCCAAGTGTTGAGCAGTCTGTTTTCACTGTGAGTTATCTGCCTTGAAGTCAGGTGTGAATTTTGGACGTCAATTTTTTTTCTCTAGTACCATTTAAAGTAGCATTTAGAATCATTAGGTAATATGCATATCTTTCCTCTTTAGGTGCCTTTTCTTTTTCTTCTATACTGCTGTTGACTTTTATAAACCTTCACAGAAGAGGGCATTATAACTTTGTCATCAAGTTATTAGGCAGTCTTAATTCATGAGTGTAGGTCAACCATAACATCAAATGATTTGAAAGGTCATGGAATTGGAGGCAGAACAGTTCAATGCAGTGTGCCTTGTTAAGTGAACTGTGTTAAGCAAAGATTGGAGATGACTTTTGGGGCTGGGGGTGTAGCTCAGTGGTAGAGTGCTTGCTTAGCAAGTAACAAGTCCTTGGGTTCAATCCTCAGCACCAGGAAAAAAAAAAAATACTGAGCTAACGGTCTGCTTTACAAGCCAGAACAAAAAAGATCTATCTGCAGGGTGATTGTGGCTCCTCCTCAGTCATATGCCATGCATTTTTTTTCCCCTATGGTCAAGATTAGATTAAGCAGCCAAGAGTTTTAAGAAAGAGAATGGTTAGGTTCTTAGTACAGATAAAGAGCAAGCTTGTTCTTCCAATCCAGTAAAGTATAACTGCATGATTGGTGAGGCTGTGTGCCTTTGTTAACTGAGCTGTCCTCGTTCCTTGTTTTACTCTGAGAGGCTCTTTATTAGTTTAGTTATTCTTTACCTACATTTACACAATTCCAGTTAATTTTATGTTATATGATACTGAGCTTCAAGATTTTCTGTGCTCTTCCTCATCTAAATTTAAGGTACTGGCATTGTTCTTTATGTTAAAAATCCAGAATTTGAATACTAAATTTCACTGATTAAGAAGTAAAATGTTGTATCACAAAATTCTTTTTAAATTATACAAGTGGCTTTTAAGTCCTTACATAGTTTTACCATTGGGAAGAAAATCAGTTTAAATTTTACTACCAACCTAACAATTAGTAGATTAGAAACCTGTTTTGCTTTTCTGGTTCATGTCTTAAGTGCATAGCCCATTGTTGTAATTTAAATACACTTGAGTGGAATATAAGGAGTGGGTAATAAGGCTTTTCAGTACGATAAGTTAATGTTCATAAAAATTGTAGATTCTTACTCTTATATAGGTCCAGGTTTCAGCCTTTAATGAAGACCTTGGAAAAAAAGATGCTTAAATCACACACACACACACACATACACACATATATATTTTACCTTAAACCTTACTTTAAAGATGTTAATATTAACACACAAAACACATAAGGAAATAAGCTTTGTTTCTAAGATTCAATAATCATCCTAAGTATAAAATGCATTTATTCTCAATGTTAACTTGATTTTCATGTGTCTCGACAACTTTTCAAGTTCAGGTGAAAGTAAAAAGAATTAGTTGGTATTCACAGTTTATTTAAGGTATTGAATATAGTGGTTTTTTATCTTTGACTTTTCTTATCTTTGGGCATGTGGTCATTATTAATAGGTGGTCCATTACACATGAACTGGATGTGATTTGAAAAATAATTTGTATACTCTAAAATATTTTTGGATTTATTTTGAAACACACACACACACTTTTAGCCCTCAATTATAAGTTCAAAATATACGTACAGGATATACTCTTCCCTGACTTTCAAAAAGTTCAGACTGAGATTTTAAGAGGAAATTCTTTTTAAATGGTCTGTACTTTTGCATGAAAAAACTAATGTCATTTTGGAATAGATTATTTTGGTGGCAGTATATTGCACCAAACTGTCCTTAATTTTCTTTTTCATTAAAATTTTCAATTCTTAAGTCTGTTACGCCTCATTAAGCTGCAGGGTTATTAATTGGGAAATGTCAAGACTTAAAGCAATAGTTAATTTTGCATTAAAGTATTTCTTTTTTTTTTTTAAATCCTAAATCAGTCAAATCTCCGTCCTGTTTTCAAGAGAGTATTTTCAAGTTTAGAAGAGTGATTTTTAAAGGAAAAGTCAAAGCTGGTTTTAAGAAGTGTAGTGTTTGTGTATACACTCTACCATTTTGCCCAAATTAACATTATTCAAATTTGTTCTTTTGGCTCAAACACAAAAAGTAATCAAGTTTAAGGACTGCTCAAACTTGGCGGTGAATTTTATCAACCATTTAAAAATATGATAAATTTGGAATTTGGATGTCATTTGAATAAGTATTTTTTATCTGCATTCAGTACATCTAGGACCTAAATATTTTCAAGTTGGGTAAACTATAAATTGAAATATAATCTGTGCCAACAAGTCACTATATATACCTTAAATTACTATGTTTTTCATACTAAAGTTTTAAGTTTTCAGAAAATTGCATCAGTGATACACATAAATTTAAACAATCATATTCAAACTGTGTACAGATTAATATCTTAGTGAGATATTATCTGATGCATATATATACTGTGATAGGCTTAAACTAGGCTGAACAAGGTTACTTCAGAACTAAATTGGGTCTTTTGAAAGATACAGATTTAAAGAGTAAAACAAATGTTAAATAGTTTTTGAAAGGAAAGCAGGTTACAGATAAATCCTGACCAGGTTTTGTTTTCTTGTTACTCCTTGGTATTTAGTGTGCTTCCTTGGGTGGGTTTCCAACTATACTTAACATTCCAGCCCTGGTGGTTCCATGTATTTCTGTCTGTATGTCTATCTGTCAATGTCTATATGTGTACATGTTTATAGCAGGTGTTATAAAAATATGAATGTGTAAATACAATTTTTAAAAGTTATATTACTGTAAAAGAAATCACCATTAGTCCTCCTCAAAATGCACCCCACCACACACACACTTTGAACACCTTTATTCCAATAATTCTTGCCACTTTCTGAAGCAGTTCTTCAAGTATTGGATATCTTTTGGAGGTTGCCTTGTTATACCCAATCAATTCAAAATATTTACAGCAATTCTTGTCACTAAAAACATTGTAATGTGACCTCATGCTATTTTTTCTGCCCTTTCCCCAGGTTAAAATGGCCATGAAAGGTAAACTTTGTGCTTTGATTTAGGATCTGTAGGCAGCTAGGAAAATGCAGGTAAAGAACTCATGAAAGAGGACTTTTCAGAACTACTTCAGAAAGTGGCAGGAATGGTGGGGTAAATGTTCAAATAGAGAAGGAATATTTTGGGGGGATTAATGACAATTCATGTTTGACTGTAATACATTATAAACTTCCTAATTTTTGATAACCCTTCATATATGGCATGCATGTTGAATGCTGTTACATATGTGATTCCTGCAACATGGAGTTCAGTTTCACATCAGTTTCTGTAGTTTATTGATTACTGTGTATGTCGTGAAGAATGGCTTGAGCACCACCAGTGTAACTTTGTTCAGTACAAATGGGCCGTTCTCCTGTGTAGTGTCAGAGACAAGAGTTAGTGTCAAGGACAGAAAGCCTGGGGTCTAAATTTGGTACAGATGTAGTCTACTAGCTTAAACTTCATGACCTCATTTTCCTCAATGCTTTTGGTTAGATTAGCTGATGTCTAAGGGACCTCCTGATCTGTGATTCTTGGGGCTGCTTAAAAATACTCCAAACATACCTCTTTTTCAAAACTTTGATAATGATCTTTTCCACCTAAAATGTAAGCATTTTTAGATACATAGAATGGTGATTTTTTGAGGTCTTATTAACAATTAATAATGGTTTATCATACTTGATAGGTTAGAAGTCCTTTGTATTTTTATATTCTTGTCATTGATGATGTCACTTACATCAGTAAAAGTAAAGTATTTTGGGGCAAGGGAATAGATATAAATACAGATAATAGTAATATTACTAAGAATAAAAATTATTTATTAGATTTATGCTTCCAAATTTCTGTGAGAGAAAATAGCCTCCTTGAGAATCATTGAGCTGAGTGACGTGTGCCAGCTTTAAAAATAACAGTCCTTGATCCTAAGGTCCTCTTGCAGTTATTTTTGTACAGGTGCACCTGTATTCATGATGTACTCATGATATATCTACATTAATAAGGATATTCATTATAGTATTGTTGATGATTTTAAGAGTTTGTTTTAATCCATCAGTAAGAAATGGTTTAATAAATTTTGATGTGATGTGCAGGGAGATTTGAGAATTCCTACTGTAAAACATTTAATTTTACTACTTCAGGTTTAAGCAAATGATTACATTAGACTGCCTTGTGCTTGGGGAATAGTCATGCATCTAAGAAGAGTTATAGAGGAGAAGAAGTGCAATTTCCTGCTTCTGAATGAGCATCAGTTGGACAAAGACCAGTGATATTAAGATAAACTGAAGAAAAAACCAAGCAAAGTAGAAATAAACTGAAGGTGACCTAAACTAACAGTAAGGCATTTGGAAGTTAGATTTGGATACAACCTGTAGCAGGCTACATAATCCAAAGGAAGACTGGCCAAGCAGTAGGCTGCCAAATAGTGGATAAGTTTCTATGTTAACCTCTTGGAGGCCATAGTGTGCTGAGTTATCTGTTGCTGAAGGATTATGTTAGTTGCTTAAGCCATGGTGTATGTCTTACATTCTCCTTGCTGATTGAATAGTTAAGTTTTGCCTATGTTCTGATAGTGGAAATATTAATTCAAAGCATACCGTAGTAGTATCTGGAATTTGAGATGCAAAACATTTAGTATAGGAATCAGATGTTCTGATCTACTGACTGCCTTGATAAAGGAACTGTTTATTTAGATTTTTGCAAGTAGCAATAGGAGTAGATGCATATTTTTAAAATAGCTTGAGCTACTTAAAAGATGGTATCAGTATTGATATGATACACTTTAATACAGTAACTTAGAGTATGCTTAATAGAGTATTTGATTTGTGATCTGTTCTTAGGTTTTCTTTCAGAAAATATTTTCTATATATTAGGAAGGAAGAGAGGGACAAAGGAAGGAAGGCTAATTCTGTACTTATATCCTTTGCATTATTATAATGTTGATGTTCACTTTTGTGTTTTTTAAATTTACTTTACCATTATATCTTAAAACACTTATATACAGATTTTCCTCACTAATACTGAATTCTAATAAATTAATGTTTTGGTGGACTAAGGATTAGTTTTAAAAAGTAAATTAGAAAAATGCTGTGCATAATTTGTGATCTTTACTATTCCAGAAATTCATGAACTGGATATGTCTAATGACTGTTTTCCTCACTATTAACTTAAATTTTGAGTTCATTCAACTTTCTTCTCTAGTACTAAATATTGAACTTCACTACTTTCAGTAAAACTTACAAGGATTGCTATATTAGTTTTTTCTTGTCGCATTTGTAGTTTTAGGGCTTATCACAGCATATTTATGTTTGATACCTGTCAGTAAATCATTCATATAACTCAAAAAAAACAAAAACAAAAAAAACCATGTGCTACCAGTAATAATTAAAGCATTGAAATTTGCTACCACTACTAATGAACTATTTTTTCAAACTAATGCCACATAGTATATCATATAAATCTTAAAATGTAAATGCTTTTATTTTGGAGGAAGGAACTGATTATATTGCTTCAGTTCATTTATTTCTACAACTATATAGTTTTAGTCCCATTCTAGAGATAGTGAAATTGGAACCCAGACATTTTGAGAATTTGGAATTAAACCATATCTATCATAGTAAAGTTGAACCTTATTCCAAAGTGTGTGATTTTTCTCCTTATATCAGCCTGTGACCCCTTTTATACAATACTTGGAGAATGAATATTTTGGAGAAAAATTTCAGTTCCTTCCAACTGCATTGGTGATTTCTTTAGTTAACTTTTGAGTTTTGTTGTATATTTAATCTTGGCTTTAAATATTTTGCTTTCTTTTAGTAATTGAAGCCAACTTTAATGCTGGTTAAAAGATTTTCATTTATTACTTATTTATTTGGAGAAAGAAAAATTCTGAGAGGAAAAAACACATAATCCACTTTTAAAAATTCTTTTAACTGTAGGATCAACAAAAAATAATATGCTGATAAATGGTTAAAGGTAATTATTTATGACTCCTGGAACTGAATGTACTTTCTGGGAGCTTGTAAATTTTCAGTCTATGAACTATACATTTTTAAACCCTTTCTAGCATAATTTCCACTGTGAAAATAAATGGAAGGTATTTCATCACTAATTTTTCAACTTTTTTAGTATTTGATAGCACAGTCTTCATATTTGAATTATTTTTTCTCTCACAAATGAATTTATTTGGCTTCTTTAAAAATGTGTATGCCATATCTCAAAAAAACTACCAGCCAGTTGCTGTAAATGTTTTGTAGAGTAACTGGAAACAGGCATGAATCTGTTAACTGTTGAGAACACCTAGAACTATTTTACTTTGTAACTTGACCAGTTGTAGGTGGGTGGACACCTGGTCAGTGTGTAAACTTGCACCAAATACTTATTAGTTTGTTAGAAAACTGTTAAATCAGAAATAAATGACTAAAAAACCTAATTTTATTAGGTTTAAAGAGGATGTGATCCATGCCTGCTTAATATAAATCTTGAGTTAACTAGCAAGTGACTTTTTTTGGCTTTTTGTTAACTGGTTAAAACAAAAGTTCAGAGTCTGAAGTTCATCCTTGGCGGCTTTAAGGTCCAGTAAATACAGTGTGTTTTGTGCAGCCAAAATATTGACCTTTGATTTGAAATCTCTAAAATTACTAATACCTTGCTTCCTCACATTTCAAGGAATTTGAAATTCAGATTAAATATATATATGTGCACATGGACACACACACATTTACTTACTTATTTTATGGAAGTATCTAATTCATTTCTGGAAATTTCACATTCTGCCAAATGTTCCTAAACTAAACATACTATTCAGTTAATCCTGGACCAAAAATCTTAACTCTGAATTTTAACCATCCTCCAATAGTAACTTGTTTCTTGATTTTTAAAGCCATGGATTGATTATTGTTGGCTTTTTATTGTACTTTCTGAAGTCTGACATCTTGTTATTTCTGATACCTTTGACTCAATACAATAAAATCATTTATCATATATTTTTTAATAATCACCATATTGGGAGAGATTCATAGACACCATGGAAATATCTGGGAGGTTAAGGAAGTTGAAAATTGATAATAAAAAGGAGAGAAGAACTGTTCCATTGCCGCTAAAGGTCACTTGCGTGTTTATGGTGTCAAGCCACTAAACACCTTTTGCAGGGTTTCCTAGTCTGATATCTTTTTCTGTAGTTCTGGTCATCAGGCAATATTGCTTCTGGTAAGGGATAAAGATTTTAAAATTCTTAAACAATATCCTTTTTTTCCTTTTTTTTATCAGAAGGAGGGTAGAAACAAAGAAGTTTTCTTGCAAAAAGATCTGGGTGTTAACAGATCGTAATCTTTTTAGCGATGCTTCTTAATACTTTCTTTAAGCTTACTGCTGACCCACTTTGCAACAAGGCCCTACCTGCTTTTTATTTTGGTTTCAGTTTTTAGAACAAGTTACATGGAGAGGTTTATGCTGCAGATTGATCATTTTCTAGCTGGTCAGCATATGTGTGGGTACTGTTGATCCTGTTTTGTATTTGTGTAGCTGTTTTGGAGATTTGAAAGTTTGCTGTCTGGATTGCAGAGTGTTCCTCCTTGCTCAAAAATCTTTCTTGAAGCCTTTCTCTCCATCTTCTAATGGTGGTGCCATAGGTCTGGATTGTAGGCAAAAGTCCACTCACAATGAAAAATACTAAGGAACCAAGTTACGTGGGTAGTTAGTTGTCCACCAAGAATGTGTTTGCTCAAGGCAACTCTATTTATGTTCTTAGACATATGAACTTTATTTTACTCTGTTGCATTTAAAAAGATTATACTATTTGTGTGGCCTTAGCTTATTGATATATAATTTGTATTTAAATTGCTTTAGCTGCTATACCTTTCTAATCATAAAGGTAATTACAATATAGTGTATGCTTTTGTCATTAAATGTTATTTGCAGTTCTGACTTCTTAGGTTGACAGATGAATCAGAACTTTTGAGGAGGGCTATCATACAATCATTGATTTAAAGTACCTTCTAAATGAAAATGAGTTCAGTCCTTGGTTTGGTTGTATGATTTTTTTTTTCCTTTTATTTGAGGCCTTGTTGATGGAGCTGTGTTCTAAGGGGACGTGGTAGTGTGTTCAAATGTATGCAGCCATGGACTGTTCTGCAGGTTGCTTTTAGCATGTTATGATGGCATATGAAAGCACTTTTGAAAAGAAATGACACTTTATTTTTTCTCAATTGAAATGTGTTCTGTATCAGGTATAACATTTCTATTCATTTTTGGATCTCTTTGTTCATTATTAAGGTACAGTTATACAGTAGTTCAGGTGGATTGTGGTACAGTGGTTAAGAAAGAGGACTTTGGAGGTAGAAGATCTGACTGAGACTTGTGTTTTGTGTGAATGTGGACAACATATTGGACAGTTCTATTCCTCAGTGTACCCAGGATGCTCAGGATGGGTATGTGTGTTCATAGAGAAATGTTTTTATGTAGTGAATAAGATGCTAGATCTTTGAAAATTTAGGGCCTTAGTTCTTACTATTGCTTCACACAAACAAAATCAATCAGGAGAAAATGTAATTTTTAAAGTAAGTTTTAAGTACTTGATGTGTGACAGCTTTGTTCTGGGTCCAGTGTTACAGCTAGATGACTTGTAGTTCTGCATGAGTACCTGCCCCCAAGTTTTCTTGGCTCACTCTTGGAAACCACAATTGAAGGACACATATTTTTTAACAGTCTTCCTTAAATTCTAACAGATGTAGTCTGAGCTGATACAACAATTCTACTATCTTTAAAATAAGGGAAAAAATCAATGTATGATGGGTACTGTTCTGCCAGTGATTTGATATGAAAATAATAGGTAGTCAAACAAGCTATTCTGTTGTCTTTCCCAATCTCTGTCTTTTTCTGTAATTCTTCAGTGGCCATGTGTGCATGTGTGTGTGGACCAGCCTAGAACCTGTCAGCCTCTGAATGCTTTTAACATGGCAGTAGGGACCAATAGAGCAGGGGGCTGAGCGTTCTGCTTTTGTGATGTTTGATGTCTGCACAGCATCTTCATGAGTGAAGGTAAATTCATTGTTCTTGTGAATGCCCATGACTCATTGACAATTAAATGCAAGAAATACTGCTTTTAAGTTAGTGTAATTCTAAGCAAATAATATTATTTATGAGTACTTACTATGCTATAGGCACTGTTCTAAGAACTTTGGGCATATTAACTTATTTAATCCTCAAAAATGTTTATACTGATTTTATGTATAAACACCAAACAGAGAGAGCTGTCCAGGCTTCTTTTAAGTGAGAAAATGGGCATTTTTGTAAGTAACCAGATGTTAGAGTTTTCATCCCTAGGTTTGGTACCTGTATTATTTCATGTAATATTTCTGTCAGTCCCATGTGATAGGTAGGCAATATTATCATGATCTGTGTTATAAACATCTGAACAGGTCCTAGCATAAACCAGTTACCTGAAGGCACACTGCTAGGAAGTGAAAGACAGGACTGGAACTGAGTTATACATCATTAGTGATGCCAAGAGTTCCTTGGAAATCTGGAAACCAGTATACCCAGGGTTACAGAGATAAGCCTCTTCTCGTCTTTGAAGGGTTGCAGCAGTGAGGCCAGCACTCTACCAAGGTATTGCAACCCAGTTCTTGCTTTGGACTTCACAGTGAGTATTTAAGGGATTTCTGCTTCAGGGAGCAAGCTTTAACTTTATGAATGGGAAGATCTAGCAGACTGAGTCAGACACAGGATGGGTGTGCAAGCCAGCAGTTTCTGTCACTGGCCATGCAGTTCCATGGTGGTGACTTAAACAGATGCATTGTCTAACTGGTGGGTCATTGATGGTTCTTTTTGTAATCTGCTCTGGTTCTTCTGCTCTTGGCACTAGCTTGGCTAAGAACTATACTCACCCAGTAACCCAAGGTTCCTTATTGCTTGCTGTTCCCAGTCTTTAATTTTCCCAAGCACTTGCAGAGACCTGATTGTCCACTTTAGACCCTCAGTATCAAGCCATCCAGGCAGGTTCATGACCATGACCTTGATGTTGGTGTAACAGTGTTATTTGGTCAGAAATTCCTTTGACCTTTTAATCTTAGTGTTTGGGTATTAAGTAAAATTCATGACTTTGTAGACAATTTTGTTGTCTTTGGAGGAGCCTAAAACTGATTCTTTCTATCCATCTAAGTTCTGCACAAATAGTACAAAAGAATCAGTAAATAGACAACCAAAATATTACATTCATTACTGGTAAAGCCAAAGCTGGGGACTGTGACTTACATGTATCCAATTAATCACTGTGCACTCCCATTCTTGTGCAGGATGAGGTCAGGCTTCCCTCAGTTGCCCTGCCCTGCGGTGTACCAACACTTGCCCTGGCCAGCTGTAGGCTGCTCCCCACAGAAAGCTGGCCAAGGGGCCAGATTCCGTATGCCCGGTTATATCATCCAAATACACCAGAGGTAGACAGAGTTCAAGTGTGTTGCTCGAGTAGGTTCTACTACTTGGAAGGGGGATGTAAGAGTGCTACCTAGATTGTTCCAGATTTTGTCTGTTTGTTTTGAACTGGGAATCAAACTCACAACCTTTGCATACCCGGCAGGGACTTGAGCCACTGAGCTAAGCCCCCAGCTTGTTCCAGGTTTTGGATGAGCCATCAGGCCCCTATTCTTAACTATTATGCATATGTTTGAGCAGATGTATGACCACGCCCCTCTGGAATATGAGCATTGGTCAGGATAACCGTGCTCTCAACTTCATGATGTTGTAAAAAATCTGTAGCTTCACTTTCCAGTCTCCCAGTGCTAATGGAGGCAGATGAGATGACCACAGTAGGGGTGTTAACAGCCTCTAGAGTTAGAAAATAAACCAGGATCTATTCCAAAACTGTTTCCCTGTGCTTGTCCTGAGGGGTCCAATGACTGTAGCAGAGAACCACAATACCTGGGAAGAGCCTGACAGTGGACCCAGAAAACATTTTCCTTTTCAACCTCTCCTGGGTGCTAGACAGTCTGAGCATCTTGTCTGTAACCCTTCTCTTATAAACTGGATACAGAGTTCAAAGGAGGAAAGGAAACTTCAAGATATTGGATGCAATAGATTCGACACAAAAGCAGTTTTATAAAGGTGGAGACCATCTTTGTACAAAATGGCAATATCTCAAATGCTACCTTTTTGAAAGAAAACTCACTATGTCTGACTGGAAGCTTCCTATCTTTCTTCCCATAATCTCCTGGGGGAACCTACCTGGGGGAACTTCCCTGAGTTCACGGCCACAATTGCCTTTGAGCCCCTAGAGTCTGCCCTTGAGGCTGTTGGTCAAGACGTGAGAATCCAAGATGTGCCCTCCTTACTCCTGAATGCAGAGTGGAATTTGAAACCTAAGTGGCCAATTCTTGATGTAAAGACTTGCAGGCCTGTCACAAATAATTTAAAGTGAGATCCTTACGAGGCATCTTGAGCTCATTGTCTTAAAAATAGAAATATTGTACCTCTTACTTGCTTTTAGGCAGTAGATTTTGAAGTGATCCCCTGTTTCTCTTCCTCAGCTGCCCTGCTGATTCAGGCTAGGACCATGAGCATTTCTGGAAGTCCTGAGCTACCTCAAATCACTGCCACAACCAAGCTGTTACCACTCTTGCCTACCATCAGCTAAGGTCGCTGGCATCTCCTCTTTGCTGAGACCTTTGGACTGTGTCTGCTCTGAGGCCTACTATTTTTTCTAAGCCCTACCTCTCAAATAACTACTTTCCCGGAGAATCAACCACCCCAAGTTGTGGTCACCATCAAGTTCAAAACACCCCGTGGTTTATGAATGAAAGCCTTTTGATGTTAAAAACCACCTGCTCCAATGTAAAAACCAGCCACTGCCCAATCAAGGCTGCAGACCACCAAGTTAAAAAAAAAACAGGCAGGGCCTGTGTCACATATTTTTTCCCTCTGCCAGATGCTGTCTCTCAACATTAGACTTTTTTTTTTTTTAATTTCTCAGATGACCAGATAGTTCCCCCAAATGCTGAAGTCTTTGAAGGGGCCTAATGAATAGGACCTCTCCTCCCTGAGTTCTGAAGGAATAAAACCTCAGTCAGAAGAATCAGCAGAGCAGACAGGAAAACAGCACGGTGGTTGGGATGAAGTGCAAGCATGGAGGCTGTGGCTATTATCTGTGAGCAGCTCTCCTTGTTGAAACAGGATCCCACTGTGCCAGAATTCCACTCCCACCCCCAGATCTGCGAACTTCCACACTTGTTTTCTGAGGACCTGTGACTCCCAGTCAGGAGGAGAAGGGGACAGGTTGGGCGCCAGCTCCCAAATGGTTGTTTCACATGTAGTCTTCAGGCAAATTAAATGTCTCCTTCTCTTTGCAAGAGCAGGAGTTCACCAGTGTCTTACAACTCTTCTATACTCTTAGACACTGTTGAGTACGGGCATGAGCGTTCACAGTGTGGGTGGTATCTGTTGGTGTTTGCCATGAATTAAACAAAAAGTTCTATAATGTTCCTTTATTTAAAAATATCAAGCCCATTTCCCCTGTGTAATGTAACTATTAATTTTTATGGAAAAAATGAGTACATTTTCCAAGAGATAAATAAAATTAGTGTGAAGAGTAGCACTATGTGCCTACAGTTCCCCAGTCCTTTTAGTATCTGGCTTAATGATGAGACAGCTGGTTTTTTATTTTTTTATCTGCTTCTGCATTTTTTGTATATTAAAGTCTGACACATCATGTACTGTCTAGAAAGGCCTACTCTACCCTGATGAGAGAACAAGAGTGAAAAGACAGTGCTATGGTATCATGGAAGCAGCTTGACCTTTGGGAACCACCCAGAAGGATTTCAGGGACTCCGAGAGGTCCACTCTTGGGTTGTACTTTGAGAAATGCCACTCAGGGTGTCACTGATTGGTGCAGTGAAGCGTTGGGAGCCTCAGTTAGCAGAACTCCCAGCATCAAGTGGGGAACTAGAATCCCCCTCTATCGCTTGGATAATGACAGGGTCCAAATGTCAGGCTTGTCACTCATGCTATCCATGGGTGGAAAATGCTGGTTCTCCCTTGAGTCGAAGCTGTGAGCACACAGGGCTTTTGGATTTATGACTTTGGGACTTGATCCATGTACTGGACAGGATGCTGTTTGCAGAACAAGTTAAGAAACATTTTTGAAATCTAAAGTTACCGACCATGTCCTCCTTTCAGTGTGGCATATTTCTGCAAGCTGTGACGCTGAATGTCATTTTCTCAGAAGAACAACATTGTAGTTAGATTGTGTTTATCTTATCAAGGACTGAGAATTAGGTAAGTCACCACTATGGCCAACTATTTTAATTAAATCAGAGTTGTGGAGACTGTAAACATCTGTAACCATTTTTAAAAAGTAAAACCATGCTCTGGTTTTTATGAATCAGGCCTAATTGTATATGAATACAAGGGACTCCAGAGTACAGAAAGTGTACAGAGAGTTTATTACAGTCTGTAATTATTCCCTCATCAGTATCTCCACTGAAAATTAATACACTAGCTGTGTTAGAACTTACTGATTATTTTCTGTGCATATAGAGTTCAGGGTAGGAGAGAGAGCTTTGATTTAGATGACCTAAAGGAAAAAAAAAAGCTGTTTAAAAAGTTTTGACCTGATGTCATTTTTCTCCAGATTTTTTCATAATGAACAAGAACATTGAAACTATTTTATTGTCATATGACCTACATTATATAACATGTAATATGTGAGCATTATATTTTAGGAAAAATTAAGTATGGGATAAGGTAGATTTTTCACTTAGTCTCAGTTCATACAGGATAATTCTCAGCCCTTAGCCAGTTAGATATAATGTGTTAGGGTATATGGATGCTTCCTCAAGGCTTTTTTGGGTATTTGGTAGGTGTTTACAGGTGGTCCCCAAAGTCATGTGGTAGATTGAATGCTGTCCTTAGGCAGAAGAGCTGAATGACTTAGGCAAGTTTCCTCCCAGTTTGCTGAGAAATGGAACCACTAACCATACCTACCTTATAGGTTGTTCTGTTGCTTTAAGTATAGTATTTTGCATGGAAAACATTGTGACACACTTACAGGCAAGTGAAAAGCACTCAGTAGATACTGTAATTGTTGGTAATCATTGTATTGATTGAATTCCCAAGTTGATCATAAATGCAATCCAGTGCCAAGTACCATACACTCTGATGACATTTTGAATAGTCCATAAAAGCACATTGCACTCTCTGGTGAGTGTAATGAGTTGGTAGGGCAGAATCCAACTACACCAGGCTTGACTATCTCTTCCAGAATTGCCTTAGTCACTGGAACTTCTAATGGCAGTTTAGTTGCACAGCTGCCTGTGCTGTTACCTAGTGATTGTGTTAAGCATTTACTGAAGCCAACTAAATCTATAGGTGCTCTATCATTACTCACTCCATTAACCATCTAGAATACTTAATGTCAACTCTAATTTGTCATTTGAAACTTTTCTCTAGGAAGCCTGGAAACCTCAGAAACCCCTTTGACAGGGACCGAGTAAGTCTGGGTTTTGTTTCTGTATTCTTCCAGGCTTCTGTGGGCTGAGCTCCTGTGAAGGTACCATTCCAATTCAAATAGTGTGTGTTGGATACAGTTCTCTCCCGTTAGCTGTTGTACTGGAGCTCAGAGTTCAGTTTCTGTTGCTTTGTTAGGTTCCTGTGCCAGCATCAATGCTATTCTTTGACTATTCTGTTTGTCCTTGCTTGATTAAAACAAGTGACAATCAGAAACATAGAAGAAATGATACTAGAAGTAGTCAAGGACATATTCTAAGAAGGCAGTTGAAGCAATATGGATTATCATTAGCTGGGCAGGGGTGTGGCCTGGGGCTGTTCTTTGCATCTAAACTGGTCTCCAGTGCTTCAGGGAAGCAATGAAACAGGCGAGGGACCTGTGCAAAATGCCGTGTTCTCCTTACAGAATAGTTCAGGACAAGGCAAAATATTGAGATCACCCTTAGGTTAAGACGCACATTTTCACCCATGGAGCATAAGACTAATTTTGTAATGAGGACACATAAACGTGGGAACTGTGTTTATTCTTTAGAATATTTCTATTGATGAATTATTAATTTTGATTTTATTATATCAATGAATACTTAACAGGAAAAATTTCACAAAAGTATTGCACTTTTAATATTTATTGTTGATAAAAAAACATCAACATTTTCAGCACTGGTTTTTGGTGTGCAGTCCAAAAAGAACATCAGAAAAAAAGACCAAAAGAACTTAAGAAATAAATTCCTATGTGAACTACAGTGAAAATACCAATAGTACTCTACAAAGAGAATAATCTTTACTTGAATTATCACACCTAAGGCAATCTGCACACACAACAAGAACACATTCTGTACACATCACTTACAATGACAGCACATGTCTTTGGCTTTCCTGGCCATTTTGTTGGACATACTTGTCATCTCATTGGTCTTGCTGGTTTTGTCCGAAAGTTCTTATTATAATATGTAGTGTTCAGTGAAGAGAGGCATCAAATATCAATAAAATAAATTATTAAATTCTTAATATGTATTGTGTTTAGACACCAGCATTTTCATATCAGCTGTGTAATTCCTTATAAAACCTAAAAGATAACATCAGAAATAAATTCCTATATGAACTTCAATGAAAACACCAATAGAACTCGGCTAGACAAATAAGTTTTGTTTCACCTTCCACACCCCAGGCAGTCTTCAAACATGAGAAATGCATGTTCCATACATAAGTATCAATTATCCTGTTTCCTGTACTGTAGTTTTCTTGTACATTCTTGTAGGGCACAGTTGACACACTTTTTGTTTTCCCATTGTTGTAGTAAGTCTTTGTGATGCTGCGCCTACTTGTTCACCTGTCAGCCCACCAGTGTGGTCCATAATTCTTTGGTGTATTCCTTGGGCAGACACATGCTGTTTTTCCTCTTCTGTAAATGATCTCTTAGGTGCTGCAGTCCTAGTCCTCTAAGGAAATTTCTCTGTGATATTTTGCACTTATTTTCTTTGTAAACTATCAAACTATTAATGCCACACATGTTTAAGATTGAATAAAACACAACCATTGGCCAATACTTTGTGTTTCAAGTGACATCATAGTTTCTACATAACTAATCAACATCGTCTACTCCACACTTGGTTTTGTGGTTGAAAGTTTTTAGGTTTCCATTCTGTCAAGGTTTCCCTTCAGTATTTACATCCTGGTGAAATGCTGACATCAGCAGTACCAGTTTTTTTTTTCTTTGTCATATACCAGCATAATGTTATATCTTTCTGAAATTCAAAGATGGAAGTATACAATTCTCTTGTTTTGAATTTGCAATATTTAATTTGAAATTTCTGCTTTGTTCCTGTGTACAGTTCCTGCATTGGTCAATTTGGGTTCTGTTAACAAATGTAACTTCAATTGGAAACCAGTGACCCAACTGTCGAATATCACATTCTGATTAGTTTGGGAGATGTGAGCAACAAGTCTATTCACAACACCATTCAGTTTATTCCTACATGAAGAAGGACCTGAAGGCTGAGTTCCAGGAAAAATGTCTAAACTGAAAGCATAGCTGTGCCTTTGCATCTTGAAGGGAATAAATTTTATGCCATATTTTGACCCATTGCTTTTCCATAAGTCTTTTACATTCCAGTGATCACCATGAGAAACCTGAGCTAAGTACAGCAGACCTAGGAATGCTTTCAGTTCAGCTAGTAATGTGTCATAATAAATACATTTTTTAATATGGCTTTTTGTGCATACAGAGCATTTTACTTGCATTCCAGCCTTCTTGTACTTTACAGCATCTTGGAGTGTTTTCTCATTACCAAGACCAATATTGAATGTCAGTACTGGCATTCTGTCCAATAGATTTCTCCCCTACAAGACTTTCACTATATTTTTGGACCTAGTGCTGACATCAAATTGTTCCATTTGGTTGAGTGGCCATTTTGCAACATTTCGACTAGTGAAATATGTACTCACTTTGCTGTTTTCTTTGTCATCTGAATCAAAGAGATCTGCCATTTCCAGTGTCTGTATCAGTTGATTTTTGCTCTATTTCACTGTCACAGGAATGTTGGTTCACATGGCCGGTGTCAATGTCATCATCATCATCCACCATCACACTATTCTTCTGTTATAAAAGCATGTATTTCACCATCATGAATCATCTTCAAAATCCATGCATGAATAATCTGATGATTTTGACCTCCAAAACTTGCATATCTGATTTTTCATGTGCCATTATACTGAGTTGGACTACTTACACCAAAAAATAAAAAGCAAAACAAAAAACCCCCTCAAAAAAGCCCTTTTTTAAAAAAAAACAAATCCTGAAGAGTTGTGGGTGTGGATCCTCTGTGATGCATGGATAAACATACACAAAACTGTTCCGTGGAGTTATTATAAAGGTGGAACCAAATCCTGTTTTGTCACTTTGGCACACGTGCACATTCCTTGCCATTAACACATAGATTATTTCTTCCTTCCCTCAAGAAAATGTACTGAAATGCACAGCTGACTACTATACCACTAAAGTACAAATTTTCAGTAAAAAAGTAAGAATGTGTCCGTTGGACCCAGCCTTTTGCCCATAAGCATGTTTGCACGGGTATGAAAATCAAGGTGTCATCCATGGAATTACTATACCACAGAGAAAAATCTTTCAAGGGTGGTAGCAACTCTTTGAATAATCTTCTTAATATGCTTCCAGCATCATGGGTGGAATCCTGTGAAATGTAGAAAATTTGACAAATGCAATTAGATAGTGATAAATTGGATTTAAAAATTTAAAAAAATCAGTCATGCAGAATTGGCCTTGAACTTTTCCATCATTATATTATTGTGTTTCCAACTAACCACTTTAATAGTGTCTTCATTCATTGTTTATATTTGCTTATATCACTTGGAAGATGTAACCCCAAAGCAGTTTTGCCATAGTTATACTCCTTCCTGCCACTACTTTTTCTGTCTCTTAATCAGAAATGACGTTTTGAAAGGAATTCCACTTGTTTTTTTGCCCGTTTTTGTGAGCTTTTCTTTTTGTGTAATCATAATGACCTTCTTTTACAATCTTTGTACTTTTTTAAAATTTTTGTTTTACTGCTAGGGATTAGACCTAGGGCATTGAACATCCTTAGCTACCCACTTATTCCCCTACTTTTTTTCTTTTAAAATAATTCTAAGGTACTGAAAGAGTAAAGAGATGAAAAATCTCCACAACCAAAGCAATTGAAGCAACATACTAGCTCCCCGTTGTCTTGTGGTGAAACAGGAATTATTTTTAAGCTCTGCATACCCTTTACAGCAATCTTTTAAAACCCACATTTTTAAACTATTATTATTGCTACTGCTATTATTATTGCAGAAAAAAAAGATGAGGCATAGATGAGATTATATGGCTTGTCATGGTCACATAGGTACCTGAATATAGGGATAGTCGGGTAGCTGAATATAGACGTAATCAGATTTACCTGGCACGCCTTGGTCACAATACTGTGCACATTACTGCCTTTATCTCCATAAAGAGTGAGCAGAACAAACATTATAATGAGGGTTCAGCTTTATTGGCTGCATTTGATAATAAGACAATAACCTAATTGGTATTGGATTATAACATAGAATATCTGATAGAGAAAAAGGAAGGGATAGATGCTTGGGCAGAAAACATCCAGTTGGTTTCAAGAGTTATGATAATCAACATTGTTTTGGGATGTAGGTAGGCAGTCTTCATAGCTAGAAAGAAAAGATGATTCTCTTTGGCATGGACTGCTCTCATATGTGACATTTTTAAGTAATAATCATAAATTATCTTGATCAAGGAGAAAGTGGAGAGGTGAGGAAAGTGATTAAAGAATCAGTTCTTTCTGATTTCACATGGAATATTTAAGAGCGTGGATGTAGGAGCGATTGGGAGGAAATTGGAAAGTAGATCCAGTGACCAAGGATGAGTATAAAATAGAATAATGATAAAAGGAACCTTAAAAAGTGGTAGATTCAGTTTTAAAGCCCACAGTGTCAAGACTGTGGAAGAATTTAACAAGAACAAAAAGCTGTCACTGCGAGTTCAGGACCAGAAAAGAGAGACTAATACTAACAGGCAAGCAGGACTCCTCAACTCCTATTACACTTCTGCCTTTTTAGACAAGGAGGTCGATCTTCGGCCTGGGAAGAGTAGAGCAAAACTTGTAAGAGGAAATTGAAACTCAAGATAGGTGAGCTGATTGTGTAAGAGCACAAAGCAGCACTAAATGAGTTCAGGTCCTCTGACCAGCGTGAATTTCGCTCTGGTAGTCTGATAGGACTGGCCGACTGCTTTTCATCTTTGAGCAGTCATGCAGAAGAAGAGAATTATTAAAGGATGGGCTCCAGAGTGATGTCCCTATTAGAAGAAAGACAACAAAATCAACAAGATGTAGTTTTCAACCAAAAGAAGAGACAGCTTGGAATTAATAACTGGAAAATAATTGGTTCCGTATTCTTTCTTGTTGTTACTGAGTTCTTCAACTTGAAAACTAGGGCCACAGGGTAGGTGTGTGATCTTTGGGATTCAGAAAGGCTACAAGAAGCAGGCACTAACTAAATATACAGATTCACCCACCACATTCCCTTGAGATTCTGTGGGAGTGAGTTTTGGGTTCCAAGAATCTGTATTTTGAACAAATGTCCTGGATGATGTAGCATGCTGAACACATTTGGGAACATGACAGATGTACCATGATTCAGATTCATGACATCCTAGTAGTATTAATACTACTGTGACTAACAACTGATGTAGTGAATAACCACATGTCACACTAACCTGACTGCCTGACACATAATTAACATTTAGTCCTCACATGCACCCTATCTTTGTTCCTTGGATTGTACAGATAGGGAAACTACGGTTTTTCTGAGGTCTCCCAGCCCAGAGTGATTGGATTCCAAGTAAGTTATTCTGGGACATCAGGGTCCATGCCCTGAACGCCACTGACTGCCCTTTCTCCAGATCTTGGCTTAACAATCCTGGGTCACTTCTGAGAAATGGCCACATCTGGGCATGTGGCAACCTGGTCTTTAGCATTTTTATGAAGACATTAGGGTGTTTCATTAGTCTTCCTTGACACATAATCCTAGGAGAGATGACCAAAATCAGCTGGAATGATTAATTTATTGAGATCAGATTTCAGGGGACTGATAGTAAATTACTGTTCCTGAGAGCCCCGAAGCAGCAACAAAGATACTAGGAAAGAAAGCTGTGACTTAGAAAGAAAGCCTGGTAAAATAGATCAGTGTGGTATTGGTAGACTACAAGCCCACCATAGATCAGCAGGGCCTTTGTTGTGCTGTACCTTTTGCCTAGGATACTTTTTTCCACTTCTTCCTCTTTCTCCTGCAAATTTTTAATCTTTAAAGTCAGGGCCTAAATGTCACTTCAGCGATGGAGTCTTTGACTTCCCCAGGCAGATTTATCACCTCATTCTTTCTGCTTCTTTAGCACTTTGTTCCTGGCATTATAATTTTGCGATTATCTTTTCTAGTTTGTAGCACCAGGTTCCCAGTCACTCAGCTGGAAAGGGTGGGTCACAAGGGTATGACTTCCTCCCCCCCTCCCACAGTGAGTCCCTGCTCTCAGTAAGCCCTATTGATCGTAATTGTCTGCATATTGATAAAAATCTGCCCCTTCATCAGCCCCATGGCCCCTGCCTTGGTTCAAGTCTGTATTGTCAGTTGTCCTCTAGCTTTCACTTGTCACCCACCACGGTTTCCCATGGAGCATTTTAGAGAATGCTCTATCAAATATAATTTGCTTGGGCTTTTCTGGTCACCCCCCACCTCCCTGTATTCTCACCCCAATCCCTCCACCATCTATGATCTAACCCAGTCTAACACTTCAGCTTCAACTTGTGACATCCTGTCTCGCTTCTTGGACTCCAGTGACACTGAACTCATTATCATTCTCCAAGCATGATGCTGTTTCTTGCTGCCTTGTTTTAGCTCAAGCCCTGTATGCCTGTGATGATTTTCCTGCCATCCCCCGCAGCCTTGTTATCCCTGGGTTGAGCTTGGGAGGCCCCCAGCATCACCCCCTAGGCTCTTGTGTCTTCTAAGTATTTCTTCTTCCCACATTAAGCCTTGAGCAGCAGTTGTGCCTCATTCTCCATTTTCATTAACAAATGGACACTCAGTACATGTTTCTTGAAGGAATAGTAATTCTTTGTTGTACGTAGAAAGAGTGCAGTTAGAATCCTGCCCATTCCTCTCTCTCTGGATGTGAAGTCTTGGGTATTTCACTGCCTGTGAGAACCTATTTTCTCATTTATAAAATGCTAATAATTTCATGCCCTACTCTCAGGGAACTCTTAGGACCATTAAGTCGGATAGCGATGTTTTGTAAAACATACACTATGCCAGGAATCTGCAGTCTATAATCCTGCTGCCTCTTTTTGCACAGTCAAGGATGTTTCTCACATCTTTAAATGTGCAGATACTTTCAAAAAATCATATTTTTGACACTTGAGAATGGAAATTCAGGTTTCAGTATCTGTAAAATTTTGCTCATTCATTTCCCAATTATCTATGGCTGCTTTTGCATTTCAGTAACCAAGCTGAGTACTTTTAACAGTTTCCAGTCCTATATGCCTGGAATATTTACTACCTAGCCCTTTACAGAAAAGTCTTGCAAACTTCTGCACAATGCAAAGGTAGAAAAATGTGTGTAATGCAACAACCTCTTCCTTGTGTCCACAGTGTACTGATAGGAGGTTGATTCCTTTCTCAACTTCTAATGTCAGAGCTTCATCCTGGGCTGGGCTGAGCAATCATTTAATGTTGGAATAAACTGTAAGAGTTGAGTTTGGACTTTCTGAGAGTATCTCAGTAAGAATTTAATGAAGTTTAAGGGATGTGAAATTGATGTGAAAAGATAGGCGGACAGCCCTTTTTGTGAAATGTCATGCAACACAATTTTTTAACCTTGGCTTTATTGATCTTGACCTGTTCCTGTATAATGATTAACTGTTCCCTGGCTTCTACCTGCTAGAAACCAGTAGAGTTTCTAGCAGTTGTGTCACCCAAAAATGTTTTGAGAGTTGCCAGATGTTCTCTTGGGACAAAATCACCTTTGATTGAGAACCACTACTATAGAACATTCAAGTGTTAGCTAGGAGTTTATTGTTTGTATCTTTTTGAGACAGGGCCTTCTGTTTAGTTCAGACTGGCCTGGAACTCACAGTGATCCTCTTACCTTAACCTCCCAAGTGCTGTGATTACAGGGATGCATCTCCATGCTTGGCTCTAGTTATGATTTTAGACTAGTGAAATTTCTATGTCCAAAACAAAACAAAAAAAGTCATTGTTATCAGAAGCTTCAAAGAGTGGGCTTGGTTTCCCTGGGAAGATCTTGGAGTTTGGTGATCAGCTGTGAGGTTTCCCCTGTCTCTGACCTAGTATTAGCACGACCCCTAACCTGAAAGAATTAAATGGCACAAAGGAAACCTGCAATATGTCCAATGTGGAGATTGTCTTAGTTTGATTGCTTCTTGTTTGTTTGTTTGATGAACATGTTAGTTTTGCTATTTTGGATTGAAAGTTAGGAGAAATTAGTAAATTATTAACAAGAAATAAATACTTCAATAATTCTATGGAGTATGAAAACACATTATAGATTAACAACAGCATACTATTTTATGGATCCATTTTTGTCTTGAGGAAGAAGAATTTAGAGGAGTCTTCAGCTGAGTAAAATGAATATAAAAATCCCCAAAGTCATACAGAGCTATTTATCATGAGTAGCTAGGATTTGTTGGAGATGTATTATATGAACATGGTTTCGGTAATTCTCAGGGTCAGCCAAGGCAGGCAGCTGCCCTGGGGTAGCTGCTGTTACTACCTTGTATGTTTTTAGATTTCTACATTTGTATGTATCTGTAACACTGTATTGCCATTTGTGTTTAAATGTGGTACAAATGGAGTCATCAATCATGGTTTTCATTTATGTTTTTGGCAAAATTCAGAGTACTGTGTCTTCACTTTGAATTTGGAATGTCACACAAATAGGTTTTTTAACTAAAAAGAATAGTAATTCCTAGGTTGGATTGTAATTGAATTTTTCTTTTTTCCCCTCTCTTTGTTTGTTAGTTTTGTTTTGAAATGTAGCCCTGAAGATACGCAAAGTTCTAAGTTTTCCATTTTAGTGTTGCTGGGTATTACTCCCCTTGGCCCTGTGCAAATGTATTTGTCCACCCTCCTTTTGATGGACAGTTAGGTAGACTCCAGTTCCTGTTGCTGAAACTGTGCCCCAGTGAACACTCTGGCACATATCTACCAGAACAACCAGGAGAGCATCCCTGCGATATCCTGTATAATCACATTCACCTTCCCTAAAATGTTGCTAAATTCTACTATAGGGGGGTTGCTTCCTCCATATGGTTGAGTTTATTCAGTGCATTCTTGCACTTTATGGACTTAAAATGCTTCAGGAATCTTGATAGGTTTGAACCATTAGCTTACTGTTACTTCTTATGCTATGTTGAGGTTAAATTCTGTATAATGTTTAATGAAGTTTAAATTTATTTTTTTCTCTATTTCCTCAGATTTGAAAATAATAGTTTGCTGTTACATTTGTCTGGACTTAGGTACATTAGTACTCACAAAACTTTGTATACATAATCCTGGTTTTCCTTTATTTTACTTTTTATTTTAAAGAGAACAAAAATAGGAATAAAATAAAAGTTTTGCTTCAGATTAATAGTAGGGTAACAATAGTTAACATATTGTGTATTGCTGTCTTCATAGTAGTTACTCAGAGTACATGATATCAGCGTGAAATTTTGTCCAAACAACATTGGCACCAATCTTCATTTTCAATGAACTGAGAGAAACTAGCTGTATAACTATCTTAACTATCTTGTGTTTACATATATATGTATATTTTTTCTTTTTCTTTTCTTTCCTTTCCCCTTTCTCCCATCAGTTTCTCTTCTCTTTTGAACAGTTTCTTCCCCATTCACAGTATCTGTTGCACATCTTGAATCTTATTTACATATTCAGCTTCTCACTCTAGTGAGACAATAAAATGTTTACATACATGGGTGTGATTTACTTTACTTATGAGTATGGTCTCAGGTTGTATCCATTTACCTATAAGAGTCTTGGGTTTATCTTCCTTTATGGCTGAGTAGCACTCCATTACATTTTTAAAAAGACTACATCTTTTTTATCCATTCTTTGGTTGGTGGGCATTTGGGCTGTTTTCAAGATTTAGCTGTTACAGATTGTGCTGCTCTACACATGGGTGCACATACATCGCCGTGGTAGGATGTTTTTGATTCTTCTGGGAGGATAGGGGAATAGCTAGGTTGATTGGGATCTCTAATCCTAGTTTCTTAAGAAATCTCCACACTGGTTTCACAGTTGTTGTACCAGTCTACACTCCCACCAACAGGTTTTCCTTTAATTATAAAACTGCATTGCATTGTGTCATCCAGATACCTGTTTTGAGTTCTTCCTGTTTCCAGGACTTCCCTTTCCTCTTTTGATCAATGTCTGGTTCTTCACACAGGTGTGGATTGTTCTGGTGCCCTCCCTGTGGCTACTGAAGAGCTCCCTTGGGTGCTCCATGTATCCTTTCTTCCCTCTGCTGTGTTTGAACCTGTATCAGAGCAGGGTGGAGTTTTCTATATTGATACATTTGCTACCAGATCTCTGCTCAGGGCTAATTGTCCTGTGATTGTGCCAGATGGGCCAGAAGAGATAATGAAACTAGCTTGGTAGTTCAATAGCATTTAATATAATTCAGTTCTAAGCAAGCAGGTATATGAAAATCGGGCCCAGGTGACTGACTGTATACATGTGGACAGGCAAGATGGCAAGAGAATCTTGGCTAGTTTTTAAATTTTAAATATCAGAAAGAAACATAAATGTATCGATCTTTATTTATATTTTAATGTATCCCTGTCCTTCAAATAAGATATATATGCTTTGGTTTGTTTTGGTATAAAATACATCCTACAGTAAACACTTTTGTTTCTTAAGGAACAGGGTGCAGTGAAACACACTTGATAGATAAAATAAAAATCTACATACTCGAAGGCATATGTATTTCATGAGAATTTTTGTTAGTGATGGTGATGTGTGGTCCCAGAGGCCATTTGGCTTTCCCCCAACCTCATGCCCACTTGGTAGTTCTTCATTGACAATGGCCATTTTAATGGAAATGGTCAGTCCTTAGAAGAACCTGGAATGTGTATTATGTAGACTTCACTGCACTAGACAAGTGGGATTTGTTTCTTCTATTCCAGTTATCAAAAAGATTAACCTTTTGCCCTCTACATTCTAATTGTAACCCTTCCAAAACAAAGGGGTTGTTTGTACAAGACAGTTGAAAAAAAATGAGGCTGGATGCCAAGTGGAATGTTTCTCTGCTGAAGGAGGCAGCAATCATGGCACACATTTTTGTTTTCTTGTGTTGCAGGCATCTGTAGAGGCTTCTGGTGAAACCGCATTATGCAAGACTGGATTTCCTGAAGATGTTTACAGCGCCGTCTTGTCGAAGGATGTGCATGAAGGGCAGCCTCTTCTCAATGGTACAATCTCCCAAGATATATTTGTACATATACTGTCCGTGCTTTTGAAATGAATCAGCCATTTACAAAAAGTCTCTAAATCATTTCCATGGTATAACAAGTTTGAATTTTTCACAATTACTGTAATGAGACTGTAGGGACTTTAGGATTCCATCTCTTATGCTCGTAGTTGGAAATCTCCCGGTCTCTTGAAAATATTCATATTTTTTTCTTTTTTGATTTGCAGTATGATCCTTCACACAATTGGTTTTTAGTACTTTTTTCTGCATACATTTTACTTATCTTGAAGCATAAGACTCATCAGACATCTGGTTCTAGACGTTTTAAAAATTAGCCATGACAATCACTTAGTATTTTGAATTTAAATTTAAAAAGAAACTGTTATAATATCATCTTTGATAAAACATGTCAAAATTTAATATTTACCTACATTATAATATACAGATTTAACAAGTAATATCAGTGGAGACTCATGAAATTTGTATTTTTGTTATGATACTGTTTCTAGAAATTACTAGATAATTTCAGATATAGACTCATTTTCCATGTAAATATGGATTGTTTACTGTAGTTATCCTATGACAACCCTTGCCAGCAGGTCTAGATAAAATCTGAAATAAAACCTGGACATCGCAAGCAACATTAAAAAACAAAACAAAACAAAACAAAACTTTCCTTTAGCGCCAATTGAGAGCAAATAAAACTGTAGTTAGTATTTTCATGGGCTTATTTATCATTACAGAGAATGTCATTGAAATGTGAAAGCAAGTAGAATTGATTAGTAAGATGTATTTAAATTTTAATTCCCTGCAAATCTTGCATATCTCTGAGGCTGTTTTAGAGAGTTGCATTTAGAAAATCTGTGTAACCTCAACTAATTAATTTACACAGAGCTCTACCACATAGCCTTAATTGAAGTGTCTCCATAGCACTGACAAATCTTAGTGGTACAATGCTTAAGAATACCGTAGACAGGAGACTTTGAAATGTAAATGGCCTCTTAGCTACTAACGTTTTTGGGTACAACTTATATGTTATTTTAATTTCTATTTAAAGTATGATCTACTCACACCTCAGTGATTTTTCCGAAGTTTTAATTTTCTTAGAGGCATCTTTCTGTCCCTGCCTCAGCACATGGTATTTTTAATAAGAGAATGGATGCTGTCTTTCCTAGTGAGTAATGCTTGACATGACGATGGCTTCATTCCGATCACGATGTGTAAGTTTTGTTTGACTTAATGTGAAACTTGAAGTTCTGCATGGTTGTCATGTTCTTTAAATCTAGTAGGGGGCCTCCTCCTAGAACCCATATGATGTGTAAATGTTATTTGAATGTGCAAAATATATTGATACAATTCTACAGGATAGTTCAAACATAAAACATCAGTGGGATTTTCCTGTATTTTGCAATATATTTCTGCAATTAATTTTTGAATGGGTAATTCCTTTTCCTAAGAACTTATAATTTGATGATTTCAGGCAAATACATGGTTTGTCGGTAGAAACTGTTGACTTAAGATTAATTACTTTGGCTTTCATATAGTTTTGAAAATGATAGCTTGTTTTCTAACTCTTAGATAATGCTTCTGACAGTAGAAATTGGGCATGGCTTCTTATGAGTTTCTTTTTAGTATAACATGGAAACAAGTTTTTGGGCTACAGTTGTAAACCTGAAAAAAAAAGTGTATATATATATATATATATATATATATATATATATATATATATATATTTTGCTCTAGCCAATCACTGAGAGAAGTGTGTGTGATAGTCTAATACAGTTTTCTACATAAGAAACTATGACTTTTTTCTGTATCACGCCCAGAAGATGTTAAAAGGACTGCCAGCATCTTAAATCTTAAAACATACTGTTTAAAACTTTTTGGAAAGAAAGAAAATTTCCTTAGGCTTTTCTGAAGTGTCAGTATACCTGTTTCTAAGAGTGCTTTTAGCAGTTAATACTTAAAATGATTCTTTTTAGCTTTTACCTTGTTTATATTTTTGGAATTTTTAGTGTCTTGATGCACAAAAGCCAAATACTGTGCCATAATTATGTGCATGAGTTCAATGTCTTACAGTGAGGCAATTCGCCATATGTACACTACAGCAGAAAGGAATTAATTGCTAAGTCAAGCAGAGTGATCACTTTCAGCATGGGCTAGTGACCCATTAGGCCATTCAAGGAAGGAAGCAGCATTATGCAAGGGTACATGACAGTTTGCAGGGCCATTTGCTTCCTGGAATAGTCAACCATACTAAGGTGATTTCAGAGACATCAGCATATAATTTCATGATGTTTTGTAGTTTTGCTGTTTTCCATCTGATGAAAAAATCTCTTTGTTTAATCCTATGGTATTTGTTTGCCCTTTTTTACTGTGCTTATAGTTGTTGTTATCTTTCATTTGTTTGTGTTGAAAGAGTTTCTTGCTATGTTGTCCTGGCTGCCCTCAAACTAGTGATCACACTCCTGCTTCAGCCTCCCAAGTGCTGGGATTATTAGGCATGTGCCTAAAATGGCTATGCTCTTTTTAAAAACATAAATGATAACTTTATGCCTTGCTGTTTCCACTAATTTCCCATTGTTGACCTCTGGGGAGAAGAGGAGGCATGACTGACCAGTACGTATAGTGTGGTTACATAGGATACATCTGCTGCATCAGCCTTCATGTCAAAGTTTAGTATTTTGGTATCTAGATATCGTGAAATGCTGACCATTTTTTAGACAACTGAGTACCAATCTGTGTGAAAGTACTTGAAGAGCATTAAGTTTTAGAAAAAAAGATAAGATGATACTAGTCATGTTAGGAAAACTATATAGAAGAAACAACAGTAGTGGAGAGACCATTCTGGGCTCATGGTTCTGGTTCCTCTTTCATTTTTTGATGATGTCATGAATGTTTTAGAAATAGCAAACCAAAAGAAGTAGTTATATCCCTGCAGTTCCAGCTTTTCTACACACACACACACACACACACATACACACACATATCTATATATATTTATATATAGATATATATTTGGTGAAATCATAAAGAAGGCAAACATATTTTGTGAGCAAACTTTTATGTCCATTTTAGGTGAATAGTTGAAGTCTTTGAGGATAGCCCAGTATTTGAAAAAATGACTGTATGGGTCCTTGTTCCACTGTGTTAGCAAAACTTTGTTCTATTTTGTTAGCAAAACCTTGTTCTATTTTTCTCAACTCTTATCTCTATTTTTGAACATACTGGTTGTTTCCAGCTTTGCTGTCTCATATACAGTGCTGCTCTGGAGATTCTTTTTTGGAGAACTTTGATATTTTCTTTGGAAATTTGTGTCTGAAAGTAGAACTTCTGGGGCAAATGGAATATGGAGTTTGTGAGTTGATATTTGTATTTTTATCTTTTCCTTAATGCGTTTTATAGGAATCTTCCTTACTGGACTAAATGTACATTAGTTCTTTTCAGCTTATTTATTGCTATGTAATGTCATGCTGTTTTCTTATTTCACACTTATTTTTTGAAGCTATGGCTTATGCACATATTTGGCTTTATAAGTAAAGATCAATTCTGTTATGTTTAGGTAGTCATTTTTACCTTGCATTTTTCTACTCTTTTTTTAAAAAGCATTTATTGCCAACCCTCTCATTTTACAGACAAGTGAATTAGAGCTCTGAAAGATTATAGGTTTTTCCCATGATTATATAGCTCCTTAGATGGTTACTTGCAGACCCAAAATTAGAACGTGGGTTTTCTGATGCCTAATCTAGTTCTGACGTTGGAGTGATAGAAACCATTTTGGTCTAACACAGAGAAGGAGCCAGCCTAAATATCCAGATGTTTCCTGGCAAGTTTGTCTTAGAACTGTTCTTCTTTTCCACTTTATGACATGTTGCTGTGTTGCTCTGGGACTTATCAGGTAAAAACACCCCAGAGAATTAAAAAAAAAGGCTTTCAATAATATTCATTGTTAATATTTTGCACATACCCACTTAAAAACAGAAGCATCTGGAGCTTGCGAAGATAATATGTAGACCTTAATGTTTAACTTACACAGCACTGAGGCAGATACATCTCTTGTGGTAGTACATTACTTGAAAATGAAATAACTGCAATCATAAATTTCCATTCTGTCACTAGCAGTGTATCTGACATCGTGAAAGAACAACCACACCATGACAATGGGAAGAAGATCCAGGGTTGTTTTTAGTGTGGGTATTAACAGTGATATTCCTGTGGGCTTTGCATTGGTGGTCTGCATGCTTAGTCATTTCACTAAGTAAACTCCTTCAGTTTGGTCAACATAAATAGCAACCAGCAATCACCATGAGTATTTTCAGTCATTCACTCACACTTGCCACCTCTGGGCAGCACATAATGGTTATTTTCAACTAGATGGAATTTGATTTAGATTAGTTTGCTTACTGATTCAGGCTGCTCTGCATTAACATGAGGGCTGGAGTATGATATCTTTAGATAGCTGTTCTGAAACACTTTTACTAGTTTAGTAGGCCTGCGTGACTCTGCAGCTGCCTGTCGTGTAATGACGCACACACTTCTGTGTGATGTGTATCATTGAGTCTGGAAAGGGACATCTACTAATCTGTTGGGAAACCATGGCGTTTGGTTGTTTTGAAAAGAAATCTTTGTTGTTAGTGAATGTGTAAATGTCTTAAAATATGTGAAAGGTAAGTTTATAAACATCTTATTTATAAAGCCCTATAGGCCCTTGTGCTTTACTGATTTCCAGTTGATTGGGGAAATCAATACTAAGTGCTGTGATTGTTCTCTTGGATATTGATGATGAACTCAAAGGAGAAACCAGTAACGTGCAGCCAGATACATTCTAAGAGGTGACTATTTTTTTTTTAATTTTCCTGTGTGGTAGGTGTTTTGATTTTATTTTTAAAAGAGCAGCTAACTATATAATAAGCTCAATAAAATAACTGGTAAGTTTTACTCTTATTTTTGTCATAATCATTCATACTTTACTTAATATGGTACTTTTTCCTATTTCTTTGGTATATTTTATGTTGAGCTTTCTTAATGGTGTGCCATAAACTAAGATCAATCAGGTCTAGTATTCACTTTTTGAGAGCCTTTTCAGTTATTCTTAGCCAGCAGTACTTTGTGATTTGGTAGAGCTGAAGTTTGTTCCCTCACAAACTTACAGCCTGGAAATAGCTCTTAAAGAAAGGAAGCCACTGTTCTATGTACACCTTGCTCACAAACCTTAGCAAACGGATATTTAAAGGTTTAAAAACCTGTCCTTTTAAGATCATAGGCCCTTTCTCTCTTTTTCTTCTTTCTGGTTAGTATCTGGAGGAGAGAAGAAAATAAATGCAGTACATAAGCATAATATACCATATGTTAGGTGATAGTAAATGTTACGGGAAAATAACAGAGAAGGGAACTAGGGAGAATCTGTCCCTGCACTTTACCTAGGATGGTGTGTGTGTGTGGAAGGGTCATTACATAAGAGCCAAGTGATTGAGAATTGAGGTTGGTGTTTGTTCAGGAACTGTAGCTATCTGGGAAGGATAGCCTAAACAGTGCAAACAGCAAGTGCAAGGGCCCTGGGGCACTAGTGTGTCTGCAGTGGTGAAGGAGAGGCAGCAGGGAGCCTGGAGTGAAGAAGAGAATGAGGTCAGATGAGTTCAGAGCAGTCGTGGACCAGTTTCTGTGGGGCTTTGTAGATCATGGACGGAGTTTGGCTTTGACTCAGGAGGTAAAGAGCTATTGGAAAGCTTTTAGCAGAGGAAAGACATGACCTGACTTTCAAAACCATCATTCTGGCCATTGTGTTGAGCAAAGACCAAAGAGACAAGGACAGGCAGAACCCTCAGGAGCCTGGTAAGGATCCATGTGAGAGAAGGAGGTGATGCCAGCCAAGCTGGTAGCAATGGAGGTAGCAGAAGGGGTTGGATTCTGAATTTTAAAAACATAATTCATGACAGCAAATTCACACAGAATTCTCCCTTTTACAGTGAACAATATGGTGGCACTTGTGCACTCACAGCATTATTCAGCCACCATCTCTGGAGTCCTCAGCATTTCTGATACATCAAAGTAAAGCCCTCGACTCATTAAACATTTCCTCACCGTTCATCTCCCCTCTCGTCCCACAAACATATTGTGCCTGATTTTTTTCATTTAGTGTAATATTTTTGAAGTTCATCCATGTTTTTTGTTATACAGGAATCTCATTTTTAATAGCCAGATGATATTCCATTGTGTGTGTGTGTGTGTGTGTGTGTGTGTGTGTGTGTTCCAAAATTTGCTTATCCATTCATCTGTGAGGGGCATTTGGTCTGTTTTCATTTTACCTGTTGTGACTAGTGCTCGTAGGAGCAGGCATATACAAATAAGTACTTTTTTGAGTACCTGTGTTGATTCTTTTGAGTATATATATATATATATATATATATATATATATATACACATTGGAGTGGAGTTCAGAGGTGGTATAGTAATCCATGTTTAACTACTAGGCGAACTACTAGATTGCTTTTCACAGTAGCTGAACAATTTTGTGTTCTGTCTACCAATGTGCCAGAGTCCAGTTTCTCCATGTTCTCAATACTCGTTACTTTACGTTTATTTTAATTGTAGGCAACCATCCTCGTTAAATGTGAAATAAGACCATATTACAGCTTAGATTTGCATTTCCTGACTGACTAATGACAATGAGTATCTTTTCATGTATTTCCTTGGTCTAGATCCTTTGAAGAAATGTCTGTTCAAGTACTTTGTTCATTTTTCAATTTGGTCATGTGTCTCTTAGTACTCGGGTTATAGGAATTTTTTTCTGTGTCCTAGATACCAGACTTATATCCGACATATGATTTGCATATGTTTTCTCCTACTGTGTACATTGTTGTCTTAGTCTATTTAGGCTACTGTAACAAAATATCATAGACTGAATGGCTTATAAACTACAGAAGTTTATTTCTCACAGTTCTACAGTCTAAGAAGTCTAAGAACAGAATGACGGCAGTTTTTATGTCATACAAGCCATCTCCTCAGTGTAACCTCACATGGTCAGCGAGGAAAACTCTCTAAGGTCTCTTTTAAAGAGCATTTATCTCATTATAAGGGCAGCGCCCTCATGACTGAACCACCCCTCAAAGCCCCACCTCTGAAAGCTACCACATTGAGGGGTAGGATTGTGATACCAATTTTGGGAGAGAAAAGCATTCAGAGCTTCATAGTTTTATTTTCACTTTCTTGATAATGACCTTTCATGCACAGAAGCTTTTCTTTTTGATGAATTGCAACTTTACTGTTTTTTGGTTACTCTTACTTTCGGTATTAAATCTAAGGATGCATTCTAAATTGGAAGATCATAAAGACTTAGTCCCATGTTTTCTTCTAAGAGTTTCATGATTTTAAAACTTTTATCCTTGGTCATTGATTTTTGTTTAGCTAATTTTTGTATGCCCTGTTAGTTAGAGGCCTAACTTGATTCTCTGAGTATGTTCAAAAATAGAGATGACAAGGCATGTTGGTTTGAGTGGCATGGTATAAGAGAGAGCAGATTCATAAACAGTTCAGTGTTGTTACAAGCACTGGGAAGACCAGCAGCTTGGTTTGAGAATGTTGAGATGAGATCCAAGATGCCAAGCAGACATTTAGATGTGCATCTGGTGCTCAGAAGAGAAGCCCCATTCTATAGGGTGGAGAGCATTGTATGTACAGAGAGTAAATAAAGTCATGACTCAGAGCAGAATAACTAGAGAGCTAATGAGAACAGGAGAAACCAAAGAAAGAAACAAAGCCGTGTAAGTATTGAGCCTTGAGGACTTCAGTGTTAGGAAATCAGTAGGAGGAACAGAGAATGAGTAGGAGACACTGAAATAAGAGAGACACTACAGGGTAGTGGGGTGTTGGAAGGGAAGAAAGGGTCCCTTGCAAAGGGACTCAGTGTTCTTCTGTGACAGATGCTACTGAATGGTCAGCTCAGATGATGATCGTGAATTCACCACTGGATGTGGCGACACAGACTTACTGGAATCTTAGCTAAAATACTCCTAGAGACAAGGATCAAAAGGTTTATTTGTGTATGTTCACAAGTCAGGTGGAGGAGGGAAACTGGGTGGAGACTGAATTTTCCATTGGAATAAAGAAGAATCCAGTGGTACGTGGAGAGGAAAGTGGGGTCAGGTGAGCATATTTCTTCAAGTTGTGGGTTTTATCTGTTTGTGTGATGAGCACAAAGAGTCCAGTGGGGAAGGAAGGAGTGATCTACAGTATTCTGTAGATGCGGTGACACTGGAGTAGCTGCAGAAATGAGATCCTGTGGGACTAAGAAATCTGTACTTTGACAGGCTACCTGCGTTTTGTTTTTATGTACCTGCTGTTGGGAACCACTTTGATGGCTTGGTTGAGTCACTCCGCAAATGGTTAAAAGTCCTTCATTTTGGTTGCCGATTTTCTGTCAGCAGAAGGTTTTCTAACAGAAATGGCCAAGAGGATAAAAATGAAACCCTTGTGGTGTTCAGTGATGTAAACAGGATTTTCATTGCTGTAGCATCCTTGACAGATGGTTATCCAGTTTCTGCAGGGATACTACTGCCACTTGCTTCCCCCAAATGGGAAGCCGATCACTCCCTTCAAAGTCTGCTTCATCTTTGGAGAATTCTTAGCTGTTAAAAAACAATTTCTTAAAAAGTTTCTCTGAAGCATATGTTTCTAAAAATTCTACCCACTAGTTCCTTTGGCACTGCACAGAGCAAGTCAATTCTCTTGTGCTTTGAAGTCACCGATTTCATCATTTGTTCATTTCAAAAAGCTCTGATGAACATTGGTCATGTTCCAGGTCCTTTCTCAAGGAATCAGGCAACAATAATCCAGAGACAAGCAACACAGGGACTTGGTTCAAGATATCCTTCAGGTGCCGGACCACAATCACCTGGGATCCTTAAATCTCCTTTGCCCAGGCTGAGCATAAAGCAGTTTCTTCAGGGGCCTTTGAACATTTCACTTGCTCTTTCACACAGAGGAAACTGAGGTTCCCTTCGTGGGGACTGAACGGAATGCCACATGTAACCCAATATCCCCGACAGAGGCATTCTTCTTACTGTTGATGTGGATGTGGACTTTCCAGGTTAGCCCGAGGTGGAACTGGAATTATTTACAGCTGCATTACTTTATTGGCTCTTGCTAACATTGTAGTTAACTAAAACTCCTGGGTGTTTTTGAGACAAACTGCTTACCATCTTGTACTTGTAAAATTGATTTTTGTACACAAATGTTAGACTTGTAAGTTGATTTTAAAAGAAAAAAACCTGAGTTCCAACGCTACCTGGAGACCCCACTGACAATTTAAATACATAGTAACCCTTGGAAACAGTGCTAGCATTTATTTTTAAATCCGCATTTGAGAAGGTGGATATACAGTAAAGTCTCCAAGTTTTAGATAACATAAACTGTCAAACTGATATAGTACCCCATGCTGTGTACACATATATGAACACTTACAAACTCACACTCTTGAAACCATTAAATGATCAAGAAGAGATGAATCAATTCAGCTTGCAGCCACTCCAAGACACATGTTAAGACTATGTTTCAATTCTTGGCCTGTGATTTTCTTAAAATAGAATTTCTTAATGTCAGGCAATAGAGAAAATGCCTGTTGCGGATATACAAAGGTTTAAATAACAGGGGGTTTAGATTATCCCAGTTATGAGTATTTCAGGCTGTTGTTGAAAAATGAATTTCATGTTTTCAACAAAATATTAAAAAGTCTATTTTCAGTAATGCACGTATCTTATCAAAGTACATCTCTAGCTGCTGTTAAAAAGATTCCATTTCATTGTGTGAACTTTTATGCCAGTAGATGGTTGTCTCTGAAATTGACAGAACATAGGACAAAGATGAATTGCTTACAGGGTTTGTTGATGTGGGCACAGTTTTTTCCCCCATCAGTCAATGTGTGTTTTAAGTGTGGCTGACCAAGGGTTTCAAGCTTGCTTCCTTCCTTTTCCACATCACTCTGGTTGAGGTTTGCTCAGTTGTAACAGGAAAGTCACTGACAGGTTGATCTGTAATTTTTCATTCTTCAACATTGATATTTCTTTTATGACTTGCTGCTATTTTGAAACAAAAGTCTCCTGAAATGGAGTCATCTTTGATGCTAATACTCATACTCTCTACTGTGTCAGGAATGAGATCAAGAGTGCCAGCTGCTTTTGAAATGTGTGTGTTCACGTGTGTGTGCATGTGTTTGCTCGTGGGCGTACCTCTCCTGTGCCAGGTGCCTTCATGATAATGCAGCATTTCCCCTCCGTGAAAGATTTTCATTTTTAACAGAAGCAGTCATCACAATTTAACTGTAGTACCTTTTAAATGGGTGGCTATGGGATCCTACTCTATTTAAGTGCTTTTATCTTTCAGTTTCAGCTTTTGTTTCTAGGGTCTCTATTACAGGAAACAACTCTTCCAAAGTTCTGATTTTTTAAAACTTCTTATGATCTGATAGATTTGCTTTTCAGATTTTAGGGTGCTCGAGAGTTGCCTCTGAAGAGCTTGTTAAAGCACAGATTCCTGCTGTCCTGGGTTCTGAGGCTTGAGTCCCCAGAATATTCACTCCAGTGAATTGCGAGTGATTCTGGTACAGGTGTTCTCCATCACACTTACATATTTGGGCTCAGTGCTTTCACAGCAGAAATTCAGATTGTGTTCACCTACATGTTTTCTGTTTTTAGTCAAACCATGTTAGTTCAGATGAATTTTGTGAGACGTTTTTGGAGGTCATAGATTATTCCTTCTTCCCTGCTTTTTAAATACAGTATCCTACTTTCTGTCTTTGGACAGATTTTACCAGCATCTAAAACAGATGTTGAAAAAACTTTGGGTTAACTGTGGATCAGAATATAGCTTATATATACTACTACCACTTATTTATTTGCTCTTAGCAACCTGAATACTCATTTCACCAGATGCTGAAATAAGGAGACCAGGAAATTTTAACAGAAGTGCAAAGTAACTTGAGACAAAGGTTTTTCACTTAACCTGATAATACAAAAGAAAATGGCCCAAAAGTTCTAGTACTTCTCAGTGACTTCCTAGAAATGAGAGCCTCTGCTCCCCGCCACTTCCTTTAGTCCCTGCTGATGCTGTGGGCTGAGCAGGGCACTTAAGCACCCCCTGAGACTGTCTTCTACCTTGGCTTCACTTGGTCTCCCTCATCTCCTTTATCTTGTTAGTTGGTTTAATCAGCAGTTTGTTGGATAATATTTTGTAATCCTAAAAATCAGGGCCAGTTCGTTTTACTTTGTCCTTTGCTTCAAAAGTTATCTCTACATTAAATATCCTCAGTTTTAACATGTATTATAAATCTAAGGAAGTACTGATAAGGAAGTTCTTAGGGCTAGGGAAGCATTTGTGTTCTGTATATCATTTCACCCAATGCATATTTTCTATAGTGTGTCAGAAAGTCACTATAGTTTGTCTTGGAGGGTGCCAGTGTCTAGCTGACCTGGATGGACTTTTGTAGTGGGATAGACAGTCATAACTTATGGCAATCATTGAAATTGTAAATATTTCTTTGAATAATTTCTGGCTGCTTTTGAAGCCAAGAAACAATGGGCCACTTTGATGAAATGATCACAGAGAAATTTCTGCAGAGCGGAATTATTTGTTCTCCTAATTCTTTCATGAAATTAAATCTTGCAGATTTTTACATTATGCATATATGTAATTATGCCTTCAGTTCAGTCACTGAGATCTGCTATGGCATCTTTTGTTGACTTGTCATGTAATCAGTCAATGCAAAAGGCAAATTTATTAAAGCATCTCTTTGCATTTATATTGTGAGAAAATGGTCCCTTATGAGATAATCACTTATTAACTACTTAAACTGATAAAGCCCCCATATGGTCTTCCCACTCCACCAATCATTAACAAATTAGTAGACACCATGAATTATCAACCAATATACTGCCTCATTCTTCAAGTTTCAGTAGTGTTATATTTAAATGCCCTAATTACTTAAGTTGTCTCAGATAATAATTACAATTTCTTATTTTTCAAGTAACCATGCGGGGGGACTAAGGAGTTCAGAAGAAGTGCATCCTTTGCTTACTTACTGGTAGATGTTGTCTACTGGCCAGTCACAAATGGACATTTTGTCAACCCTATGCTAAAATGAATAAGAAATACCTTTCCTTTGGCATTCAGATAGGTTAATTTTAAATGCATTACAGTTGCATAGCATTTTATAGTTCTGGGACGATTTCATGTTTTATTTTAGCTGCCCTAAACTCTATGAGTTAAGCCGAACAGGATGTGTTTTCTTTCTTTTGCATACTGCTGAGTCCACACAGCTGAACTGGAATCATGGCATGACTAAGCGGCTAAACATGGTTTGGACCTGTGTTTTGATATAGGTCCTTTACCTCCAGCCCATGGCATCAGGGCTTCTCTGTAAGACTGCTTCACGTAGAGCACTTCAGGCATCTTCTACTTTCTCATGTACCATATGCCAGTACTCATTTACTGGATTGGGTTTCAAAATCCGTTTCCAGTTGAAGTACACATCCATTTTCTCATGTGTTTTTCAAGAATGGTCACCAATCTTGCTTAGTTTCCTTGAGATGTTAATGAATAACCTCAAGTTCTCAGGTCCTTGACCTACTACTCCAGTGTTTTTGAGTCCTGATAAGATTCTCAGCAATGCTCGGTCTGGTTTGAGGGGAAAGTCAGGGGATGGGTAAGCCACCACCTTGTGCCCAGCATGTCTTAAGATATTAATGCTTTCTACTTATGAAATAGCAATTCACTTCTTGTGGAAGTTGCAGAAGACAAATGTAGCCCTTAAGAAGTAGCATCTTGCCTTCGCAGTAGGAGTGACCAGCAGTTAATTGAACACCGATGTATTCATAAATCCTTTTGTCTGCCCCAGAATTCTTGTTAAGTGAAAATCTAGCATGTGAGAGCCTTATAAAGCAGCTAAAATTGCATAAAATGTAAGAGATTTCTTGGGTTAATAATAATAGATTTTACTTATCAAGTAACTTGTATGTGCCAAGTTCTTAGTGCAGATTATCTTTAGTCTTTAAAATGACCTTATGAAATTTCAGTCCAGGGTAGCAGGTAAAGAAATTCAGAACTAAAAACACTTTAGTTACTTACCAGTATACCATCAGTTAGTAACTCAGGCCTGTGGCTTCTCCTGGACTCTTTTCCTTTTTTTTTTTTTTTTTTTTTTGTGTGTGTGTGGGGGGGGTACTGGTTATTAAGAACCTTTGCACTGAGCTAAATCCCCAGGTCTTGTTTTATTTTTACTTTATAAAGTCACTAGGTTGCCCAGGCTGGGCTCCAACTTTCAGTCCTCCTGCCTTAGCCTCTCCAAGAGCTGGGATTACTGGAACGTGCCACCACGCCTGGCTCCTCTTGTGCTCTTTCTGATGTTTCACGTTGCTACCACTTGAGATGCCTGAAAATCCAGCTAAGACATCAACCAAATCAAGCAGTGTTGGCTTTTGGAGAAGGCCATTGAAATGCAGTTGAAGAAAGGCAGTTAGCCTAGATAAAGAGGAAGAGATGGGTAAGGGTGTACCTGTGAGTTGGCCTGGGAAGTGGAATCTTACTGCAGAGTGCTTCCTCAAAATGTGGACCAGATCCTGAAGCTGTTTGAGGGCCAGAATGCAGAGTCTGAGTTGGTTGACAGGGTAGCAGTGCTCTAGGACTGTGAAGCAATTGTAGGTTTGATAGGAGGACAGTATGGGTGACGTTGACCTTAAAGACTGTGAACAGTATATAATGTTGCATGTGAAATCAGTTGCTAGTGGGCGTTTTGGAGTTTCCCAGGATCCACTCTTCTATGCTTTATGTTTATTTGTTTGTCTACTCCTTGCTGCCCACATGCCATGCTTAGCTTTAGGAGATACTAAATCCAGTTCATGTGTTAGGAGTGAAAAACCACAGTCCTGTTCTTCTGCGCACAGTGTAACTCTTTGTATTAGTGAGAATAAGGTTAGGGAAATATTGTTCCCTTCATCCTGTCTGTCTCTGTCTGTCTGTCTGTCTGTCTGTCTCTTTCCTTCCTTCCTTGGATGAGAATTAGGAAATAATCTTAAGGGTCCTTGTCAGTTACCTACTTTCAAGCAAAGTAGAAAGAAATCTGTCCCTAAGTGAAATTACTGAACTACTGAATTAATAAAATCCAGAAACCTTTGCTATCCCTGGGCCACCAGTCCTGTTATCTGATAAGCTCCATCGATTGTTTAAGGCAGCGTGAGATGGGTTTTCTGTTACGTATGCCGAGTTGCATCCTAATGGATACTGGGCATCACTAATGTTTAATGAGGATGTGAGTAGGGGCTTCTTACTTCCATGGAAACAAGGGGCTGTTACATGCAGGGTAACCAGAAGCAGCGAGTTTCATGCCAGAGATGTAGAAGGCGTTGCTTTGATTGAGGGTCTACATTGATGTGCTTTGAAGCTATGAACCTCAGATTGTTGTCAGCTGCCTAAGGCAGAGACTGTCACTTGACAGAAAACAAGGCCAAAGGAGAGTGTTATCTGTTGATGAAAATAGTATGCTTTTTACATAAAGTAGTAATTTAGAAACACGGAGATACAGTGCTGGTTTGCAAATTAAAAGTATTTGGGTAATGAAAAATTTTAATTGAGATGTAGGGACTTACTGTTTCAGGCCATAAAAATGCTTTGAGAGAATACCTTCCCTAATTTGTACTTTATTTCTTCCCTCTCTAAGTGAACCAATTTTTTTCTAAGTGTTTTCCAAAATGTTTTATATTCTTATATTTCAAAGTAGAGTGTACAGGAAAAAAATCAAGGGCTTTTTCTAGGTCAAATCTTAATATAAAATCACATGGCAGTGATTGATGCACTGTGTGAAGATTCTATCAAGGGTCCCTGTATCTGGTGCAGATGGAGGGAAGGTAGTGTCATTAAAATCCACTGTGTGCTTCCTCAGGGACTCAACTGTCGCCATCTTTACTCCTGCCGCCTCTTTTTGTGTGCAGATGGGGTACAAAAGTCATTTGGTGTTAGATTATTAAAAACTGACAGAACTCTTACTACCTGAGTATTTTTTTTTCTAGCAGAGAATACAAGTTTTTAATATATTGTTAAAAACTCATGGTGGATTATGTGATCCTAGATTTGTGAAAAAGCAGAAGAAAGTTATAAGGCAGTTATTACTTTCAAAGACTAGAACTTAGGCTATCTCAAAATATTTTTGATGTGAGCCATTTTATCAAATTATGCAGTATTTATTGATCTTAAGTGACATTTGCTTTCTCAGATTTTTGGAACTGTTTGCTGGTTATGTGTCTGGTTAGTTGAGAAAATGGGGTAAAGGGCTGTTTTTACACATTAGAATTCCAGTGAATGGAAGAGTGTTTGTATTTGTCCATGTGTCTGATTCTAAATTTTTAATGAAGCCAATATTTGGTACGTAGCTCCTCAAAACTTTGAATTACTTATGGTTCAAACTCCTGCAGGCATTCAATCCTTTTAGTGTTCTAGACCGCTTTAAAGGAGGGGTTTATTGCTTTCATAGTCAGCTCCACTTGGGAAAGTCTTGGCAGCATTACAGCTCACTTGTGCCCCTGAGGAGGTAACACAATTTTCGACTTCACTCACTGGGGACAGAGCCTAAATCTTCTCCTGCAGTGCTCCCTGGAAGAGGCCTGCTCACCACCTATGTGCACATCTGGACTGTCTCCATCTTCTTGGGCCTTGTGCCAGTTAATTCTGGCTTCTGTATGCTGCCTAAGTGTAGTGTGATTACCGCACAGGTGTATGATAAAGTGTGTATCCGTGTCTTTTGCAGCAAGAGTTGTCAGATTGTTTGGTTGGACATACATTTGACATCATGATCTTGTACTTTATTCCTGTATGTATTTTACAGTGTGTTTCCCTTACTTATGATTAGGGCACTTTGCATTTTCCATCCCATTCTGTGGCAGTGCATAATTGCACATTGCCTTCTGCAAATGGAAGACCATTGTCTTTTCCCTGCTCTCCAGGGTAGAGCACATATTTGGTCCAGAGTCTCTTGGAAGTGTTTCTAAATCCCATATGGATGAACCTCAGAGGACCAGCTGTAGTTTACTCATGGCCACAGGCTCACTGTTGGTGCTAATGCAATCACAAAGTAGTCATGATGCTTCTGACTAATGCTCACTGAATGCTGTATAGTGGATATGAGAATGTTCTATGTGAATATGAGCTCCTGGGTACCTTGTGATCACCTGTAAAGTGTGAGCACTATGATTATCTGTTTTACAAAGGAAAACTAAGGCCAAGAGGAATACATTCTTCCAAGGTGGTAAGAGGGTGGGGACACTTTATGTCACACTATTTCAAGGATTCTGTTTTGTTGTCCTTATAATAGTTTTTGCTTCTTTGTTTGTGTTTGTTTTTGGTTTTGGTTTTTTTTGAGACAGGGTTTCACTGTGGAGTTCAGGCTGGCCTTGAACTCACTTTGTAGCCCAGACTAACCTTGAACTCCTGTCTTAGCCTTGCAAGGGCTGGGATTACAGATGTGTTCCACCATACATGGCTACAATTGTTCTCTTAAGTTGTTCTAGATATTCTAAAAGTGAATAATAAAAAAGGCAAATAGATTATGATTGCTGACATATAGAGTTGTTCAGTTTTTGTAAGTCATAAATCTGTATTTTTAAAGTTGTGAACCGGCCTGGAGTCTTAACACTATCATGTGTTTTGCAAATCATATCTTCTCCTTTACAAAAATTCAGTCTTAATATTTCTGTTCATGTACCAGTTGTATCAAAGCAGACTTCTTTCAAATACTTTTGGACAGTTATCACAATTAAAACTATTTTTGCTTAAATTGTAGATATATTTTTTAAAAATATATAAGTAATTGTATTTTAATTGTGAGCTTGAAATGTTTGCAGGTGTGATTTAAAGTAGTAAACTGATGGTAAGAATTTTTTTCTGGGAAATATAATTAAACATTAGCAATGCATCAACTTTTGATTCAGTGATATTTTGAAAGGCAAATTATAATTTTCAGTGGAGTAGCTGTTAGCCAGATGATTATACACAAAGGTGATTGTACTGTCTGCATATTTCAAGGACAAGAATCACACAATGTATGATAGCTAATTGTTTGACTGGACTAAGATACCTCTAAAACCTATAGATGAAGATCTGTTGTTATTAGAGATTCTGGGTGTGACTTGTCTATTGTTTGCATCTGAAATTGGTTTACAAATTGACTTTCAAGTCTAAGCAAAAGAGCAATTCAAATAGGCTTTTGGTTTGTACCACTGGTGTGTCTGCCAGAATAGAATAAACAATGTGTCTATTGAACAGGTGGCCTGGTTCATCCTATCTATTCTCTTTTGTGTTTTACTATGGGAAGTAACCTCATTAATGATAAGACTTAATTTAAAATACAGCATTCACCTAACTTTTTAATTTTTGAATGCTGTTGAAGTATACAGAAATGAAACTGAATATTACAGGGCAGCAGCCAACATTCTTTAGAGACTAGGTAGGTACATTATGCCAAAAGAAGTAAATGTATATCTGATATTTTACCAATTGAATTCATGATGTGCAATCTGTGAATTTACATAAAAAAGATTGATAGACTTAATTATAACTCAAAATTTTTGTCTGAACCCTAATTACATATCCTGATGTAGCCTATTAATTGGTTTTGTTTCACTTTTTATTGCAGAAAAAGCAAATGAGAAATTGATGTGTTGTTTCACGGTAAAATTTTTAAAGACTATCAAAATAAATATTAATTTTTTTAAAAAATCCAAAAATTTAAAGAATGTAAAACTTCATTGTGATAAAATTTACACAATAGCAAAATATCAAATGTGCACAATAGCAAAATTGCAACATAAACATTTTAAAGAATACCAGGTGAGTGACTATAGCTGTTAGTGGTATACTGTTTAAATTAAATAACTTTTCTTGTTACTGAGATAAAATACCTGACACCCAAAGTTCAAAGATAAAAGGTTTATTTAATCTCACAGTTTATAGAGTTTTCAATTCATAGTCAAGTGGTTTCAAGACAGAGAGGCATGGCAGAGGGATATCACAGAGGAGAAACAGTCAACGGAGGTCAACGGAGTAGAAAGCAGAAGGCAGCAAAGTGGCATTGTAGCAAAGCAGCAGCAAGCCTCCCTTTCCCTTTTATTCCATCTAGAATAGAAGCCTTTTGGGTGTGGGCTTCCCATTACCTACACCCAGAAATACAATAAACCAATTACTGAGCTAATCCAGTACTGCCACACCCTTAGTCCACATTCACATACCCTAGATCCGGCCACCTCCAAAACGCCCCACCAATGATCTCGTGAGGCTTTGGGGGACATCTGGATGTAAGCCATAACATATACTGATTACATATAGTGGTCATTTTCAATGTGTCCTTTAGTCACCTGTCCTGGGAGTGTGGAAAGTATCTCAGCATAGCCAATTCCCATCCATTATTCCTTTATCTTTGTATCCGGTATCTAAAACAGATATCACTTAGTATTCTTTCAGGATTGTACTTTATTATTTATAGTTTTGCACAGTATTTGATGATTAGTGGAATTTATATGTCAATATAAATTATTAGGAAAGAATGTCACATATTTTTATTCCCTTAAGAAAGAACTTTCTAATTGCATTTGTACTCAAATACCCTTGGGGGAGTTACTTACATTAGGGAACGAACCTCCCACCATAATAAACTACCACTCTACTAAACTACTTTTTCATGATCTAGCTGTATTTGTGTATTCATTTTAGCATAGTTTAAATTGCACTGTAGTCATCCTTGGCCCTCTAAATAATTATTTTCCTTCTTAAAAAGTGGAATGGGTATATTTTAATGATGTTAAGTAATGTCATAAACATATATTTGAATAGGTAAATTGGTTTGACCATTGCTAACTATGAAGAAAGCATTTTCCCAGGGCCTTAAACTGTTAGCTGTATCCTAAATTTCAGATGGGGCTAGAATAATGTGTCACTATGACAACCAGAACTTGAATTTGCTGTTATTAAAGGGAAGCTTATATATTCCCAAGACACTGAGATGTAGAATCTATCAAGTAAATCCGTAACTGCTCCAGTGGGATCTAGGAGGAAAGCCCTGTAGATTTAAGTATTATTTCTCTGACTTCAAGCTGGCAGATAGGATGACTTGACACTTTTTTCTTTATAAAGAAGATAATTTCCTAAGTAATGATGCCATTCATACTGCTGGTGGAATTTATTATGCAAACCACAAACTGTCTCTCCTGCCTAGAACAACCATGGGCCCACAGTGCCTTGAAAATCAGCCACCTGGGCCAAGCATGCATGGACTTTGGATCTGCTCCTGGGCTGCATCTTGGCTCTGTCATCTTATTAACATTCTGGCCCCATCACATGGAATTGTTACCGATGGGTCCAGCAATTGTTACCATGTGACCACATTGCTGCATCTTTGTACATGCTGAAACCCCTCTCTGGAGCCTGCTAGCAGCTTCTGTTCATCTTTCAATTCTAGGAAGTCACCTTTTTCCCACCAGACTGACAGTTCTGTCAGGATAGCAAATCTCACTCATTTCTCTGTATCCTGTGCCCCACACAGCTTTCTCAATGCATGTTTGAAATAAAAGATGGTTATTCCTCACTTACTCTTTTTACAATCATACCTAGGTGATTGACATGCTTTGCGATCTGAATTTGGTAACTGATACCTTTGACACAAAATTTTGCCCTATATCCGTCATTTGCTTGTTTGGAGGCACAAGCTGAAACTTATAGATGTTGCTTGCCTTGTGAGTCAGTACCCTTCGCAGCCAGGACAGTTTGTTTGGTACTTGTGATTTTGGTTACTTGTAGAGCCTTTTGGAACCAATTAATGGTGATACCAAGGTACCACTGTATTTACCAGATGAGAAAATTGAAAGTTTACCCAAAACTGTATTTTTTAAAAACTAGAGTATAAAATTGAATCAATTTACCCCAAATCAAAGGTGATTATTTGTAGATAAGTGACTTGAAGCCTCCTAACCATATTTTATATTTATTTAAATTATCAAATTTGCTTACATTTGATGTACTGTATTAGAGGCTTTAGATGCATCACCTTAATTATCACAGTAATGAGCTGGGGCTGATTTTTTGTATACATTAAAGGGATTGACTGAGTTCGGAAAACCTGGGAAGCTTGCACAAGCACCCAAGTGGTAAATGTAAGCTTCCACTTATATTAAAAGTCATGTGCCATCTTTCTTAATACTATATTTAAAATAAATAATTCACTTTGATTTTTGAGGACTCACTGTGCAGCTCCGTTACCCCCATTTTTCTAAATAAACGTGATTGCATCTTCATATCTGGTGACATAGCAACCAGTAATGGGCACCTAAGGTCTGTTTTTCTCAGGATGATAGCAGTCTTCAAAACAACAGATTCGTATGGCTCTAAGCATATGTATCTGGATATTTTCTAAAGAATAAATGACATGACCTTTGAAAAAACCTCATTTTTATTAAAAACTTACCTGTGTTTTTTGTTAAATGTGAAGCATTTAAGAGTCTACACAGGTCAACAATGCCATTGACCACAGAGTCAGTCTCTTTCCTTGTAATCATACTGTACTTGAGGTAGTTTTCGTGTTTTTTTTTTAATTTTCATATTATGTTCAGTTCCTAGTTAAGGAAAATAAAAATAATCATGCTTTTTCTATATTCCAACATTTTATAAAGGTAAACATAGGTATTGCTTATTTTGTAATCAAGTGTCATCATCATGAGGTCCTGAATGACACTTGAAATTTTTACTTTAGTTTCCTTACTAAAATCTGAAGAAACTAGCATTGAAAATAGATCTTTCATGGCTTGTTGGGGTCAGTAAATGAGTTAATATTTATGAAGTGCATGGAACAAACTTAGCACATAGTAAATGCTATATAATGTTCACTGTGGTAAGTTTATTCCACAGATTTTCAACATGAAGTGTTTTCAGAGAGTTTAGCTGGTTGCCATTTGATGTCCACATATGTACATGTTTACATGAATGTATGTGGGTTGATGAATAATTTTTTTTTTTTGGTACTGGAAATCAAACTCCAGACCTTGCACTTGCCAGCCAGGTGCTTGTGCCCCTGACCTATATCCCTGGCCTGATGAATGCATTTTTATAACATAAAATTTCAGGTTCTCTCAATACATTCTCCTTTAACCCTGGCTTCCTTGTTAAGCAGAAAGTGAACTTAAAATTTTTTTTTGAGTTTTATGCTTTCCTTCTCCTGTCTTATACTTATAGATAACAGTTCTTATATTCAATGTATTAACTGAGCAGAGATGCTCCTTTATTTTCTCTGGACATTGTAAATATGGGTTAAATGAATCAGTGCTGGAGCCGTCATGCACTGGGTTTCTGGCTTCTTGACCTTTCAAAAGAAGAAACTTAAAAGAGTTTTCTCATACCTCATATACTTGAACATAAATTGTGAAATAGAAATCTTTTTCCCTCCCCAACTGAGAAGTCCTTAATGTCTATGTGACCACTGTAGCAGTCTCCTGACAAAATGGATATAAAGGTAAACTGTAAATCCCGGACATTTTTAAAAAATAGCTCCTTTGTATCTAATGCAGTTTTCAAATAATGACCTGAAATTTCAGAGCCAACCGAGTGAGCAGGTGATGTGTGCTGTATAATTCTGCAAAGAGATGCAAAGTGATTTGCACCACCCACTCTGAACTAGAACCAATCCTTTACTTCTTCTGGATGGAAAAAGTTAAAAAGTATCAGAGAGATTAATGCAATGAATTAATAGCGAATCATTGCCTTCCTTGGCTTTAAATGTCAGAGTATTGGAGTAGTAAAGGCAGAGTAGTAGATCAGGGTACTTAACTCCTTTAATTCGAAGGACAAGGTGAAAATCCTTTTGGAAAACATTCTTTGGCTGATGGCTAGAAAATTAACTAGGCTTTTATTTGCTTAAAATTGAGAACTCTTCAACAGTATAAAGATGAACACTCTCCAAATTTGGAAACGTGCAGTTAGTTTCTTTTGAAAACTAAGATAAGGGGTGTGGTCTTTTTCCCTGAGATGATGGCCCACGGTAAATTTCACTAGCAATATTTTATCGTTATCAGATCAACTCAAAGCATTTTCAGGCTTATTCTGAATGAGAACTTTTAACTAAAGAAAATCATGTCCTTCCAAATGAAAATGAGCAGAGGTATAAAATGAACCTGGACATTAGTCTTGTGTTTACCCCCCTCCCTGCAGGCGTCCTTTCACTATCACTGTGTAAGTAACAAGAAAGTGGCAAAAAAAGCCGCAGCACCTTTTTAAGGCAGTATAGATGCAGTAAGAGATTGGAAGGACCAACGATATTGAAAGACAACTGCCACTCTGCTTGGAAATGTGCATCGAAAATAACCCTTTTTAAAGTCATTTTACCTTGAACGTGTTATTACATCATTTTAAAAACTGGGGAATCTTTGTGTTTAGCGTGAGTGTTGTTTCTCTGCGTTCTCTGACTGAATGCTGTCTATTATTTTAATCATGTTAATCTACTACTTAGTATAAAACGCTGCTCTGTGGCTGCCTGAGAACAAAAGTGCTTTCTGTTCTTCCTTCCTCAGTGAACTGTGCTGCACAACATGCATGTCTTAGAGACAGTTAGGGTTTAGTCTGCACTGATCAATACGTTCAGAACCCTTTATTTAGTGAGATCGATGTGGTGTAATGAAGTCAGTGCTCCAATTCCCTCCCAAGCGTCACTGTTGGGGGAAGAAGGTATCTGTTTTTCTCTTCTAAAGCAAAATCCAAATGATGTTTGAGATTTTTTTATTCATTCATCACTCAGGACAGAGCAACGCCTCTGAGCCCCCTAAACACAAGCTTGACCAAGCTCACACCCCAGTTCATCCATAGCATATCCTCTGTCATACTGGAGAATGGGTGAGCAGAAGTCATGGAATTCAAGAAAGAAAAATAAGGGTGATAAACAAAATGCTGCTTCCATTAATATAGAAGACCTCACCTCATAAAATGATTGCTGTTAAATGGTTTTGAATAAAATCATTTCATGAAAATATGCCCATGGGTTAGCCTCATACTTATTAAAAATATATGCAGAAAATCATAGCATTTGAAAAGTGATTTTTCAACTTTTAATTGTAATACATATTTTTTGCAGCATAAATAAAATGTAATATCTGGTACTTTCCGAGGTTTTATGTTTTGATTAGAATTTGCTCTTAGTGAGACTTTTAAATAGTGCTCCTCTTAGCTTAAAAGTATCATTTCTATTTTTGTTTTGTGCTTTGATTATGTGACATATCAGTGTTCTAATACATGCATTAAGATAGGCCAAACTGAAAATTGATCCCTTATATAAAGTGTTAAGACAGTTTGTCACCTTGTTGGCAATACTGTATCTTAATACATCTTTTACAAACTTTTTATTATAACCTAAAAATATCCTGAGATTTTTTTTTTGCTTTAAAAAATCTATCTTGATAATGATTACTGTAGATACTAGAAATCATTTGATTTTGATATGTGACCATTAAGTAATTTAGCTGAGATTCACTGTAGAATACATTTCCTAATGTCTGATTTACTAAGTGTTGTGAGAACATGTTTATATTCATAGATATTAAATGTTTATGCTCTTAGGCATTGAGAATGAAGTACATGTAATCTGCCAAGAGACTTGTGTTTAAGAAAGTTTGGAAAAATAACCTTATAAGGAATTGATCCAAGACAATTTATTTCTCTGTTTTATAATTAGAACTCTTAGTACTAACTTTCTTTCGTTAACCATATTTTATATAATTGAAAGCTATTAGTTTTCTAAACTTGGAGGAATTTTGCATATTATATAGTTTCCCTCCTACTACAGAACCAAATAATAAAAAAAAATTGGCTAATTTAATACATCTTGCTAACAGAGCAAAATGAATCTGTTGAAATAGTCACTGTAACAAGAGCTAATGTAATGAGGAGTACAGGAACAAAAAAAGAAGAAACAAACATGTTGGGGAAAAGACAGCACCACTGAGTATGAGTGTATGCAGATACTAAAGCACAAAGGTCAATAAAAATAGTTTTGCTTTCCATGTTTTTTTTTGTTTGTGTGTTTGCTTTTTTGTTTTTGTCAAGTGGTGGAAATACTGATGCACATACAGATGGTGGAAGTATTAGGGCATCCTTGGCTACTACTTTCTGTAGTGAAGGTTGAGATTTCCTAACAACATGGCATTTTCACTAAGCCTTAAAACACAGGTATGTATGTGTGTGTATATATATATATATATATATATATATATATATATATATATATATATTTTATCCCATCAAACCCACTGGAATTTCTGGGGCGATTTTTAGATGTTGGGTAGTAAGAGCAGGTGGCTTAAGACATCGAACGTTTCAAGTATAAGATATCAGAAGAGTGCTGGTACCAGTTACCAAAATAATGAAGCACCTGGACCAGAAGTGCAGATGGGAAGGGCAGGCCGCCCTCATTTTCAGTACCTCTAGTCTCAGCTCTTCCGAGGGAAGTATTTGCGGTTCTAACTCGCCCAGCTGTGGACACCATGTTTGACATTGCTCTCACTTCCCATTGCCACCACTTTTCTACTCTGCCCTCCTTGCTCTTCTTCTTAATATTATACAACCCAGTCTGGTGGCATCACTTTATGCACAGCCAGTTAGTTAGATAGGTGCTTTCCTCGCACCAGGTAAATCTTTTATATAAAATCACACTCATGCAAGTGTGGTTTTATTGCATGAGACTTTGGTGACCTTGTTTTTGTTGGAAATCTTGATCTTGGACCTTCAGTCAATACTCAGTTGATTTCTGAAGAGTTGTTGAAAGAGGGAAAAGAACACAATTGTTAAGAAGATAAAGAAGGAAAGACACAAAAACTGTGACTTGGAATTGTATTTATGGAAGATGTTTGGGACCTAAAATGGTAGAGCTGGTCCTTGAATACAAGCCATAGAGAAAAGACCGCGGAACTGTGGGAGTTGTGGGGTCCAACTCTGGAACTGAAGGAGGTTAGGGAGAAGTCAGAAAATATAAACTAAGGACAAGCAAAATTTTTAAAAAAGGACAAAGAGACATAATGAAAAAGTTGCATTTAGTAAGTGGGCAGTCCTCAAAGGCCTTTGAAAATAGTTTCAATGGAGTGGTTAAGATGAAAATATGTGTTTCTTTATGAAAAATATTCACATATTTTCCCATGTTACTTGTAATGATACATTAGATATTTAGTTTACAATATTTAGGTGCTTTATAGTGACCTTCTCCCCGAGTAACTAGAATGCTAGGGATTTCTTGTGATTATTTGTAGAAGCTAGTCTTTGGGTAAATTATATTCTAATTGCTGGGTACTTATGTGAAACTGCACAGAATAACATTAGTGTTTTTCTGTGGTTTCCATGGGTTTTCCCGCTTGTCCTTGGCTTGAATTGAGCCTATTGACCATTAAGTTATCACAGTTTTTGGGGTAGAGTCGGTTGTTATAAGTAATATAGCTTATACCTGTGACCAAGCAGCTCCATCTTAAGAAAAACTGAATGTGTTGGCAGAGAGTTTAATCTTCAAATCAGGGAATAATTTTCAAAGGAAATAAGCACAACAGAAAAACAGTCCTTCGAAAATATATGAGTAATAACCTTGTCTAGGGGTGACCCATATGTGTTGTCTGTTTCTTGAATACTGCTATTTTGCTTTTAGATTTACAATTCAGGAGACATAGATGGAGTTAATAAAGTACCATAGGTTTTCTGTCTGACTTAGGCATAAGTCATACTTTCCTTTTAAATCTATCTCTTTTATATTACTGTTCATATGTCTTCTTTATAATCATCATGTCTTCTAATACAAACAAGCTGTTCCTCTGTGTACTATTGAGTGAAATATCAATTTGAGTCATAGGAATATATTTGTTGCATGTCTAGTGTTACATAACAGCAAAATTTGGGGGAATGCTAAGTGATAGATAGTATGTATGCATATCTATATTTCTTTTCTGTTGAATATTCTCTAGTTCCTTCTTTCAGGCTCTCATCTAACAATATTTTAAAACATCCATGCCAGGCCACACATGGTGGCACATAATCTGTAATTCTAGGACTCAGGAGGCTGAGGCAGAAAGATCATTGTGAGTTTGAGGCCAGTCTTTAGCTACATAATGTGACCCTGTCTCAAAAAACAAAAACAACCTCCAAAACAAAATAGTCCTTCCAGATAAAGAAATATCTTGGCTTATCAACATGGTGTCGCCTGGAACTGACCAAGATCTGCACATGCACGTATATACACATAAAATGCACATGTGTCATACACTTAATTCAAGTCATACATGTATATGTCTGTAATATGTTTTGGCCAGTATACTTGGAGAAAATTTAGAAGCAGTAGTTATCTTTGAGTTGGCTTATGAATTAAGTAAGGTACAGATTTAGATTTGTAAAACAGGGATTAGAAAAAAGCAGAACGTTTATTTCTCTTACATTTAACCACTACACGGGTAGCATCCCAGAAAAATTCTTTGTTCTGTAAGGTCATCCAGGGGTGTGGGCTTCCTTGTTGTTCCTTTGATTTTCTATAACACTGCCTTTGTAACATTTGTACATTTCAAGATAGCCAACAGTCATGGTCACCGTCCCAGTGGCTGAAAAGTAGAGAATACCCTTCTGCTTAAAGCCCAGGATCTGAAATTTATACATGTCACTTGCCTTTGTATCTCATTGGTCAGAATCTTCTTCTTTTTTTTTCTTTATTGTTATTATTTTTTTTTTTTTATGGTACCAGGGATTGAACTCACCACCTCATGCTTCCCAGGGAGGCACTTACGCTGCTGAGCTAAACCCCTGGCCTCAGAATCTTCTTGTAAGGCACATCAGCATGATGGAGAGAAGTGTAGTCTTAGGAGAATCACTGTGCTCAGCTAAAACTTCTATTACCATGCTATGAGGAGAAAATGAATACTGGGTTATAGCTTATGCCCTAAGGCCCAGCAGAACCTGTGCATATGCATAGCAGACATGTCGTCTTCTTTATTTACATTATTACTCATCGTGTATAGAATGTCAACTCAATATTACCTTAACACTAAGGATTATTGAATGCCTTACAAATTTATGCTTAAGACATTATTAATCTGCAAACATGATGATCTCAAATTCTAGAACTTTAATAGCTGAGGATTTGATTGTATGATAGATAGCACTTAATGACTGCTGTTTTCTCACAGGTTAAGAGTAGTCCTCATCATTTCTAGAATATTGGTTTTTTCATTCAATTATTTGAACTCTGTTAGGCTCTGCATGGGATATATAACACGAGTCACTCACAAGCTGTAGCATTAGGGCTTTTATTATTTTCAGCAATGGCTATACCTGGGAAAATCAGAGAGAAAATTGCCCCAAAACTCTTCCCTGCTTTTGCATTGAGTTTGATTTGTTCATATTACCTGAATATAAGCAGCTTTGGGCCTGGTTACTACAATGGGAAATTTTTTTTGGAAGATTCAAAATTTTTATGTTCCCTAGATTATCCCTGAGTTTTCTAATGGATCATTAAATTGCTCCTAGTATGGTCATTTGGACATGATAGAGAAGGAGAATAAAATAATTTTATGTCTATTTTTCAAAATTTGGGGAACTAATGTAACAAAAGCAAATAATTTTTACGGGTCTTTATGAATTTTATATTTTCCCTTCTTCAGAAATTCAGTGTTAAAAATTGTTACTGTAATCAAATAATACAAGCTAGAGTTTTCAGAATGTCTGATCCAAGTAAATAAAAGGTTGGTTTTAATATAAATGTGGGCTGGGCATGTAGCTCAGAAGCACAAGCACTTGCCTGGAAAGTGGAAGGTACTAAGTTTGATTCCCGGTACAAAAAACCCAAAAACAAATATAGTGGAATGCATCAGTAATCATTGAAGTGTGCTGACTAAGCCTTCTTTAGGTGCACTGTTTGGTTTTTATTCTTAAAATCCAAAGCACAGCAAACCTGGTATGGCCTTCATACCGTGCTTCAGTGTGTACACACACACACACACACACACACACACACACACATATTTAAAAAACAAAAAGCAAACACTAATTAAACCTTCAGGGCATTATAACATAACAGCAACAAAGATCTGATCTTTGTTTTTTGTGATCTTTTTTTTTGAAGTTTTCTTTAAGGAAAATTTTGGAATTTTTTCTTTTAAACAAAATTCTGTCAAAATAAGTTGATTATTTTCTTTGCTTATCTACATATGCATTATAACAATGAAATCAGTATCACTAAAAATTATACATGGCAGGAGATGAGGCACTTTTCCTGGCTGTAAAGGTGCACAGTACGTTTGTGGTAAAGTCAGCATTTGTTCTTAATTCATTTTTTTCTGATTGCGTTTCTATCCCTTTATGTTTTATACTCCACTGGATCTCAGACTATTCTCTGTCTTGAAATACAGAGGTATATGTACATTAATTATCATATAGACAACTTTTGGAAGATTTTGTTATGGTATGGATAGAATCCTATCATTGCAGAGGGAAAATTCACTATAGAGAAAAACAAAAAATTATAGATGTTGCCTTACATTTGGCAGGTGGTAGATAATATTTAAATATAGATGGAAATACCACATTAGTATTCTTTGCTTTTATTCTTGATAAATTAAGTCAGAAGAAGCTCTTAGGTCCTGACAGGCAAAAGTTCTTAAATTTTCCCCCAGTTTTTGTATGTTTTTTAGATGACTGATTACCAAACATAACGCGGAAAGGAATACTGTGGAAGCCAGGAAACCTGGGTCTGAAGTTGGACTTCCTCACTAACTGCAGTGTAACATTACCGTGATAAGGGGCATTTCCAGGAACCTGTTTTCTCATCTGTAAAATGCAGGATTTGCATTTTTGCAACCTCTTAAGATTCTTCTCAGGTCCATGATGATTATTATTTGCTCATTTTTATCATAAAACAACACAAACTTGAACCAAATGTCAGTGTTTTTTAAAGCCATGTTGTACAAAGCAGGATTTATACACACATATGTGCAATTCAAGTTATCTTTAATGCTGCATACCTTTCTTGAGAGTTTAATCTCTTTGTAAATTTGTGACTTAGTGGTATTCCACCCTGGTCCCTAAATTACAGCCTGGAGCCTCTTTCTATTGTATAAGATGGGCATTTAAATAAAATCACTGAATGAGCAAGTTGTCAGTGTGGACCTGGTCCCCACAGCTTCACCAACTAAGCAGCCTCTATGAGTAGAGGCCCCAGTGCCCAGCCCAGAATGGAGATCTGTGTCCTGCTGGCTGTGACATTTGTCCCAGCCCTATGTTTTTCCTTTAGCCGTAGTCCCCCGGATCACACGTGTGCCCATAAGGATTGGCTTACTTCATTTGTGGTTGGTATTTCCAGTCTCAATTAACCATGTTTAGAACAAGTTGGGTTTTATAAGTGGGTGGTGAATGGGTTGTTCTTTCTGTGTCATTTCTTCCCATTTTGGGAGTCACAATCAGTTTTAATTTGGAAGGAATATTTAAAAAACAGTATGATAAACAAGGTGCTTTTCAAAACTCAAAAGTTAAAAGATTTATTTCAAATATGTTGTGATTCATGAGGGAGGAAGGGATAGTACAAAACCAGATTGCGGGAACATTTGTGAACCCTACTCTGCCTATAAAATTTAAGTAATCTATTTTGTTTAAAAAAGATGAAATACAGATTCTTCTCCCTTTATTTCTAAGACAGGTACTTACTACATAAACAAACAGCTGTTCCTTCAGCATATACCAGTGTTGACACTTTCTGATAACTCATTTACCTTTAATAAGGCTGGCTCAGCACACTAAGTTCTGAAATATTCAGATGTTGAGTGTTCAAACATCATTGTGTCACACTGGTTTTGTGCTGATGATCAAAGACAAACAAGGAAATGGTGGTTATTGATTGGTTTTCTATAAAAACCTTGAATGTCAATGACCTTTGGTCTCATCTGGTTTTCTCCAGCCTTTTGGGGGTTGTTTCTAAAATTGGCCATTCACCTCGACTTAAAAATCTTACAGTGATAAGTAACTGACTTCCTACTGAAATAGTTATTTCCTGGAGAAACTTGGCTTTATGCTAAACTGAAATCTATATAGCTTGACCCAATGCAGTTTATAAAAAGGGCACTCAAAATAATAAGTGAAGTTCGATGGAAAAATGTGGGGAAGCATTTAGTAAAATTTGAAACACTATGCAGATATATTATCCATTCTCGTTTTTATTGTTACGGTAGTCAAACTCTGTTTTCATCTTGTGGTCAGCCCCTAATAAGTCATCCATTTTAGCTTACCAATTAGAAGCCATACAAATTAAAGGACAAGTAAAATTTCAAAAATCAATGTCTAATGAAGACATTGTTAGAATTTCTCACTACCACCACTGACATTCTGAAACGAGTAGTTCTGTCACATGTGTCTTGTACATTCTAGAGTGTTTAGCGAAATCTCCGATCTCCACACTTTGGATACACAGTTACAACAGGCAAAAACATGTCCAATATTTACCAAATGTTAACTGGAGGGCAAAATCACCCCTGATGAGAACCACTGCATTAACTAAACAAATACTGATTATCACTGCCCATCACCAAAATGTTTGATAGAATAATGTGGCAAACCTTGGCTGATCTAATACAAATGCATTATTGAAATGTTTTGAGATTTATTTACTTCACTTTTTTTTGATACATGTTGACAGATCTAGACTAGAGAGTAGAAGGTGAAACAGAGTTCAGCTGTCTCCTTTGTTGTAAAAATTCTAATTCACGTAGACATGTTTGTCTAAGTGGACATATTAATTTTTACCTCAGTTCCCTTGCCATTGGAAAGCAGCCTGTGGTGTGGTGGCTCGGCTGTTGTTATAACCGGGGCTGCTGAGAGCTCCCTGTTTATGTTCTGGATTGTGCATCCAGGTACCTGTTGTCAGGAATTTCTCAGAGAAGGTTACCAGGTATTCCTGGAAATTTGGCCACCAGCTGGGAGAACACACCTTCTTTGACCCACACCTGAGAATCCTGAGGAGTTGACTGGTTTGATTTCTTCTTCCAGGTCACTGATGGATTTTGAAGTGGTCAGCCCTGAAAGAGTAGGGTGACTCATGCTGGGGACTTTTCTGTATCTTCCAGTTTGCAGGGTTCAGCAAACTGGGCAGGAATTAAAAGGATGTGACTCATGCCCCCTTCCCACATGGTATTTCTTATGCAAGTGATCAATGTGACACTTTGTAGAGTGGGGAATCTTTGTCAGAAAATTTTCCCATAAAATGCTCCAGCCATAATTTCTACCCCAGCATCTAGCATTGTGAATAACTCTATCTAGATCTTTCCAGGGTATCAATTTCACTCCCAGGCTAAATAAAAGTTGAAGATTCCAGGCCTTCCCAGGTGTTCCTCTTCTCTATGTCTACTCACTCCTCTATTTCCCTCCCCTCTCCTCCCTCCCTCCTTTCTTCCCTCCCTTTTTCTTTCCCTCCTTTCTTCTGTGCTCCCTAGCACAGAGCCTTGTGCATATGAAACTCATGTTCTTCCACTGAATCACATCCTCTGCTTTCTGGAAGGTTCTTGATAGTGAATTTCATGTGCTTCTCCCCCTTGGAGAGCATTGAAACACCACTTTGGAGTCCTATAACATACCAGTTTTTATATCCCTATGTGGATTGTGCAGGGGAATGGTTGATAACCATTAGGTGTTTATAGACAAAATGTAATCTTAATACTATTCATTGTAAGATATTTTTCAAAGACTTGTTTTCCATTCTGAAGACAGTCTACAATTTAGATGGACAATAAACATTGACTTTTTTTAAAAAGAAAATAGACATGTTGAGCCAAAGATTGCAGTGTGGCTAAGATCATGGTGTACTAACACAGTGACACAGCTTCAAAATTCATAGACTGGATAACTAAAATCTCTCATGACATAGGTACCTAAGTATTTCACTGACACAAAATTCAGATAATATCACTTGGAGCTATAGCATGGTATGTGAATCATTATTAAGAGCCATCTTTGACAGCTGCAGAGCATAGAATGTAAAGGAGAAGAATGTAATTTAAATAAAACTAAAGCCCGTTTTATTTTTCATCAGTTTTCAGATGTCAGTTTAGGAATAAATTCAAATAAAAGCTTAAATAACCCACAAATGAAAAATTTAATGACATATTTTCATATTGGTTATGTTTCTATGCTGATTTTGGATCAGTAAAAAAAATATAGTCTGTAGTTTGTGCATACAGACTTGTAATATGTTAGGAATATTTTAGGATCCTGTTCTCTTGCTCTGCCTAACATTTTACTTGTCAAATACTGTGATATCCGAATTCTTTCCAAATGACTGCTCTTGTTGTAGTCTTTTGCCCTTCTCCTTTTTAGATGCTGTCATTATTCTTTAGTATTTTTTTAAAATAAAATGCATATCTTCATTTTACATCCCTGGAGTTGATATAAATTAAGTCTTTTATGAAAGGTAACTTTATATGTATGAGGCGTTGTCATTAAAAGTGTTGTATAACATACAGCAGTAGTACCGCATTTTCTATGTCCTTTTTTCTAAGATAACTATTATAAAAAACCTGCTTACTTTATATGGTTTTCCAGAAGAAGGAGATTCTATACAAATGCTTGCAATAGAAATGTTTTAGTGTCCTCAGTTATCAAGTTATAATGTCTAAATCCAAGTCAAACTTGTTTCGTGTGTTCCTCATCTATCTAAACTTTCCTCAGTGTAGAGTATTTGCAGCACGTCTTTTCTCATCATTTTTCACTTTTCCTAGTTTATCGAAGTATTTTGTTAAGTCTGCCTTCTAATAATTAGTTATGTAGGTATTTAAATCTTCTATTCATTATGGTAGCCAGTGGCTGGCTCCTTGTGACTTCCAGATTTTAAAGACTGAGTATACAAAAGTAAACTGTCTCTTTTTTATAGTGATTATCTACTGAAGTGATAATATATTGGATCTACAGAGTTAAATCAAATATACTAATGAAATCAGTTTCACCTTACCTCTTTAAATTTGTGTTTCGGAAGCTTTCAAATTATAAATGCGCTCAACTAGTCCTTCTATTGAGTAGCCCTGCCATATACTTTTTTATAGTGTTTTTGTACTTTACCACCCAGATTTAGTATTTTACTCAGGGACTAAAAAATATAAAATGTGTTACAAGAAAATTTACCATCATCATATTGTATGAATACTGTCTAATACATTTGCCCACCCACCCCCGACATCTTTTTCCCCAGCATTCTTACATGTTAGCAAAATGTTGATTTTGTCGGGGAGGAGGTTTGGTCCAAGATTTGATCTCTTTAATTTCTGTGTTGTTTGTGCCTTGAGAGAATTAGTGTACACTCTTAGCATGGGCATAGGCCTTGCCTGCTGTCCAGCTATAGAGATAAGAGGCTTTGAGCATGGGCTTTGATCTATTAGTTTGAGTTTGTAAATCTTTTACTTTGAATGTGGGCAGGCATTCTCAGGAAGGTTGTTCTTTTTTTTTTTTTTTTTTATAAAGCTTGAGTTACTAATTAGAAGATATTTATAAGAGGCTACATAATTTTCTTTGTGGAAATAAAAATTGTATACTCATAGATGACCAGATGAATACTACAGTGTAGTTTTAAGAAACTTTCTTCTTCCAAGCCAAAACTGTTACACTTTTTAAAGATAGTTTGAAGTACTCAGTGAAATTTTACATAGACCTCACAGCCTTTTGCCAAATCCCTCACCCTGGTGCCTCCTTCAAAGGAATTTGAGTCTGGCCTCTTGGCCAGCCATTTGGTATCATCTGCCTGGAATCCCTGTTTGCTCATTAAGCTCACACTGTGGGATTCACAGGGTGGAATTCCGCAGGCTGGGACATCACTAACCCATTTTGAGACAGTGAATGCAGAAAGTCAGAAGGTTTTATTTTGGTTCAGTGAATTTGTCTGTGACTGTGGAGCTGAAACATGAAACAAACCAGCTCTGGAGACACGGAGCCTTGCATTTCAGAGGGAGTGATTAGATAAGCGCTGTGCTGGTGACATGGGCGTGATTCATGATCTAGTGGTGACTAAACTTTCCAAATACTTTCAGAGTCCTGATAGCACATTTCTTAAATGCTAAATATATCTAACTGTTAACAGCTAATTGTCTGTTGGCCTTATTGTCAGTGACCCTTAAAGGCTAAGGTCACAGTGTCCTTCCAGTTCTGTGGATACAAGAATATGAATGTGTGACACAGGCACGGAAACAAAATCCACAATTAAGTGCACACTTGTAAAACTGAGTCAGTTTAAAATATTGAAAACATCATAGCACAGTAATATATGTGCACCCCTGTTTACAGCAGCAGCACAATTTGTAACAGCCAGATCTTGGAAACAACTCAAATGCCCATCCACTGAGAAATGGATAAAAAAAAAAAAAAAGTTGTATTTTTACACAATGGAGTACTACTCAGCTATAAAGAAGAATTGACTCGAGACTTTTGTAGGTAAATGGATGCGACTTGATACTAAACTCACAAGTGAAATAAATCAGACTCACGTGTGTGAATGCCGTATTGTCTCCCTAGTGTAAGAAACTAAAACAGTCAACAAAATCTGAAATATACAATAGATATCATAAAAGAGTAAGAACCTGCTCAGAGGGAAAAAATAACTGGGATAGAGGAAAGGAGAAAAGCAGAAGGGAAAAGGAAAAAGATAGATTTGTATGAATATACTTAAGATAGCTAAAACGATTATACTACTAATTCTTTTAGTTCATAGAAAAGAACAGTTAATACTCTACAGTTTGATCAAATTTGCATGTCTATATCTGGTAACCTAAGCAACCCTTTTGAAGATAAAAATGTGCAATATAACAACCATTGTTGCATTCCTGTCATCTTGTTTTGAAAGCCTATATTGTTATTATTTTGTGTTTGTTGTTGTTGTTTGTCTTTTGTTTTTTGTTTTATTTCTCCATTTTTTTTCTTTTTAAAATAAAAAATAAAAGAAAGTGGTTATTTTAAGTGCTGTTAATTATTTGCAATTTACTCCTGTTATTTTCTACTCTTCTTTGTATGGAGCACAGTTGGAGCATTGCATCTGGGAAGACAAAATCTCAAAAGATCATCTACTTCAAGTGCTTAATCTTGAACATTTTGCTCCTCTGTATACTGCCCTTAAAGAAAGTACATGACTTTTTTAAGTCTCTGAGTTAATTAATAGTGTTAACCCACAATTTGAAAGTGTTAACTTTAGGATGATCAAGTTTGTCTGATCCTTACTGCTTTATTTATAAAATATAAGTCCTGGATGATGTCTAAGATGCATTTTTTGCCCATAAAAATACAGCAGATTTCTGTCATTTTTAAAAAACATGTTCAGTCTTACTACAAACATGTATTTATATATATATATTTTTCAGTCTTTTAAATAGCCCCTTGTGTTTCAGTTTTCTTAAGTAACACTTAAAATCCAGATGAAATTCTGCTGTGCTTGAGCAAAGGAAGCACACACACATAGATGCACACGCTCTGAGATGTTTCATGTGAGTCCAAGGGGCTCCAAGAGGGAGGTGGAGAAAAGTGGCCAGGGCTTGATGATTTGGTCATAAGAGTCCTGCTCCCTTGTGTTCTTTGCTGGCAGGATCCGTCTTGCCTCTTTGGTTGGAAGGCCTGTAGGTAGGCCAGGGAGCTGCTGAAGTTCAGCCTAGCAAGTTGATAAGAATGCCTTTCTTCCTTGCAGCCCAAAGCACCATGACCCATCTTAGGTCATTTTGCATAACTGATGACTGAATGAGCACTTTTGTTTTTTCCATTCTCTTTCATGGCTCCCATTCCTAGCCTCATTCAGCTTGATTTGCCCCCATGTCCTACTTCATCCATGAGGTGTATTATGGACAGAGTGTGACTTGGTAATAGAACTCACAATTGAGAGAATAACCAAGTGGGTCCTGGAGCCAGCTTGTTCCATGTATCTGGATACTGTTGGCCACGTCCTGCCACTTCTCTCCAGCTGTGGCTGTCCAGTATATGCACGGGCATCTTTCTCCTGTGAACTCTTGTTGCAGTAAAACTACATCTGCTTTCCCACACATGCGTACATTATACATTATTTTGTGCTCATTACTTTCCTTCGTTTTATGGAAGGAAGGCATCCTCACTCCACCTTTCGTTTCCCTCTGGCATGTGTAGTCATTATCGCTGTCTTGATAACTCCAACTATTGCTTAGGTAGACTGTCCCAGGAGCTTGCAGTACAGATTCATTATTTCAGGCTTGAGGGACAGAAGGCCAAGGCTTTTGTGATGGGAAAATGCCCTGGTGACTGTTGCTGTGAGCATTTATTTGGCCATGGTCAGCTGACTCCCTCTTGATTCTGTCCTCATTATTGCCCTTTTCCTAAGTTGATTCCAACTGACTTCCTGCCTGAAGTGGCTGCAGAAATTCTCTCCTCTCACCCGGTTCTGGACCAAGCTCAGCATTTCACAAAAGGCCCAGGTTAATTCTCAAGAAATAATTTATGCAGTGAAAGAATGTGGCTGACAGAGGGTCCCACCTAGAGAAGCAGTGTTTTGTTATGTTAGTCTTTGGCTACAACTAAAACAAAGCTGAATGAACATGAACCATGGGAGGAAGCTAAACAGCAGAGATAACAGCAGAGGTCCTGGCATGTAATTGGTATAGCACCAGTACATTTTCACTTCATGTGTTAACAGGGGCACACTACATTAAGTGTGTCAGGTTATTGCCTCTTATCTCAAGAAAGGACACCATATGGCCCTGTATTTGTATGCTCTTGCCATGACAATTCCTTCTGTCAAAAATGATTTTCTCCAGAAGTTTGGTATGTAAATTCTTGGCTGATCATTCCAAAAATGAAGAGAAGAGCGTTTATTTACCAGCATTTGTTAAAATACGATTTTGGCATAGGAAAGAGGAAGTAACGACTCTTGCATGTGTTGACACTATTTGTGTGCTTGTAGTTATAAGGATAAATAATTTTATAAACAGAAAGGCTTTATCTTCAGACTATCTGGATATAAATTTTTATTTTTGAAGTTTCATATTCTTAAGTAGTTAAAGAAAATCATCAAAGAGATTTTGCGCTAGTTATTTGTGAAGTCACCTTAAAGCTAATATTTAATACTATCTTGAGTGAGATTGAAGTTTACAATAAGAAATCCACCACCCTTTCTTGAGAGTAGCAGTCCAGTGTCTCACATGTGTCTAGCACCTTGTATCTGTTATTATAATACTTAAAAGAAGATGTGACCAAAGAATTCTGCTCTAAATTTCCATTAAGCTCAGTGATTTGTTCTTAAATTTTTTTGTGAACTATACAAACAAGAAGGTGCCATTACTCTTTACTTTTGAATATTTGAAGATACAAGAATTTATCAACTTAAAACTGGATAGCATTCTTTGTTTATTGATTCATGCCTTGTGAATTAGTAGAAAAACTTCCTGTCCTAAGAGTGTTAAGGTTTTTTAAACAAACAAACAAAAAAATACATAGAGTCACAGACCAGTCTACAAAAATGTATTTATTTTGCAGCACTAAGTATCCTATTTCTATGGAAAATCTTTTTAATTAGTGTTGAGCATTTAAAGAATGAATATTCTCTTTTGTTTCTGATTAGCCCCAGTAATAGGAGTTTGTAGTTACAGTAGTTAGGTCATTAGCAGTCTAATTATTCTCCCATTGCATGGTGGCCATGGTTCAGATGCTGGTTTAATAAGATTAATCTTACTGCCTTTAGTACTAGAGAAAGCACTGTAGTGTTGTCAAAATATTATTTAGTGTCCAATGTGATCCAAGCCAATGAGGTACTACAGGACAGGAATTTCATTATTCTGCCTTTCTTGGCAGGCCAGGTAAATGAAATTCTACAGAGTAGGAGGTAGAAAAAGGAAGCTTATTTATTTGTTTAGACATTATTTTCGCTTTTAGTTCAGGTTAAGAAAATCTGGGAAATCTTGTTCTGTTCTAACTGCACCATTTTTTAAGGATGTCTAATGTTTTTTGTACATGAGAAGTTCACATGGATAGAAATGCCTGCCTGAAACCTTGTAAATCGTCTGCTTAATACAAAAAAAAAAGTATCTGAATAAACTATAATTCATAAATCTGTAATTGAAATTTGCATAAATTAGACATGCACAAATGTACTTTTGAAAAAAGAATAATGTTAATGTTCTGAAATTCCCCATTGGATAGGGACTGTATTTGACTGTTACGGGGACACAAATGTGTCTTTGAGCATCTGCTTGAGCAGCCCCAGTCTGTCAGGGTGAGTTAGACTTGGCCAGGACTCAAGTGTATGTGACTGTATTTCGTCTACTTGCTATCTTAACAGATGGATCTATTTCTTTGAATATCTTGTAGTCTGTTCTTCAGCTCTAGCTAGATAAACCAGTGACTGTAGAGTGCACGGATCAGAAAGAGTTAACAGTGCTTCTCTGGAGAATGTTATGTTTCCCATAGTAGTTTTTAAATTTATGGATCAAATAAGCAACTGATAGTTTTCAGCACTTTTTTTCAGATCTTTGAAAGTTCTCTCCAAAGCCTGAGCCAAGGAAAATGAGGCCATTTATCTTTCCAGGGGTTTCCATGCTCTCCCAACACCTATGTGTTAATGGGATAACTATAAGAGTGGTTTTCACTTCTTGAAACCTGCAGGCTATCAAATGGAGAGGAAAAAAATGAGGGAGGTTGCTGCTTCCTTTGTGTACCAGGTTTTACTGTGGAAACTGTTCAGCCACATAATTGGGTTTAATTTGTAACAGAGGGGAGGATTTGTGTGTAAACAAGAAAGTTCTTTGAAGATAAATCTCTTCAGTAGCTATTGGAAAGATGCTGGAGGAAGTCTTGAATTTTTTTCAAATGGCCTGGAGCTGGAGTTTTTTTTTTTTCTTCTTTTCTTTTTTGCTAGTGGGTGCTAGAAAGTGATAATTAGTAGTCCTCACTCAACTCCATTCCTCTTGCTTTTATTTTTTTGGCATACTGACTAATTAAAATGCATAAAAACGTTTCACTGTTTCTCCCAAAGGGAAACATACTTCTTTTGACATCTGCCTGCTTTCTTCATCTTCCCCTGCTGTCCTTATTTTATTGGCTGCTTCTTTACATACTTGAGAACTGTAGTATACTTGTTTGTAACTCTTAAAATAGGAAAATGAGTCTTATTGGTAAGTGCAAGATTTTTATCAATATTTATCAGTATTATAGTATGCATATTATATGTAAATTAAGCCATGCATTCTGTTTGCATTGGGCTTTATCACTCAGTCTTGTGTCATTTTAAGTAACCTTAGGTAATTGCGACCTACTGTCTTTTGTATTGCAATATATCACTGATGGAACAGTTTCGTTTTAGTGCATGTATCATTTCCCATGAAACACTTCATCATCACAGTAAGAATCACCTAATTTTTCAGCATTTTAAAGACAGTATTTGTAGGTATTGGGCATGAGATGTTACCAGTCTAGCTTCACTGTTTAATTTTAAGTTCCTTGCTTTAGCGAACACATTATACTTATATAAAGGAAAGAGAACTCAAGGTCCTGAGTTCAATTCTTAGTACCAAATAAATAAATATAAAAGACATGCCTTAGATGATTGAAATGATTAACTTTGATTTTGTTCTCTGAAAGGATACTACAGAAGCGATGTGTTTTGGAAACATTGCTAATAAGTATGCTACAATGCCCTGATTATAGGGTGAAACTTTTTACAATTTTCAGTTTTACTGTTTGCAAGTTGTTCATCATCTCACAAAATAGATTAATGAATACCTGGCTGTATGTGCATGTGTGTGCATTTTTATATGTGTTTAATCAATACCAAATTAAGATACTCATTTGGATACAATTTTGATTTTTTTTTGCTTATATCCAGAATATCCAAAATTAAATATTTTAAACATTAATGTCATGAGATGAGCTGTGAAAAAATTAAAAACTATCTTGTGCTATTTATGATATGACAATATAATTAGAGATGCTTGATTTTGAATTTTAAAGCACTGAAATTAAAGAGTTTTGAAGAGTATTAAAGCCAGAATCAAGAAGCTATTTCAGGAGACAGATGCTCTGATACCCAGAAACAGATAAGTAGCTTATCCTGGGAACAAGGATGTTTACTATTAACCGCTGAGTAGTTTACATGTTATATGAGATTTTTAAGTTATACCTAGACATTTGTAACCCTAATGGACAACCCCAATTCCTTTTTCCCTCCCCCCAGTCCCACAGCTGAAAAGGTTAGAAGGTCAAACCATCCATCTGGAAGGGAAAAGAAAGCTGGCAAGTTGATGCTTCTAACAGAGATGTAACATTTTCCTCATTTGAGGGTAGTAACTGAATACTGGCAGGAAATTAAAATTTTCAAGCATCTCACATTCCAGACTCAGAGAACTTGTGAATTAGTTTTATGAGTAAATTAACATCATGAGACTATCACTGAAGAGAATGCATTTTACTCATTATCCATCAATTACAACTTCTAGTTACTGTCTTTACAGTGACTCCCCAATTAAGTAATCCACACACTCTAATGGATTAGTGGAGGTGGGGGGTTAATTAGAAACCAATTTTAATTTCAAGTGTAATTTGTAAACAATTTACAAAAATTTTGGAATACCATGGCTATTATGACACCTAATGTATGGAATTATGTTTTAGGTTGAAGACTGCACTGATTTGGGTGAAATTTTTTTGAATTTAAATTTCATTTTAGATTTTATAGGCCATGATCCATAAGTTAAAGGAGAATGAGTAAAGGTTTATTAAATAACTGACATAAATTTGTTCTGCTGCCAGTTTGAACTTTTCTTCTAAGGTTGAAAAAACTAGTTTTCACATTTATGTATAATTAATGGATTCGGCTGAATATTTCATTTCTTATGGTGAAAAGCTTATTTTGAATATGATAGCAGGAATTTGAAGTATTCCAGAGCTCTTAATATTCATGCTTAATAATTTGCTTCATTCAGATTTATTTTGATTGGCAAGTAATGCCTATGTTGTGTTCTGAAATACCTGAAATCACAACATCTTGGTAAGACTCTATTTTTGAATTGTTTTAAATAGTAACTTTAAAATTTGCATTAATTGAAAGGTATCTTGTCATAACATTTGCTTTGTGCCATGAAAGGTTATCTATATTTGGAAGTAACATTTTGGTAAAAAGATGATTATGGAATATTTATGAAGTTTCTCTTTCACAGACTCATAGGTTATTAGAACAGGAAGGGAACTTCAGATCTTTTCAGCCACAGACCTATAGGTTTACTGTTAAAGGAAATACATTCCAGAAAGATGAAATGACATGCCCAAGGACACACAATGATATAAGAGAAATTGTAACTCAGCTCTTGATCAACTCTTACACTGTGAAAATTTCTCTTCAATCAACATATTTTAAAAAGAGCATACACTGAAGCTAGAATGGAATGAATTTTATGTATCACTAATACAGCTACCAATGCATCTCTACATACATATGTTACATTTTGCATATTAGATGTTTGGTAAAGAACCGGCAGAATTTTTGATAACATTGTTTGGAGTATTTCCACTGTCTGAATCTATTTTAGTGACTAAAATCCATGTGATAATCCACCGGAATTAATGCTGACTGCTTACTTCAAGAGCCACAGAGGAAAAAGCCTCCCGCTTGGCACCAAGAAATGCTGAGGAGCTCAGTGCCACAGGCCACAATTGGTAGAGGTTGCTAGAAATAGTGCTGTTCTGGCTTCTCCTAGGCCCTCAGTGTTCAAAATATGCAGTCTGTTTTCATATTTTAGAGCACCTAAATTTTGAAATTGCATTTTAGAATTCTGTGTTTTTGTACATATAAAATACAGTGAAAAAAGTTATAAATGGAACTTAAACTCTGATATTATTTAATTTAGTTCTTTGCTGGCTATTATCTGTGTACCAGCCCACTTTGCATACCTACTGCTAAGTAGGGAAATCGGGGCTTTTTATAGGCAAATCGCATATTTTGATGACTATAATCAGCTCTGATTTATGTAGGTGTATAAGTAAAAAGTACTTCAGATTTATATCTTAAAGTTTTCATAATCTGAAACCTAGCTTCAATTGCAATGATGAGTATTCTTAATGTATAGCATTGTTCACTCTGTATATTATACTTCATGTTTCATTTTAATTTCATCTCATTTTTTCAAATAAGTAATTTTGGACCACTTTCCATACCCCTTGCCACTGGTCCCACAAACAAACCAAAATAACAAGGCCTCTTAATGACAATAACTAGCTTTAAACTGTAAGTTTTAGGATTTTCTATTTTTAATTTGCATTAAATGCCTAAGCTCTTGGTTTAAAAGTCAAGGGAATAATTTGCATATTCATTACAAAATAAATACTCTACTCTGTAATTGCTCTTTCCCAAGGTAGTGACTTCTGTCACTCAGTGTAGAATTTGGCCTCGTGTGCTGTGCATGGCCCACAGCCTGGACTGCAGGGCTGGACATATAGAATCAGAAAGCAAAAGATTGTACTCTGTGGTCCTTCCTTCTGTTTCCAGTTCAGAAAAAAAAAAAATTTAAGAAATGATTCTGCAGAGGTGGATCATAATAGTCCAACTATGTTTGAAAATTTCATTTCCTAATTCTTTAGGCATTTTGCAGTCAATCAGTTCCAAACACTTGGGATTTCATTTCTCCTTTAATAAAATTTTTTAAAGAAAGGATTTTTGCTCTACTAAAATTAACCCCTGACTTCCTAGTTTATGGAACAGTCATTTCCTGCAAAGAGAGAAGGGAACCACTTGTGTTTGTTCTTGTTTCTATCTGGAAAACTAGGACAAAGGCAAATAAGTTTTCTAGTAAGCAACTTCCACTCCATGGTCAAGGTGGGTAGGTGTGAAATACAGTCATTTAATTATGGATGTCCATGGGGAATAGGAGCATGTTTGGCTCCCTCTTGAACAATCTGAGAAATACACTGATACAAGAAGAAATAGAGGAGGCAGGAAAAAGTGAAACAGGTGCACAGTAGCTAATTTTGGCTCTGATAGGTTTTTCATTATGACCAAAAAGATGTCTTGAGAGTGAAGTATTTTTTCTTCCTTATATTTCTTAAATAATCAAGGAAATTAGAAATACTTTTATTAGGTCAGATTTTTATTATATAAGTGCTTCAAGCTTTGCAACTTAGTTTACTGGATTCCAGAAATTTATTTTCGTACATCAACAAAATCTTCCTGTTTTTAAAACTATGGATCCCCAAGAACTGTTATTTCAGGCAAACACAGCATTTTAACCAGTGTAAAATGCTCATAGATATTAAATAAATTTGGTGAGATTAAATTCTCAAATGTGTTATGGTGTATTTGTTTATAAATCACAGGTGTGGTTAGATTCAAGTCTCCAGGTGGCTTTTGGAAAAAATATAAGTTAATAGGGTGCTGTTAGAGCAGTGTATCCAGGTGCAGATGACTTTGAAAGGCAGGAAAATTCACCACTAACTTCATTATGGAACATGTAAATTAAGTACCTTTCAGTGGGAAGAGAAGTCGTATAAATAGCAATGGGAGTCACATGACACTGCTCGGGAGGTTGAGGTTATGTGTGTAGCTTACAATTATGAAACGTGAGAACCTCGGGCTCTCTGGTACTCGGGATATGTAAATATTGTGAGGAGCAAACTGCTAAGGTACAGAGTAACTAGGAACTTATTTGAACCATTGATTTTGGTCACTCCCAGTAGTAGCTGTGCTGGAAGTTAAATTCTTTGTTTTATTTTCCCAAATCATCATGTCTGCTTGCTGGTCAATTCTCTGCTGGGATGTACTAAACAGTTTGTGTTAGAGATCACTACGAAATGTCATGAGGAATATGATGCCAATCTAATACGTTTTGCCAAGAATTCCAGTCAGTTTGTGTTCATGAGGTTAGTCTCTCTCCTGTCCTTTCCTCTCCTCTCCTGACCTCTCTTGCCTTCCCTCTCCACCTCCAGCTCCCCGCCCCACCCCTCCCCCATCCACCTCTCTGGATTTTTGCAGGGAAAGGTGTCTCCTGTGATAACGGAGTCTGGCAAGCCCTCGGATCTGCAGGGTGAGTCAGCAAGCTGGATACCCAAGAGAGCTGATGGTGTAGTTCTAGTCCAAAGGCTGGCAGCCTCAAGAATCTAGAGACAATGTTTGAGTTCAAATCTGAAGGCAGGAAAAAGCTGATATGCCAGTTCAAAGGCAGTAAGGCAGAAGGAATTCTTTCTTGCTCCGGAAGGTCAGTGTTTTTAGCTTTCACCTGACTGGAGGATGCTTGCTCATGTTAGTGAGGGCAATCTGTTCCGACAGTCTACAGATTTAAAAGCATCCACAAACACTCGCCTAGTAATGCCCTGAGAGATGTTTGGCCTTATCCCTGGACTCTGCATGGTCCTGTCAGATTGACACATAGAATTAACTGTGACAAATTGTTGTGTGTCCAGTGTCTAGGGCGGAGCTTCACAAACATGAGTGCTCAACATACATTTGGATGGATGGATGGATGGATGGATGGATGGATGGATGGATGGATGGAGAAATGAATAAATGAATGTTTGTTAGAAAAGTTAAACAGTAAGTTTTCATGTAGTAAATCTAGAATTACATCTAGTTTTACTAGTTAAAAATCCACAATTTCACAGATGCTTCTTTGCAATACAGTATTACTCAATGTTTTTATTTAAAATATGAATTGAGCTAAAGGTTATACCTACCTTTGAATGTACTCCCAGAAATTCAAGAGATCTAAACATTTTCTTCTCTTAAATTATACGGTTTTACTTGTTATTTACTTCTACTGCTATTGCAGTTTCAGTTTTTCTTAAATTCCATTGCCTCACTTTAATATTTAGATTTTTAATACTTATTTTTAATTTCATCTTTACTTATCTTTGCATTTAATATTTACCTTCTCATCTTCAAAAAAAATTCCTTTTTGTTTTGATTGATTTTGTCCTTCTTAAATTTCTTTTTTGTGGCTGCTTGCCAATTACCTTTAATTTTTTACTATGGGGTAATAGCTTGTTAGATTTATTATATTATGTTATATTATTTATTTATTTATTTATTTATTTATTTATTTATTTTGAGATGGAGTCTTGAGCTCATTTTGTAGCTCATTTGGTCTTGAACTTGCAACATCCTGCCTCAGCCTCGAGTACTGGTGTTACAGATATGCACCACCATGCCCGACCCTCTTTAGATTTCAATTGATGTAAAAATGGTCAGTAAATACTATGACTGATAACAATTTTATTAGTGTAACTATAAGGATACAAATGAGACAGTATCAATATTTTGAACATAAATTGTATATACTATACATATCTTGAATCTGTTTTCTCTTTATCTGATCTTTTCATCATAGAATTTCAAAATGTCCTTTCCACCAACCTTTTAGTTCTTAAAAAACAAATACTGCTGGTGCTTGGAGGATGTGGCTAATGACGGATAAGTCATAAACTAACCGTTTAAGATCTTAAAATCTGTTGGAAGCAGCATGTTTTTCTGAGACCATTTTTAAGCAGCATATTTTTGTTAGTAGTTTTCTTCCCAGAATCAAAAAGTTAATACATATTTGCTGTTGAAAATTAAATTAATTACATTAAAACAATGATATTTTCAATATAATCAAAGCATGATAATTTACTTTTAAACAGTATATCAATGAAAAGAAGAAAATCGTACCACTTACAACAGCCACACATGGCTATGTCAGTTATATGCGTCCAAGTATTTCCTGTACTTGTGAATATATACCAATAATCTTCCTTATTTATAGATCCTGAGTCCTATAATTATGAATTCATTTACTCTCTAAGATTTGTTTAATTCTCGTGGCCCTGTCTTGGTGTTTTTGTGTACATACATAGAGTAACAAAACATGTGAGTTGCTTAACATAAAATTTACCACCTGGAGTTAAACAAGATAATGCTTTACTTTCATATATCTGCTCTGAAACTGTAAACAAATGCCTGTTAGCATTTTTATCCTGTGATTTCACTATGTAAATGTCCCCTGCATGTAGTAAGTAAGTGCTATCTTGTTTTCCTAAGTGCCTTACAGAGAAACTATGTGTGGTACAGTAGCTGACTTTCTTTGAGGCAGTTATGGTGCTGATGGCGTTGTATATAATGTTAAGAATCAACAGTATATATTAAATTAAAGATGTCCTTAAACAGCAGTGCAAGTGAAAAAAGATATTAATTGATTGACAAAAATTATTATGACCAGCGGCTTGTAGGAACCTAACTCTGTGTTCTCCCTAGAAACAGTTGTAGGTCAGTGTTTGTAAGTTTAACATTATAAAGAGCAAGAATCACTACTTTTTTAAAAAAAGTATTGTATCTGACAGTACATTTTATGCATTTTTTTCTTAATGGTATATTTTTTAATATTTTTGAGAGCCAGCCTATAAATCTTCCTTCATAACATTTTAATCTTTGTAGCAACAGTCTACAGATGTGGTATTAGTTTCTTTTATAAAAGTCATTTAATATATCATTGACTGCTGCTTCTCCTCAACCTTTTTTTGCCATTATATACAAGTTTTGAATAAATACCCTGTAGTTTAATTTTGATCACTTCAATGGTTATTTCTTTTGGATAAATTTCTGCAAATGGGATTTTTGGATGTAATATATGCAAATAGAAACTTGTAAGGTTCATTTGTGATCTGTAAAATATGCTCCATTCTGCATAGAAGGAAATTAACAAAAAGCTCCATTTTATCAAATTTTGAAAAATTTCATAGGAATATGAAAAATTATAAAAGTTCTTTTTACCTCTTATCAGTGGGCATTTATAGTTTATTTCTGCCCACATGTTTAAGGCAAAATACTTTAGGTATGGAGAGAATCATAGATTAAACATGAATGTTGCTTCTGAAGAAATTGTTATTTTTAGTCAATTCCCAACATTTATTGAGACTGATTTGACTGTTTTATTGTGAATTTCAATTTTTTCAAGAAAACAAAATTATGCATTTTAATTTTCTTTGAAATATTCTAACCATAGATACACAGGAGGACTCAAGACTGTTGGTCATCACTTTGACAACCTCATTGATCTCCTCTTTTCTGGCTGTTTTTAGATACCTACATTTCAGAAACACAAATCCACTACATCTGTGCCATGGAGGTACAGATGCAGTGATAAAGAAGGGGCCCTCCCTCCCATGCAGCAGAGCAGGGCAGGTGCAAGGCACGCTGCACCCCTCCTGAGAAGGAGGCCCTGATGGATGCCTGGGAGCCCTGCAGAATGAACTGAAATGCAGAGGTTGGAGAAGATATTATTACTGTGCTGTGAAAACTGAGTACCTGGACAAGGTGGTGTGTCCCTGTGTGACACTGAAGGATGATTTGACAGTTATCATTGGAAACATTATCTAATGCCCTGAATTTGCATATTTCTACTACAGTGGCAGATCTGTAATTTTGGCTAAGTTCTTCCTCAAGTAGGGAGCATGCCTAGCTTGTTATTGTTGTAAGCATCGCTGCTTCATACAGAAGAACAGTTGTTGATTTTTGCTATCTAACATTTATGAAGTGTGTATAATATTTCATATTTTTTTTACATCTTATAATGATGTTTTGGATTGTTTCCCTAGTGCCTTCATGGTAAAAACTTATTGACTACATAATATTAGATTGTGTCGATGACTACATAATATTAGATTGTGTTGATACATTTTAATTTTAAAATTTTCCCTAATTTGATTGTTTCAGATTTCACTCCATTGTTTAAATTATAGATAATGCCAAATAAATAACTTAGTGCATATGTTTTTATTTCTTGTAAATATTTTTGGAAAATATACTCCTCCAAGGGAAGTTATATGAAATTATATTTAGGTTTTGTTATGTATTTTCACATAGCTTTATAAAAATTGTCTTGCTAATTAATAGTATTCTGTGCCACAGTTATATCATTACTGTTATGCTTTCTTAAAAAAAAATCCTACCTTCTACTAGATAAATGACATCACAAAGTTACTTTAATTATTTAAAAGCAATGCTGTATACTCACTGATTACTAAGCAAGGATCATTTTTCTAATAATATTTAAAAGTTGAATTTCGTGTAAAATTGTTGCTCATAATTTTTACATAAATATTTGCTGGAGTAACCTTTCTTTGTCTCACTTAAGGTCATACCAACCTTTCTGGAGTTATTCCAAGTTATTTTTCTGTATGTAAATTTTAGTCTGTAATGTATACATTTGTATGTCCAGTGGTGTATAGGGACTAACACCTCATATTCTTGGCTTCTCACTTGGCACCAGAAATGTTATGGAAGCAAAACATGTCTCACCACCCTCACAATGACCTGTAAGAGAAGGAATCTGTGCAAACTGCTTTATTCCCAGATAGTTTATTTTTTGACATTGGAACACATCCAGTTATTCATAGTAATAGACTTTATGTGTTACACCAATTCTTTCATCTTTATCCAGTGATTTTATTGTACTTTGTATATATATTCTGCATTGTGCAACCTAGTCACAAAACTTCATAATCAATTCTTTTCTACATGTCCCCTTTTCTAGATACTTTCTGAGGAGTGAAAACCCAAAGTAAGATTCTTTTCTTTAAAAAAGTTCTTCTGCCGAATACATAGCAGTGCACTCACTCCTTAGTTCATGCCTTCATTTAGCAAACTTTTATTGGATGTCCAAGTGCTCTCCTATACTATAAAAAGATGAAAAGGTCCTGGTCCCTAAGGTCTGCCAGAGGAATTACAGGGAGAGAAAAACCTGAGCCTACGTAATTGACAGAGTGTAAGATCTGATTTTAGAGTTTAGAATGGTCTTTGAGCACTAAAAGATAGAGTTGAGACACTTTATTAAAGGAGCAATGACCAGAAGTTACTGAGAAAAAAAAATGTGGTAGATTCTCAAAAGTTTATTTTCCTAAGCTTTATAGATTTTAAGCTAAATTGGCCTGGCTACTGTGAGACCCCAGCCCCATTCATTATAAACCTTAAAACATAGAAATGCAGTATTTGGGGGAGGCAGAAAACTTAGTAATTGTCTATTTTAACTCCTTCTTTTTACAGTTGAGAAAATTAGAATGTAAAGGTAGTGTCACTTTTACTAGCCTATTTTTTTCTTTTTCAGAAAGAGATTATTTCTGAATTGCAGGTTATATTTTTTTATAAACTCGATGATGAATGTTCCATACACCCTAGAACATTTGAATGTCTGAGATTCTAATCAGATCCAAAAATTACTTAATTCCACACCTATGTGGACCTATATGCCATTGTGTCTGCTCACACACCATCCGTGATGCTTACTTCTAAGAAGCCTATCTTTGCAAATGTCTCTAGCATCTGAGTACTGAGCTATTTATTATATTTTTATGCTCTCTGCTTTTTAAAAAGTGATATAAAAGTGTATATTTGTCATAGCAAGTTATAGCTTGCTATGACAAAGACGTATAGGCCTCGGTATTAGGTTTTGAGTTTCAGTTTTTCAGTACACTGCGTAATAAGAAAAGGACTGAGATAGAATATGTCAAGGAAAATGTGAAATGCCATTTGGCTGGCGGTAATAGCATTTTTCAGAATGTTTTATCTGAATCTTATGAAGCAGCCAAGTGTTTTATTGTTCTTGAGAACAGCTCAGCCTTTTGTTATTTGTGCCCACCCCCCACTTTGGTTAGAGTTGTAAAGATAAGGACCTATCTCTTGTAATTCTGCCAGACAAAGCTAACTAACATAGTGGCCTCCACATGGGATTAGCATGGGGGAAAAGACAGAGTAAAACCTTTGAAATTCTGTGTTACACATTAAAGAAATTTCAAAACCTTGGTTATGTTCTCCTGTGTACTTAATTGTTGCATGACACCAATCCCTCAGTACGGGCCAGGGACTTCACTTAGAGTTTTCCAATTTGAACTGTTTCTTCTTCTTCTTCTTTTTTTTTTCCAAGTGAGTTTTTATTTTAGGGTACTTTTCAAGTCCATATTTCAGCTCCTTGAATTACCAGCTTTTGTTTGTGTATACGTGTGTATACATGTTTTCCTGGGAAACGGTTCATGGCATCATCGGTTGTATTCTCAAAGGTGTTCCTGAGCAAAACATGAGGGTAGTGCTGCTCCACACTTTCACATGTTGATGGCTACATAGTGATAATTGGTGAAATGGCAAGTGACTTTACTTACTGTCACTGTCCTTTTTAAGGAGTCCCTCTGGGCAGTGGAGTAATAACAGTTCAGTGTTACTTGCCATTGTGATTTCTCCAACGGCATGATAAACATTCCGATTCTTGGTTGATTTTGGAAAATACACATAACTTAGGTGTAGGGGATGACTTAGGCTTGAATGTTGACTGCTTCCATCTGTTTGTCAAGAGTATAATTCTTTTTATGTTGCTATTGTTCTTGTTGGAATTGAACTCAGGACCTCATGCTATGCCACAGAGCCGTATTCTCGGCCCTACTGTGTCTTCTTCATGGCCTTCATCCTTCACTGTTAAAGAGAAGGAACAGAGGTGGAGATGTTTATAATTCCATCTTTCTGATAGTTTCACTGTTCCAATGAAAAGTATCTAAGAAATAACTATGAGAAGTGTGATTGATACCACCTCTGAATGATGAACTTTGTCTTGCTGTAACTTCCTCTGAGATTTTTTTTGTTTTACAAAATAACATTATATATTTCTTAAGCTGCTAAATTATGAGGCTGCTGTGATTTTAGATTATTTTCATGTTGTGTTTTTCTTGTATAGTCAATGTCATATTTTGATTTCTTAATTTGGGGCTATGTTTAAGAAATTTTAATAATTAGACTGAGTATCATTGATTTGTTTTAGGCTTCTGAGGAGTGACAACCAGAATTCATCTGTCCTACTGTTTCTCTGACTTATACTTCATTTTATAAATAATCATTTTAAAGTTGCATATAAAACTAATCATTCCTTGAGGCCATGGATATATAATTCAGTGGCACAGCACCTGCCTGGCAAGTACAAGGTCATGAGTTTGATTCCTTGAATAAGAGTAATCATTCCTTCAGTAAAAAAGGCTGAATTTAGACTATTCCTAACACTAACTTGTTGGTTTGGTATCATGGTCAGTGATTGCTTCGACTTAACTAGAATCTTCCTTTCTTAGTGTTGAAAACAAAGAATCAAGATTTTTGTTAAAGGTTGGGCTGTAAAAACATTCTGAGTTCATATTTGCTTAGTGAGGGTGTTACAGATTGACTTGGTCCCCTGAAATCTACTTGTTGAAATCTTAACCCTTAGAACCATAGGATGTGGCTGTATTTGGAAAATAAGGCCTTTGTAGATTAAAATGAGGTCATCAGGGTGGGTCTTAACCCAGTGACTGATACTCTTAGGAGAAGAGAGACAAACACACAGATAGACTCAAAGAATATTAATATAAAAAGACAGAGAAGGCCATCCACAAGGTAAGGGGACAAACTGAGATAAAAACTAACCCTGTTAACACCTTAATTTTAGACATCTATTCCCTAGAACTGTGAGAAAATATATTTCTCTTGTTATGCTACTCAGCCTGTATTAGATTGTTATGGCAACCAAAGCAAGCTAATATAGGATCACATGTTTCAAGAGTGATTTAAACAGCTCACTAATAAATGAAAAGCTGAATTTAAGGTGGACATGCTGGCACACATGGGGAGGCTGAGGTAGGAGAATCCTAAGTCTGAGCCTAGCATGGGCAATTTAGCAACTTAAAATTAAACTATATTAAATTAAATCAAATTAATAAATAAGGACTGGGACTGTGGCCTAGTACTGGGGTGGGGAAAGGGGCTGATAATAAAATTATTCTTTGAAAACAGAATCTGTTTGTTTTCTAATGTCACTTTCATAAAACCCCTATAAGGATTGCTGTTTTGTCAATTCATTTTTCGGGTGGTAGCTTCTTTAAATAATAGATAAGTAAGTGGTTTTGAAAATGTTGTTTTCTGCAAAGATTTAGAAATCTATGCATTGAAAAATAACTTGAGTTAAACATTAGAATTAATTGTTTAGTTCTTACCAAGATTTTTAAAAATCTTACTTAATGTGAGAAAAATGAGTGGACATTTTTTAGGAGAGTACTTCTTTTGCCACTTTATGTAAACATAAGGAAAGAATTGTAAAGTATTTGCCAGAGGCTGAAGGACAAAGTCTGTTAGTTCACTGAACTAAAGGAAAAAAAATAAAGTCAATTAGCTACAAAGCTATTTACGTTTCAGAGGATTTTTTTTCATTTTCTTATTTCTCAAAGTAATTTAAGAACAGGAGTAAGAAGAGAAACAAGGAAAATGGAAAAAGTACAATTTTATCACCTCTGCTCTCGATTTGGTTTATGATCCTCTTGTGTTGATTTTCAGCAAGGGGATGAAGCAAAACTCTTTGAAATTGTGTAAGTTTTATAAAAACAGTACTCTTAACACTGACTTTCTTCTTTTGACTTTATATCAGAGTCTATCTAGATCCTTTCATTTTTACAACTTTGTCCAAGAAAAATATGGGAAAGTAAGCCTATGCAATTAAATGCAAAATCAATGTAAACTGCCCAGAGGAGCCACATATTGGGTATTAGCTTGTAGAGACAAATGCTTTTTTAGTCCTCTTGTGATTCAACCACTATTGGATACAGAAATTTAAGGCTTAATCTCAGTTATCTGAATGTTCCAGTTGTAGGCAGAGTGAAAAGAAATGAAAGGAGTATTTTCTTCCAACCAGAAAGATACATGTTATATTAAAAATATTATACTGACTTCTGGGTATTTTTAGGCCATGATAAATATAGCATTCTACAGTACAATAAATGGCAATTTGTCTTTTGCCCCAAAGTTATGTGTTAACTTTTGTAAAATTCTTATCTCTCATAAGGTTGGAAGGGGAAAAGCGTTTATATCATTGCCAAGGTTTCTGTGGAATACAGTGAGTTGTAATAAATGTATATGGAAATTATTTTGAATTTTGTTCCTGAAGAATTGTGCTCTGTGGAATAATGGTTGTAGCATAGGAATATAGTTGTAGACACTTCCTGGGTGAAATTTATGCCTGCTGTGTTCTTGGGAGCCAGTGGCATGACCTTGGAAAGGTGACTCAGTCAATTCTGACCTTCCCTTGTACTTCAAGGGTGACATGAGGCAGATGAATGTCTTTAGTTCTTGCCTTTAAGGGGCCTCAGGATGACTGCTCCATGTACAAATCCCCTTGTCAACCAGTGCCACATCTCACTGTTCTTCAAGTTAATTTATTGAAACTCATATAATACACATGTATCTAAAAGTGTATTAACCTCAGAATAGTTATTTCATTATGTATTATCTTAACATATATTCAAAAGAATGGTTACTAATACGTGTGGGGGTACCCACAGGTCCATTGTTGTGCATTTTGTTTTGTCTATAAATTAAAAATTGATTCTTATAGTCATAACAGAAATGAATAGTCAGATTCATTGATCTCCATGGCCCTTATAGCTATGGCATTCAACAGTTTTTTGAAGGATGCTAACTATATCTTAATTTCTCATTATTTCTAAGTATTTCTCAAAGATTTACTGTGAGGCTGTAAGAAAACAGTTTTTAACAGCATAATTCATTGTGTTATTAAAGATGCCCTAAGTGCTAAATGTGGATCTGAATTGTGGAGGGATCTGTATGGCAGGAATCTGGCCTTCTCTTGGTTCCAGCTGTATTCTTTGTACCTTTCACGTACCTATATGTGGACGTACCATGGCATTTGTTGCTGAATGTATCTCTTGGATTAAGATATTACTACTTATTCTAGTTATTTTAATCTTGAAGCTTTAAGAAAACCATTTACAGATACAACCAATTAGGACATTAAAAATGAGATGCAGTGATTGAATTTTTAAAAATTTCTGGATTTGGACAAAATTATGATTGAAATTGCTTTAAGTTGTTTAAATAATTTGAGGTTATTAAAGTGTGACTTTATTTACAGACTGTAACAGAAAACATTCCACCTCTGGCCCTCAAACTTTATGTCTTTTTTCACAATGCAAAGTTCATTACCTCTCTATATGTTCTCAAAAGCCTCAGTTTGTTCTAGCATCTGCTGTACAGTTTTAAGTCCAGAGTCATCTAAATTAGATGCATGTGACACTCAATTCTCATCATGAGACGTTTCTCTTTAGCCATTGGAGCATAAGACACAAGGTGTCAGATCCACATTTTATCTTTAGAATATTTCTATTGATGATTTATTAATTTAATTTTATGAGTCATTGTATTAAACAGTTAGTACTTATCAGGACAAAGATCTCAAAAAATGTTGAGTTTTTAATTTATTGTTTATAAAAACACATCAAAATTTTGAACATTGGCTGGTTTTTGGTTACAGAGTCTAAAGAAAACAGCAGAAATAAATTTCTCTTAGGAATTGCAATGAAACTACCCATATCACTCTGCAAAATATCTTTCCTTCATTTATTACCCCTAAGGCATCAGCACACATGACAACAGCACGTTGTCAGGCTAAGCATCGCTTAGACTGACAGCACATGTCTTTTGCTTTCCTTGTCTTTTTATAGGACCTACTTGATGTCTCCGTGGTCTTGCCATTTTGTCAGAAGGTTCCTATTATCTTTTACTGTGTATAGTTGACAGGAACATAAAGTATCAATAAAATAAGTTATGTTCCATGTGTATTGTGCATTCAAAATAGCCATCAACAGCTGTGTACTCAGCTGTGTACTTCCTTACAAAACCTAAAAGAAAACAGAAATCAACTCCTACATGAACTACAATGAAAATACTAATAGAACTGTACCACAGAAATAACCTTTGCTTCACCTTCCGCATCCAAGGCAGTCCTCACACTGGTCAGCCGCCTGTTCCTTGCACACATCTTGCTTACAGTGATAGCACCTGTGCTGAGCTTTCCTTTTCTGTGTGGCAGTCTTGTCACCTCTCTTCCTGCCTTGTTGAAAGCTTCCTACTATAATGTTTACCATGCACTTAGTAGGGAAATAAGATGTCAATAAAATAAAATATCACATATGTGATGAGTGCTTAGAATAGACATTAGCATTTTCACATTAGCTCTTTACTTGCTTACAGAACCTTAAAGGCAACATCAAAAATAAAAGTCCTCGTGAACTACAACATAAACACAAAAGTCTACCACAGAAGTAAGCTTTGCTTCAACTGTCACACCCAAGGCAGTTGTCACACGAGAATTGCGTGATCCATGCACAAGTGTCACTTACACTGATAGTCGTATATTTTATTTTCCTGTAATTTCTTGTAGAGCACAGCTGACATCCTTTTTATTTTCCTGTTGTCTAATAGGTCTTCGTGATGCTGCACCTACATGTCCACCTGTCAGCTCACCTATGTGCCAGTGTGCTCCTCAGTTCTTTAGTGTAGGGCCCTGGGTAGAAACGTTTTGCTCTGCTGCAAATGGTGTCTTAAGAGCGCTGATTCCAATCCTCTAAGACTATTTCTCCATGATATTTAAAATAAACTATTATGCCACACATGTTTAGGGTCAAGTAAAACACAACCTCTGGCCCGTGTTTTGTGCTTCAAATGACATCCTATTTGCAGCATAACTCATCAACAGCATCTACTCCATATCTGATTTTGTCATTGAAAGTTTCCACTTCAGACTTCTGTTTTGTGAAGGTTTCTCTATCAGTGTTTTCTTCGTGGTGAAATGCTGACATTAGCAGTATCAGTTTGTTTTTATTTGCCATGTACTAGGCTAGTGTTATATCTCTCTGAAATTAGGAGATGGAAATATACAATTCTCTGTTTGACAATGTAGCATTTCATTTGGAATTTCTGTTTTGTTCCTGTGTACAGTCCCTGCATTGGTCAATTTGTTAGCAAATGTGTTCTGTTAGCAAATGTAACACCAATTGGAAAATAATTGTCAAATGTCACATTCTGGTTAGTTTGGGAGATAGGAGCAAGAAGTCTGTTCACAGTGTCATTCAGTTTATTCCTAGATGAAGGAAGACCTGATGGGTGAGTTCCAGGATAAAGGCTTAAACTGAAAGCACAGGTGTGCCTTTGCATCTCCAAGGGTGTAAACTTTTGTAACGTAATTTGACCCATTATTTTTCTGTAAGTCCCCTGCATTCCTGTGATCACCATTCCTGCTAAGTACAGCAAACCTAGAAATGCTTTCAGATCAGCTAGTGAGGTGTCACAATGCATTTTTGAGTGTGGATATTGGTGCATAGAAAATGGTTTACTTGCATTTTGTCTTTTTGTGTTTCACAGCATCTTACAACATTTTTCCTGTTACAGTTTCCAGCATCACATGGCAGTGCTGGCATTCTGTCCAGTACGTTTTACCCCTACTTAAACTGTCACTATGTTTTCCAACCTAGTTCTATGATTCTAACATTGGATTGTTCCACTTGGTCCTGTGGCCATTTTGCAACATTTTGGCTGTCAAATATGTATTCACTTTGCTGCTTTCTTCATCATCTGAATCAAGGAGGTCTGCATTCCCTGTTTCTGTATCAGTCGATTTGTGTTTCATTTCACTGTCCCAAGAACTTTGGCTCACATGGGCAACATCAGAGTCACCACCACCACCACCATCATCTTTATCATCATCCACCCACACCTCTCTTCTGTTATAAAAGCATGTGAAACTTCTCAGTAGCAGGCTTTTTTTTTTTTAGCCTTTGTCTACTTCATGTTACTATACTAGAATACCTGAGGCTGAGTAATTTGTGAACAATAAAAGTTACTTGTCATATGGATACTGGCTTTTCTGTAGTCATTATTAACTAGAAGAACTTTATTTCTGATTTCTTTATTTGATGGTCCTAAAAACTTTTTTTCCCAAAATGTTATTAGTTAATATTGCCATAATCCAGCTTAGAGTCAGAGGTTGGTTTGGCTTTTGGTGACATTTCTTTTCTTTTTACATTTCTTGAAAAGTGTTCTCTCTTACAAAACTCTTCTGAAGCATGAATAGATTTAAATCGCTGATGAAGGGAGCATACTTCTGATCTGTTGTGCTCTGTTCTTGTCTGTTTTCTATTCAGTTAGAAGAAAGAAGAAATGAGTCAAGTTAAGTCACGCATGTGTATGCTTTTTGCTGCTTTAATTTTAAAATGACTTTTATAAGTTATAATGAAGAGGATTAATCTACGCATTAGCTTTTTTAAAGTGAGGATTGACTTACCTTGGTACATCAGTTCTTACCTGGAACCCCACACGAAATGTGTGTGTGTGTGTGTGTGTGTGTGTGTGTTTTCTTCTGTGATAGGCAGTATCTTTTTCCACTCACCCTGCGCTCTGGTTTATGTCACGGCTGTCTGCTGCTGTGGACAGGCGGCCTCCAGTTTAGAAACACTTGACTTACTTTGAAGGTGGCTACCAGAGAACATCCCCTGTCCCCACAGGAACCCCATGCCGTCTGCAGGAGCTGCTGGTCCCGGAAGCCGTACTCTACTGCCTGCCTCTTTTGGCAGGTGCCCAGCTCACTCGCCCTGTGTAGGCCAGATCCACAGCCCAAGTTGTCTCCTCCCATCCTGTTGAGAGCCCCCAAAAGACGGTGAGAATTGTATGCTATTCATTACCCATTACCGTGCTCCAGCTGAGAAAGGACATCTGAGCTAATTTAGAGATGTCTAACTTATTTTCAATTTAGCTTGAATGAAAAGAAATGTAGTTCAAGAGTCAGGTTTATAAATTAACATTCAAGTCCATTTGCATGTGGCTTTGTATGTATGTCTTATTTTTCACATTATATTTCAATCTGTGGGGGCAAATACACTTGTTTAAATATGTCTATAGTGATTGATTCTGTAAGTATCAATACATTCCTCCTCCACTTCACTCCCAAAAAACAAAATTGTGTGTTACACCTGTATGTGATAGTCTCCTTTCTCTTTAACCTATTTTTTTAACCAATTTAATATAATAAATGAGTTGCTGCTCAATCATTAAGACTAATTAATCAAGGTAGTATTTGATTTTCTCTGACTGTCTGGTTTAATGTTTTCATCAAGCCAGCCTGGTTACCAAAATCATCTTTCCATTTTGACAAATCAGGTGTATCTATGGAGAAGCTGGAGTTTATGAATTTTATATCCTACTTTTTTTAAGGAAAAAAATTAAACAGTGCAGTAAAATTCTAAGCATGTATTGCTGCATCTGTCTGTCCTTCTGTATAACACAACATGCCTATAAATTCCATTTCTACCTTTCTTTTAAGACTCCCATAGTGAAAGTTGTGGTCAACCTTGCTTTGACTGTTCTCTCTCTCTCTCTCTCTTCTCTCTCTCTCTCTCTCTCTCTCTCTCTCTCTATCTCTATCTCTATCTCTATCTATCTCTCTCTGAATTGCTGAGCCTGTAAAGATTGGAGCAGGGGTGAATTCTTAATTTGTAGCTCAGCAGAATTTGATGGCAGCTCAGTGGTACCGTCATAATTTTTCTTTTTATAGAAACTGTAACAGTGTTATAACACAGGAATACATATTTCAGTTGTGAGGCATTTAAGATGTAAGCGAAGAGGATATTTTTTTTTCTTAGTCCATTGTAATGAAAATCATGAATGAAGATAGTCCCAGGAGTAAAAACCCAGTGTATAATAACTGATGCTTGCAAGAGGGCCAGATGCCAGGGGAGCTCAGACCCTGAGGTCTGTTTGTGTTGGCATGTGGCATGTATAGACAGCATTTAAAAATGCCCTGGCATGTGAAAGAGCCAGAAGATGCTTTCCGTACTCACACCCGGTTACTGTTTCTATTCAGACGTATGCCTTTGCTTTCTGTAGGCAGGTCTGATGTGTTTACATCATTACATCGGGGGTGTCCCTCTGTCATGGCGTCGGGAGACTGGCTCTGTGCTTTATCATGCTTTTCTTCACCGGGACTCACAGCCTTTGTGCGCTCTGCATCAAACTTGTCTTTCATCCTGTCTTCTGTATCTTTTGCAAGGAAACTGAGCTCATAAAGAATGCTATCAGATTCATCAATGAGCAAAGGGTGCCATTTCAAAGTCTAAGTAAGAGACATAAAAACGATGCAATCATCAGTTTGACTATTTCAACAGTACTGCTTAGCAGAAAATAATAAAACAGCCTGCTTGCTGTTAAATCACTCAGGGCATAACTAGCCAAAGAATTTCACAATGTGGATAACCTCCAGCCCTCTGACTGTATGCAAAGTAGGAGACCTGAATGAGAGCATTGTGTTATAAAACCTTAAGCGGGAACAAGACTAAAAAGCCCAATCTTGCTGGTTATTTTGGAGATTCAAATGCTGTCTAAGAGAAGAGAACTCATTATGACTCAGTTCCGTTAATTAGACGTAAATTACCATCTTTTGTTTGACACAAAAGAAGGTAAAGGGAACTCTGCAAGACCAGAGGATACAGAAATTCTAATGAGATGAGAGCACAGGCTGGGAAACTTGAGTGAATACAAGAAGCCATTCAATAAGCCCCTGGTTTGTCTTGTGTATGAACAAGAGGCAAAAACATACATCTATAATTGTTCAGATTTATATACTATTTCCAACCATGGTCAGTGTCCCCACAGATCTCTGAGGGTCCTGATTTTGTCAGGGTGTGAGGCTGACCCAGGAAATACTCACTTTGTTTTCCATCCCTAATTACACTGTGAAGATCTTTATTATGTACCCCTGTCACCCTCAGTGGGATATAGAAAGCCTCTAAGAGGGCTGAATGATAAGCAAATAAACCTTTGACTTAGAGACAATGAGGCTTTAATAAGTAAAGGAAATGAGCCAAGTTTGAGCAGGAGAGGAATTGTTTAAGTACAAGATAACTGGGGAATGATAGAATTTGAATATTATAAAGGACTCTGGTCATGCTGAAACTGTGAACTCTACTTAAGTCAAGAAAATAGTAAACCCATTGATCCCTTCTTTAGAACTCTCTAAACACATTTTCTTAAGTTCTGTCAACTTCTTAGTTACAAACCAGGATGTTCCAGGGTGAATTTAGCTGCACGGTTTCTGCCTACTAGAAGGTTGAGTTCTCCCTGTGGCAGGCCGAAATTAATGTAGTCCCCAAGGTCTTGTATTCTGGTCACTAAATGACATTCATTCTTAAAACAAGTTCGTAATTTGAGTGGTGACCAAGATTCCAGATGGATAATAGTCCTATTCTTTTTCAGAGAAGAGCTCTAGGTGAAGAGGGAGTTGATAACTTTTATCCTATGGCATTGAGTATCCTGTTGTGAATTCATAAGATCTAAGGACTAATTTCATAGGAAATTATCATGACTATTACAAGTAATTAATCAGTTCATTCATGCAGTGCTCTAAGCACCTCCCAACATATTGTTATGCATGAGGAATTCAAAGATTACTGTGACTGTGATGCTGAGAAAAAAAAGATTAGAGAATCTATGATCGGATGAGGGTTAGGCTTTGGAGGGACAATTGTGATGGTTTTAAGCCACTGTATGGCCTGTGTACAGAAAAATTTAGAGAGAAGTTGAAAAAAAGAAGAGACTGGCTATAGCATGTGTGCTTATTTAGATACAGTTTGGGTCAAAGTCCATTTTGGAGTTGGGATCCAGAAAGTCCAGGATTTCTTTAACCCCAGTGCTAGGAGTGAGTGTGGAGATTTCACTATGTAGCACTATTATAGGGGAATGAAACTCCCCACCTGCTATGTCTGTGAGTTCGTGTTCTCCAGAACCGAAGAATGAATTTTAGGAACAACAGAGGTGAAGAGCAGAATATGTTTATTTAGAGAAAGAAACCTTCTGTCTGAAGAGAAACAGAAGGGGTCCCCAGCGGGTTTCCAAGACTGCCTTTTTTAGAGACTTTTATAGAGTAAAACCATGGGTTTAAGGTTGGGGGGGATGTGACTGGGGAACCCAAAAGGCAGAGGGGCATAAGGTGGGACATAACTATAGTTAGCCAATGAGATCAATAGTTTAGGTAAAATTGAATACAGTAGGGACAAATGAGAAAGCAAGTCATGTAGGAAGGGGGCATTCTTGCAGCTGTTACCTTTCCCCTAGGGGGATGGCAAAGTGACTGCAGGGTGATAGGGAACTAATTAGAATATCAGTCTTTAGGATGTGGATGCATTTGTTTGATCCTTTGTCTTGAGGCCTGGCCCACAGAAAGAGGTGTCTGTCTTCCCCACGTTTGTTTGCAAGGTATCTGCACTGGCTCCTTTGAGGAGCTAACCCTGTCTCACTGCCTATAATATTTCTAACTAACTAGGTTGCCTGCAACAGTACCATGGTGGGGAACTGGGTTTTTGGCATGAATCATGACCCTTAACTGTCCTGGTTAGCTGTGGGTTAAGCCAGGGTCCAATGTGAGATCAGAATCATCCCGGAAGAGACTAGAGAAAGATCTGGAAGAAGTTAGACAGAAAAATTTCATGGTTATTGATTACCTAATCAGGACTCAAGGTAAGCACTGCAAGACACACATCCCCTGGGAGATTTTCTTCCAGAACCTTCCAGCTACCTTATCTGAAGAAGAGTCAGTGTTTTGCTGTATTGATCCCAATTTGAGGATTTGCGGGTGGATGGGTTGAAGGAAAATGGAAGCAATAGTTGTTCACTGACCAAGGTGCTGGTAAGGGCAGGCTGGGTTTCAGCTATGTTAGATGCATTGATTGACCATGAAGAGACATGTGTCTTCATATGCTGACATGCTTCTTACATTTCCACAATGCTTTACAGTACTGTTCCTCCTTCCCTCCTTTGGGGAACTGGCTGCCTTCTGCATGGGATTTGGAGAAACAGGGTAAAGAGAAAAATCTCTGGTAATTTTCCAGATAGTTTGCCACAGGTGAGGACACAAAGAGCCACTGTTGAGATGTTGGCATTTCTTATTACTCTTATTACTTTGTACTCTTTAGTCATGTGAAAACAAAACAGCAGAGAAATAACAAATGCAACAGGCACAGCCTTCTGCCTCTTGCTGGACCTCATGCTTTTTTGCAGACTCTGCCCCACTGAATTATGGCTTCAATAGTGCCAGTTCTCAGGCAGCATAAGAATGGTAAGCAATTAAATGACTAAGTGTAAAAGCTCAGAGGATTCATGGTTGCTAGCACCTAGCATGCAGTGCTAGCATGCAGTATTGTTGGTCTTTGGTTATTTGAATTTGTCAGACAAAAGTCTTCATGGCTGATTTGCTTATTGGCTACCCAGGAAGATTCTATGTGAGCAAAGCCAGACACAGCTCTATAAACACAGCAAAATTGCTCTCTGCTGAGCTCAGGGAAGGAACAGTAGGACCCACTAAGCCAAAATACTTATCCTCTCACCACACCCATGTAAAAATGGGAATACAAACTGTTACTCAGAGGCCTGTGGTGTGGCGTCAAAATCCTGACTTTAGGACAGTGATTGCCCTTTGTCCTATTTGTTCCTCTTTCCAGTCGCCTCAAGAAACCTGCTTTATTTCATTTAACTGTCATGGGTATTTATATTTGCAGTTAACCTTAAACTTATCATCCCTTTATGAATGAGAGACTGTATTCAAATCACACACTTCGGGAAAGTGTTGGGAGCTGGTGTAGTATGCTTGAACCTTCAAATAAGAAAACTCTTGAGTGCTGACTTCTCTTCAGCTTTATGACCTTGAGTACCTCACTGACTTCTGAGATCTTAGTTTCCTGAGCCATGAAATGATCACTAAGGCTTTTCCAGCTTTTAATACTTCATGATTTTTTAAAAATTCTGTTGGAAGCGTTTTTACAATAGTTTACTTTTCTGGCTGTATTGTATGGTCCAGCTTTTTTTTTTTTTTTTTTTTTGCTAGTTTAACAGTGTTTAAAATCAAATGTAGATGATTCATATTTCTGCTGCACCAAAGCCCTTTCTTTCTGCTTAGTCTTCTATTTGCCAGGTGACTTCATTTGCCTATTCATTAGTACTCCCAGCATTAGGTGGACTGGGGTGATAAAATAGGGAATGCATGCAAGGTTCTGCTGCAGTCTTGGCCCCAGTGTTGAAAACGAGTTTCTTGGGGGTTTTATCTTTAGTGATTTAATTGTATTACCCATGTCTCCAAGAGGTAATGGAGAGAATGACTGCAACAAATCAACAGCAATCACCATGTTTTACCAGGCCTTTTTCCTAAGAAGCCCATAGGTGGAAAATTTAATGTCAGCATTCTTTTCTGCTCCGTTGGCATAAATTGTTCTTGCTTTTAGATGTCTCAAAGATATTTTTAGACCCCATTAGATTAGTTCACTGTGAAGAAGATAAGCTAATCCTAACTTTGTGGTTGGGGAGGTAAAGATCTTTCTAGTTGGTGCAGTCCACCCCTGCCCTGATGCTGAAATATTCACTTTAGGAAATTATACTAACACTGATCTATGGACATTAACAGTATTTTTTTCCTTTTCTTTTCCCTTTAGCCCTAAATACATGTGGGTGTGTGCGCATGCATGCACACTCACATTGTGTGCTTCACATATGCTAAATATGGGCTCTGTTATTGAGTTACTCTCCCAGCCACTAAATAAGGAAAAAATTTTGAGAAGTGTGTTTTTTATTATATGCAAGAAACTAAAGTTTAAGTGCAGTTAAGACAACCACCATTTAAGGAACAGCTGTGTGGTCATAAAACAACATGTGTAATGCACCATTTTATTTTCTGATACAAAATAGAATTAATGAGATGGTAAGAATTGCTTTCTGAATCTTGGAGCAGGTTGTAGGGAAAAATGTAAGTTAATTTTTGGATGGGGGTGCCTATAAAATTCAGGTGTGACAAAAATACTTAAGAATTTGATCTTTGTTTATTAGTTTGCATCAACCTTTGTTATGATGTCTCTAGTGAAAGAGGACAACTGTGCCTTTAAGTATTTTGGTGCCATTTAAAAAATCTTTAAGATATCCTAAATTGGCTGTGATCCTCACAATGAGGAGAAATATTCAGGTCAGTCATCTGGTCACAATAAGCTTGTGAGCAGTATATACTGAGATACTATAAGGATGTCAACTTAATGTGATATGAAGAGCTGATACTAAAAAAATATGAAACTAAAGAGAAGGTAGAGAGGAAAATACCAGGCTATTTCTTCTTTACCTGCTTATTTTATGCATTTTGAGCAAATGAAATACCTCATTCTAAAATGCTTCGCCTTTGGCAAGCATTATTCACTTTCATTTCATTACTTTAATGGTAAGTTTTATATGAGTCCAGCAGCCACTGAGCTAACCATTTAACCACTGTCAACTTGTGCAGACATTTGGAGCATAGAAAAATCACCAATTTCATAAACGCATTATAATCATTACTCAGCAAAATTTTATGAGCCATATGAAGTCAGTTGAGTTTTCTTCCATGGAGCATTGCTACACATGATAAATGAAAGTATAATTAATAGTGTACTTTACTCATGTCCTAGAGAAATTTTATTTTTTCTAGGAAAATCTAAGAACTTAAAGGCTGATAATATTGAATTTGAGATAAACTGACATAAAATATTAAAATGAGTTTGTACAAATTACAATACCTTTTTAGACAATTCCTTGTAATTTCAAAGTGTTTTCTAAAAGTTGATATTAATATGTAGCTTTTATTTCCTGTTTTTAATCGCTCTTTTCAGGTGTTCAATGGTAAGGAAATCAATATTTATTTTAACTAGTACTCTACAGGTGTTAAGATAGGATCTGTTGTCTGTCCTAAGGGTATGATGTACAGCTATAGAGAATAACTATTATAAATAAACAATTAAAAAGTAATTAAAACCTAAACTTTTAGAATTAAAAGAATCAAGAAAAGAAGATCTATGCTGATTCAGATAAATAAATAACACATTGAGCTCGGTCTTCTTTTGTTTCATTTTTACTGTTTGGAGAATAGAACCCATGGCCTTGCACATGGTAGGCAAGTATTCCACCACTGAACTACAAACCCAACTTATTTTATTTTATTTATTTTGAGACAGGGTCTCTGTAAGCTGCCCATGTGATCTTCCTACCTCAGCCTCCCCAAGTGGTGATTACCAGTGTGCAGTACCATGCCCTGCTTTGAGCTAGCTTTTAAATGATGATCCTGTAGCACACAAAAAAATCGTACTAGGTATATCATAAACACCCAAAGCAGCTTTTTCTAGATGAGGAGGATAGGGCACAGGGTTTAGTCCTTCACTCTAGATGGCATAGCTGCTCAGGGGCTTTCTTGTTTCTGGGAAAGTAGACTTTCTAGCTGGAAGCAGTGCTTGAAAAAAAGATACCAACATAGGCACAGCCATAAGCTGCATGACAGAGGAAATCTGGTGAGAGAATTAGTTGAAGACCTTTTCAGATTTACCATTTTTCCTGTATTAGAAGGGGTAGACTAGCCTATGTGCTCAATAATATGAGTTGCATACTCCCAATTTGCATCTGAAAGAATGCAAGATATGCAAGGTGAAAGAATGTTGCATCTTCCCAGTTTCCTTATAATATTTAAATTAGATTGGTCATTAAGTAAATTTTACGGTGAGTATGGTTTCTCAGAGAAGCTGTATTACACAAAGTAAGCTCTGTTAAGATTTATGATAACTTGTTACATCATTTTTGTACAATCAGCGGTTTCTGGTCCTCAGTTTTAGAAGCATTTCCTTTTTCTCTCGTTTTGTAGTTTGTTAATTTTTGAGAGATAGAATTGCTAAAATTTTTTGCTATGATACCACAACTTAATTTTAGAAGTTGAGACATCTTTGTAATAGGAATCAATTATAACTGTAAACCTGTATTTAATGTAATTTCTGTGGAGTTTAATTTGTTTTTAAAAGGTAATAAGGGATATTTCAAGTTTTCCTATTAAATGGGAAATGAAAACAGAGATTTCCATATTCTGGTGTCATTTCTGGTTCAGCATCTATCATGTGAAACTCTAGGCTTGTGTTAGATTGTGGGTTAGTGACCTCCTCTCCTCATTGTTAATTTTTTCTTTGGCCTTGGAGTCCTTATCTTTTTGGTTTGCCTTCAAAGCTTCCTCCACATACAAGTAAATTAATTACCAGGACACTCTTGGTTCTCTTTTGAATATCAACTCAGTCTTCTTCTCAAGGAATCTGTTATTAGTTACTGAAAGCTCCTCAAGGTCCCAGAATCATATTCTGGTAAAACCATCTTAAAAGATTTTCAATTTATTGTTTGATATATGAAGACATTTTTCTAGTCTCAAGTTTCTTTTTGCTAAGATTTTATTTTGCTGTCGAGTATTCTTTTTTTCCTCATAAAAGAATGCAGTTTCTATGAGTCAGTTTATTCCCTATGATCATACAACTTTTTCCTAGGAAATAGAAAATCACTTTAAAAAGCTGCTGCTGACTCTTTGTGCTAGAATAAGGTCTCCATCACATGGCATTGGCGCCACAGTGCACATCAGTGGTTTCAGGACAGTGTCCTACCAGACAGGGCTCTTTCTGTAATGACCTGTCATCTTGCCTCTGATTTGATAGTAGAACTGGGATTGTGACTTTTTACCACTTTAAACTATTGACCATCAGAATCTTCTGTTTCTTTGCTCTTTTTGTAAAATAAATTATCCTACAGGGACAAAAACATGCATTGGGATCTCTTAAGCAGCAGAATAATTTGCATCGAGGGAAAGTAGACAGCTATAGAATAAGAAATAGAAGAGCTCCAAACACATCTAAACATATACTCAGACTGAAGACAAGACAGGATAGGTGTGATGCATACCTTCCTCTATGCCTGTACTGTAAAATACTTTGTCCAGAAAGTGCCATATTTTAAAAATTAGTTGAGAGGTAAAGAATAGAAAAAATGACTATACAACAAAAGGTGTTTGTATTAAGCAAGGATATGAAATACTACTTGTCCTCATCTTATTTATGAATAAATAACTGCAGCCTTAAACTAAGGGAAGGAAGGGTATCATAGACCATTTGTGTAGTCAAATATTAGACTACTTTTTAACAAATATTTGTTGAGCACTTACTAATTTTCTGGATATGGAGGTAAATAAGAAACATTCCTGGAGGCTTAAGGAACTGAAAAATTCATTAGTAAAACTAAGTAAGCAAATAATTGCAGCTCTAAATCAGTTCCCTGTTTAGTGTGCACAGAAGTGACGTCATTAGTGTCCAAAAGAAAGTCCTTGTCTAACTTATCTGGAATTTGATTGTTCAACCCAATGTGAAATGAGCTTCTCACAATGGATGGAAAAGGGAGCAGTGGGATTTAGATGCATGAAAGACTGGGATTAATCTGCTGGGGGGAAGGGGATAGAAAGCTTTTGATGTGTGGAAATGTTTTCCTAGGGTCTTGAAATCTAAGTAGGTGTTTTTCAGCTAGAGGAGGTTATTTCAGGCAGAAAATTCAATGTGTGAATGCCTGAGTGCTTGAAAGAATAATGTATTAGAAGGGAGAATTCAGTGTAGTGGCAGAATCAAATATGGGGCAGGAGCAGGCAGTTGAGGTCCAGAAAAGTGCCTGTCCTGATGTTCTCAGAGCTAATACTTTGTCTGAGAGCATCTTTCACTCCTTTGCTCCCGTATCCCAGTTAGTCACCAACAATGTTCTCTACTTACTAAGTCTTTCATCAAAACTTGGCACTCTACCTTCCCCATCTGTGAAGTTCAGGTATTCCTCTTTTTTCAAACATTAATAAATCTCCACTTTCATTTATATGTGTACTTTCTACACATGAATTAAGTCGTATATTCTTTGTCCAAGACAGGATGCTCAGCCAACTCATCTGGAAAGCTCTCTCATGTTTGGAGAAGCCAGTCAGTTAATTTGGAAAGTTGTAGAGCACACAAATGGTCTTGAAAACACGTTGAAAGATTTTAACTTTGAACTCTTTTTCATGTCAAATGATAATGCTAAAAGAATGCATTAATCCTACATGCAAAGAAATTTTACAAGTATCAGAATATATACTATGAGAGAGATGCTTGGTAGGACAAAGTCTGTGTCCAATAGAGAATAATCAGGCTTGAACTACGTAATCAATATAGAAATGTTAGTGACAACCATCATTCCTTTTGTGTGTGTGTGTGTATGCACGCATGCTGGTACATATAGAATAGGGTAAAACTTTTTTAATGTATTTTTTTGTTGATTTTTGGAGGACTTCTAAAATTAAAAAAATGACATTTCCAGGATTTCAGATAGCAATAAGGGAATATGTTGGTCTAATATAAGCAGTAATATTTCAATGTTCTATTGCTGGTAATTTTATATATTAAGGATTTCTTTCAATATTGTTTTATTTTTGATCTGATATCATGTTCTTTTTATGTTTTCATTTTCTTGAATTAAGAGATTTTACAAATGTCTGATATAATTCATTCATCTATTCCAAAGATTATGACTACTCCAAAGTACTTTGACTACTCCAAAGATTATGACTTCCTGCTATTATAAACTAGAATAGCACTCTGTTACTACTAGTCTTTTCTAGTTTTTCTAGATTTAAAATAGCAAATGCTTTGGCCAACTGGGATGACAGTAATTATTTAAAACATGAAGGATAAAATTAATATTTGTCAGTTTGGTTTTTCAGGCAAACTGTAGCACCGAGGTATTTTTTCTCATTTGATTATGATAATTGATTAGGATAATGATGATAATCATAAAGGCAAGCTTTTATTGAAAGCAAGTGACAGACACTGTTTAGTGTATTTTCCATACATTATGCCATTTAATTTGCACAATTCTGTTTCTCTGAGATTGGCAGAGTTGTTTGGGTACACTCTTGTGACAGAGAACTGCTAAATTAATCAACACAAGCTTGAGAAGTAAAGTTTCTTTTACTTGGGATTAAAATTGTATCATATTAGTTACAAATGTGCAAAACAAAACCAGTTAAATCATTATTGTAATACATGTCACATGGTTGTGAAAGCAAAGCAACTTTAAACACATGTCAAAAAAGACCTAAAGTGATACTAAAGTTGAAATTAGAGTTCATGTAACGCCAAGAATAATGTTGTTTTGTGGAGACTACTGACGCCTTGTGGCTACGTAGGTGGGATCAGCGTTCTCATGCGTGCATGTGTTCTTGATGGCTGAGTTTCCTCACTGCTCTCCTCCACCCTGGCACAACACTTCATTCAGCATTGCGTGGCATCATTTCCTTTTGCTTAACAAGAAAGTCCCATGTACGTGTTAAGGTCAATTTTACGTGACTACTTTGTGCTTCTTTATCCATGGAGGAGATACAATCGGCTATCAAGTATTCTAAGTCACTTGAAAATTTATTATGTGAATAAAGTCAAAAAATGAATTTTTTATTGTCTAACATAATTCTTTGGGCAAATCTCTCTGCCTCCCATGCACTGACCCCCACAACATGCAGATGGAATTAATACTGTGGAAATAATATGATAATGAATGGCTAGGCACTACGCTGTGCTCTTTATAAGCAGCGTTCCATTGAATCTTTCAGTGACCCCAAAAGTTAGATGGCCTTGTCATCCCTTGTTTGTGGATAAGGACACTTTTTTGTGGATAAGGACACTGAATCTTGGACATTTTAGTAAATTCCTCCCCAAATCATGTTTTGAATTTAGGAGCCATCACTCCAGAAGCTTCCTTGTTGACTTTATTCCTTTGTCAGTAAGATAAATGTGTATAATGCACCCTCCCTGTGTACCAGGGACCAGGCCAAATGCTTCTGTTATATACCAATATTTACAGCAACCTCTACAGGGTAGATTTTTGTCTCCTGTCTTCACAAAACTAAGATATCTCAAGTCACCTGTATCCTATCTCCCTACACCTTAAATGATTTTTTTTTTAACGTAAAGATTCATTGTAAGGGGCAGTCTTAAAAGCAAAAACCTAAAATAGTATTTTCATATTCTGCAGCTTGATTTGTAATTTTTAAAGAAAAACAACTAAGATATCTTGTATTTGCATTGATTCTTTGAAAATAAACACTTTAAAAATGTCATTAGAAACCAGGCCTGTTAAAGGCCTTTGTGGAATGTGAACCTTGACAAAGGCTATGAAACAAATGCCTGGTGAAATGAACTTCTACATTAAAAACATTTTTGGTCAGCAATTTTTGTGGGAAATCTATTGGTGTAGTAAATATTTCATTTACTAATAGGGCTATTTGGGAGAAGATTTGTTTACACTAGAGAACTGAAGAAAATGTAATCCAAATTACAGGCATAATGATTCTCATTGGCATTCTTTTAGTACTCTCTGGCATGCATGCATCCACAACATTAAGAGTTTTTTGAAAAAAAAAAATACCCTGTACCATTTAAGTAATTATGTGACATTAATGACAATTTACATGCATTAGTAGGCACTCCAGATAGGTGTATATGTGTGTGTGTATTTGTATGTGTATGTAGGTATATTGGCTAAGTATCCCTTATTCAAAATTCTTGGGAACAGAATTGATAATATTTATGTGTGTGTGTATACATTCTAGATGTGAATATCAGAAATCTGCAATTTTCCAAAAAGTGAAATTTGTTAAGTATCATTTCAGTGGTCAGAATGTTTTGGATTTTGAAGCATTGGATTTTTAGATTGGACCTTCTACCCTGTATGAGTGGCAGTGAACCTTTTAGGGCTTTCAGTGATATACACGGCCTGCTGCAACATGCATGCCATCGGTTCACCACCACTGGATATAGATTTATACATAGACATGTGTGGAACCCATGAATGGCTAGGCTTCATGTACTTTTGAACACTGATCACTTTACCAGTTTGAATATTTGATACTACTCATATTCAAATGTTACACTTCATGAAGAAGAAATCACCTTATCTGCAAACAACTACTTAAAGTCTTTGAATCAATTACTGGAGAATAGCACATTTTACTAGTAAATATATCATGAAGATCATAGTTTCCCTGTGTTTCTCCCTTATAAGGATTTTATGGGACACTGTAGGTTTGTTTTGCTTTTAGTCTTGGAATTTGACCTTCTAGCCTATTTTACTATTCAAAATTCTATTGATTATTTGCTAAGTTTTAGAGAAAAACAGTAGTTAGCAAGAAGGACAGTGACCGAGATCTGATGGAAGTGGAGGGACAGTTGATCTCTAACAAGTACATAATCACAGATTGTGGGAAGGATAAAAAACAGTACCTGTTGTGGGCTTCAAGGTTAGGAAGACCTTTGTCAGGCAGGGACAGGGGAACTGAGAGGAAGGGAGATGGCCCAGGTGTTGCTGCTGTGAAACAAGTCAAGGTTACTTAGAAGCAGAAAGGCATCTGGTGTGGTGGCCGCATAAGGCTGCTGTTGGAGACAAGTAGATGATTAGCTTGGATAGAAAGACTCTTTATATCATTTAAGAAAGACTCGGCCAGGGAACCTTGGGTCACATCCATGCAGAGAGGTAAGACCGAGATGGAAAAAGGAAAAGCTGCAGAGCTGAGAAGGGAGCTGGAGACAGTGAAAGCCTGAGAGCTGTGTGCTGGACAAGGGAGAACTGAGAACAGAGAGAATAAATGATTCAGTGTCAAGGGCTGCTGCAGTTTTCAAGATGAACATTCTGCAGCACATTTGACTCTAGCATTTAAGGGGTCATTGGTGACCTTATCAAGAACAATACCATTATCTCTATTGTATGTTGAATTTCTAGGATCTCAGAAGAGAAATCTGATGCTTAGAAAGTCTCCTAAACCTAATGAGGTTGGAATTACTGTCAGCATATTATTGTCACCAGTAGGGGTAATAGTGTAATTGTGAGTATGAACAGCCACATTGAGGCCAGAAGGAAGAGCAAAGGGGAAGGAAGCATAATTTAAGCTGCTTAAGGAAACGGATACTGGACCTAGGCTCATCTAGAATATTTAAGTGAAAGTGTTACTTAAGTAGCTTAAAAACAGATTTACTTGGGTTACTGATTAAGAAAATGCATGCCAAATTGTTAGAATGCCAGTGGATTGTTAATTATTTAGCAATAAAATAGGTTTAATTCTTTTCTTGCTTTCTGGCTAATGGGAAGATAAGAGGTGGGTTTGGAGTCCGTGGCTCTGGAAGGCAGATGTCTGCCTCCCTTCCCGAGTGCTCCAATGATAGTGACAGTGATGGGCAGATTGTCCCTCCCACCTGCAATCTCTCCGCTGCTGGCACTCACTCGCACTTTTCTTTCTTGACTTCCTGCTTCATCTCCAAGGAGCAGAAAGTGACCTTCTGATGGGTGCACACCTGCTTTTTTGCTTAGTAGCACTTTTAGTCTGTCTCTTTAGAAGCCATCATATACATATTTTTCCAACTTTTTCCTCTTACTTAAAGAAAAGGGTAAAGAATAAAAAGAGAGGGAAACAGAGGGAGGAAGGGAGGTAAAATTGGCAGAAACCCCTGAAAGAAAATGAGTTTGACAGATTTGTTCAGTTCTGGGTTCCTGTCTTCCTGTTTCCCTAAATCTGTCAGGAAAGCGAAGTCCCTGCCCCCACGATGAATAAAATCCCTAAGGCCACTGTGTGAAAAGAGGGGAGATGCACATCATTTTCTCTCCACATTATCAGAGAAAGATCTATACAAGCCGAATCCAGACACAAATCATCATCTCCAAATTATTGGCAGGAAATCAAATTAATGGTTGGGGCTTTAAAAATGGGTGGCCTAATCTAGAAGAGAAAAAAAAAATTGAAAAAACAGACTGTGTCTTGAATAATAAACAAGCCAAATCTAGCCACATTGTTATGGGAACCCTCCCATTAAGGGACTGCTCATGATTCCTGCTTTGTCACCTGTGCTTTGTCAACATTTCCTGACATGTTCACCTCTACTGCCTTCCTACCTGTTGTTATGCTTGTCTCTTACAACATTTAACCACTTGTGGATGCTTTTTTGTTCCCAGTTTGGACTTGAGCTGTGTAAGGACTCACCAGCTAATAGTACTTTGCATCACAGTGCCCAACTAGGGAAGTCTGGGGTGGGGGGAGTACCCTAGCAGCTACTGCATGCATTGGGGAGGTCACCCAGCTACTGCTTTATCCGAGCTTTTCTGATCATAGTGAGGAGTCCAACCCCAGAACAGATACCTGGGCTGGGCACCATGGCTTCTTCTTGTGTTACTTAGTGTATCTCATGATACATGAGGCCCATGGCACCTTTGAACTAACTACCAGATGACTTGGATTCCGTGACATCCCTGTGCAAATCCTGCCTCTCTACAATTTAGCAACTTTCAATATCTTGTCCAACACCTAGCAGTTAAAATATGGCTAATGATACCTGCCTCATGAGATTGTGACCTAGCTCAAATGAGATTATACTTATAAAAGCATTTTATAAATTAAAAGGTAATAGTTATAGTTGAACTTTTAGGCAATTGCTGAAGAACCTACACTTTCTATGGAAGTTTTCCTCTGGGCTACGTACCTTATATAGAGAGGGTAGGATATTTATGAATTTAGCATTAGTTTTCTTAAACTTCAGAATTCCAGCCTACTTTGAAGGTGAGTTCCTAAACCACAATACAATTTTTACCAATATGAAATAAGTAATGCTTCCTGTTCTCTCAACACACCTCTGCCCATCAGGTGGATATTGATACAATGAAGGACTTAAAGGACTTACTGAACTCTCTCTTTGGAGCTTCTTGTATTACATGTTTTTATAGAGAGCTCAGGCAGTGTTTTGACAGAGTTTATGGTGAGGTGGAAAGCTAGACACTGGTTCTCAGAAGTCACCCAGATGAGTAGAAACATCGGTATTTATACAGCTCGGGATCATCGTGGGGGTGACTGTGCCCTCCTTGTAAGATCTGGTTGATGTCCTCATGTGTCTTACACCGTGGAGCATGTCTCCTGACAAGCATCAAGCCTACAAAGATGATGTCAAATTTTATCTTTTATTTTCAGTTACTTCATCACCCTGAAGAGAAGTGTTAAATCTCACTGAGTCTTCTGGATACTTGAAAAGTGGAATGGAATGAAGAATGGGGTTAGTCAAAAGGAGCAAAAAAATAAGGAGAACAGTTCCTTTGAAAGGCAGAAATCTTGTTTTTGGTGAAAGAGAGTGATAGTGGAGGCCCAAAATAATATTTATTCCTTTTCCCCTTAATCATCTAGGCCTTTACGGGTTGTTGCTGCTAAGAAGTTTTGAACAAGTGTGTCAAATTATACATAGATCAACCAAGGAAAGGTTAGACTTACAGTGCAATCAAAGCTCCAAAATTGGAAATATTGTTGTATAAATAGATGAAACTTTGTGCAGGAATTTTGAAATAATGTGCTTCTCTTCAAATAAAAATGTGTCAAGATTTACTATAATGTCAAAGTAGTTTAAATGAATTATCTTGGTAAGAGAGAATTCCAAGATATACCTCCCCATAATACGTAACAACTTTATCCTTTTGTAGTCTCCAAACATAACAAAAGAGAAAGAAAGAAAGAAGAAAGAATAACGTCTTTTTTCTATTTAATCGGAGATTTTTTCCACTATTAAGTAGATTTGAGATTGAATAGTTTAGTGTTTCACCAGCACCATGCCTATCAAACTGTACCAAGTTAGTCACTAGTTAATGAACTAGTGTAAGACCTAGTTTACCATGATGAGTGGCCTGACTGCCACTCTGTAGCTAGAGGGCATTTTCCTGTCAGCCTTCTGAAGACCAGGCTTACCCTGCAATCTGCTAGTACTGATTGATAGTAGCTAATGTTATCATCTTCATGTAGGACTGTCAGGTGTCAGGACCACACAAGACTTAATGAAGAAGCTATATTTGTCATACTGTTAACACTTCCAGTTTTAATACTGAGTGCTTGCATTATCTGCTATTTGAATAAATGTGGTTTAACTTTTATTTTTTGATAAGTTCTGAGCATTGATCTGTGTTCTTACAATGTTAAAAGTGGCCTTGATAATCATATTATGAGTGTTGCTTGTGTTTGCTAATTTAGTCTTCATTGAGTTTCATAAATACACACTACATATTTTTGGACTGTATGGGACATTCTTTGTATTTATAAATAATAATTGTGCATGCTAGTATTGTTGGTAACTTACAGCAAGTAGCTCTGATATTTTTATTTCCTCTTTTACCCTTAGTTTCAAGGTGCGTAGTGAGTGCGTTATGAAATGTTGGTAATCAGGGTTCTGCCCTCAAGGCTGACTCATGTGGAGTTATCAGTGTGTTCCTTGGCTCTCGCTTTTTCATGGATGTAGCCAATGAAATTCTTGGCAGATTAGATGGGGAAAGGGGAATCAAGATATTTATTTTTTCTGTTTTCTGTCCTGGGGAGTGATGTTACGCTAGTGTTATTCTAGAACATTTCAGTTTCTGTTCAGCTTTACTTTTGTAATTCTCCCCACTAATTTATGAGCATTGACATCTAGATTTCTAAAACATTGAACTCTTATGTTTCATATAAATGGGTAATATTCTATAAGCAAAAGAATCGAGGTCCACATAAGATTGTAGAACTTATTTATGAATATCTAAATTTGACTCTGAGATAAATTTAACAAAATTTATCACAATCTTGAATGTAAATTATTTTACTTTGAGAAGATATTTTATAGAGCTTGATAAGATAAATATCTTTTGTGAAGAAAATAAAACTAGATAAGAAAAGCTGTTTTAAGAAAGTTGATTGGTAACAACTCCAATGTCTATCCGCTGATGAATAAATACATAAAATGTAGTTATCCATTCCATGAAATATTATGTAACCATAAAAGAGAATGAAGTATGAATTCATTGGTGCTGATCATAATCCCCAAATACACAATCCCAAATGTCATATAAACCCTAGTGCTGAAATCCTGAAAAATAAAATCTCTAAAGTTTAAACATCCCCAAACATCACAATGCCAAGAAATTGAAGTTCTGAAAGTCAACTTCTGAAGACAACAATTTCTACTGGTGAGAAGGTGATTTAAGATGTAGTAACAACAAAGACTTGAGTTTAAAATTGTTTCACTTGGCTTTGCTGGCATTCCTGCTAACTGCTGAATTACAGTGATATTTGCCTAAGAAGCCAATGAAATGACTGACTAGTTGGAAAACAGTTACGGGCAAAGTAGGATAAGAAGACATACAATGATACTGCTGTGATCACCACTTTTGTTTCTGCCGAATTTGTGATCTATGTATGGGTGCATGAGAAATGCATTTCCTCATACCAAATAAAATGCAGAAGGAAAGCAGGAAGAAAGAGGAAAAATTTAATAGACTATGTTCATATTGGTGTATATTGGTATCTGAAAGAATTTCAAAATGAGCAGGGCCAAATAGGAAATGATTGCGAACATATTCTCCAAAAGAGTCATCTGTTAAAAAATAAACAAACAAACAAAACAAAAATCTTAACAAGCACTGCTATAGTATTTATCTTGATGCAAGACTTCACAATAAAGTTAACTACAATGACTGTTTGTCCGCTCTTGTGAACTCCCTCCATGCCATTTCCTGAAATGTATCCCTGTAATACACTTTTCATGTGTTGAATTTGCTTTTTAGGGTTTTTTTTTTTCTTTTTTTAGTTTTCTGCACACAGGTTTCAGTGGTTAACATTACTTTTTACAATTCACTGTGTTATATGACTTTTAGAGAGTTCTTATTCATTATATGCATGTTTTTGCTTTTGTAAATTCAATTGCAAGAAAATCCATTAGCACACCAGTGACTTTGCATTGTACTTGTAAATAAAAACATTGAAACTTCTTCAGTCAATTAAGAGATCCTTTTTGTTCTACTGTGTTTGTAAGTGATAATATTTTTTGAAGACTTGGCTTTTTGGTGCCATCTACGTAAGTGGTAGTGATCCATTGTGATTTTTTTAATCTGTCTTGTCCAAAATGTGTCCATCAGTGTATCTTAGGTGACAGCAATTATAAAGCTGGATCCAGACAATTACCAGGCATAGCAGTATATGCTTATGCATTCAGCTTTATGACCCATTTTTATAGCTATACTTTATTTGCTCATAACTGTTGTATTCATCTGACTGTCTTTACAGATTGAGTATTATGTTGGCTCGAATATGTATATTATTGCTGGCTTTGTTGTGTAAAGTGGCCTCCGAAGTATTCTGTCATGGTGTGATGCTTCTCAAAAACAAAATCTCTTTTTATTTTCAATAATTTTAAAATGTTTCTTCCAGAGTTATACTTTTGGGGCTTTTATCTTAGGAATTTTAGACTTGAGAGACTTTGCTTCTGTTTCAACATCAAGATTATAGTGCTTGGGGTTACATTTTTTAAGGCTCTAGCCCAAGTCTCTGGTAGTGTATTGCATGGGAAAACCTTGAAAGTGTTATACTAAGTAGAAAATATTGGTCACAAAAGAGCACATCATATGAAATGTGTAAAATAGGTAAATCCATACACAGAAAATACATTTGTGGTTGTCTAGATTTGGAATGAGATTAGGCTGGGGAGGTGTTGGAAGTGAAGGTAATGGCTAATAGATGCAAAAGTTCTTTTGCAGGAAAACATTTTTAAAAAATTATGATACTAGATGTACAACTGTTAATATGCTAAAAGCTATTGACCTGCCTAGTTTAAATGGGCCCATTTTGTGATATGTGAATTGTGTCTCAATAAGTACTCAGTGACCCAAGAAAATAAACAAAAAGCAAAGAAGTCCAAAAGCATGTAACTATATATTTTGTATTCAATGAGGATGCGAATATGGTTTTCAGATGTTATGAAGGTTTTCTTAAATTGCTGATGATTACCCTGATGAGTGAGGGCATGTGTCTCTGCACACTCTCTTAGTATGTTTGTAGAATTTGTTTTTCTCTGTTTTATGAAATTTCATTTTTATGGGTTGTTTTGTTTATGAGGAGAAAGATCCAAGTAGGAAACTAAATTTTTGTGATATTCTCAGTTTAGAGCTCTTATTTTGAGTTTTACTTAAAATTTACTTTGATTTTTTATATTGTGTGCATTTTGCCAATTTTTTCACATTGGAGGAGTATACACATAAATGCTGCAGGAGTTGAGACATCTTCTGAGTGTTAAATGGGCTCATGTTGTGGATTTGAAATTCTAACAATAAACATTTTTGCAATTTACAGATTAATTTTTTTTTCTTGTCCAATTCACTGGTAAAACTTCTCCTTCACACAATTTGGATTCAGCTTGACTATAATAGAAATCATTATTCAAACAGTGGGGTACTACCAGCTTTTCAGTGGCATCTAAACCAAAAAGAGAATTAGTAAAATGGTTTTAATTACATGCTTGTCTCTTTGATAGGCAGTAAGAAAAGCAGAGTTTTGCCTTTGAAAAGTGAAAAGGGGTCTATTAGGAGACGGGAGTTGTCAATACAATTCCATGCATTCTTATCAAGAATTAGTCTCAAAATCTTGATGCATTAAACATAAGAGCCTTTGTTTAAACTCTTACCCTAAAGATGGCAACCTTAAAATCTAAAACTACTCTGGCTAGAAGCCCAAATTATATTTCAGTAATATAAAGTCAGTATTTGCTCTCACATTTTGGAGTTTATCTGTAATTTTGAATGTATTTTTAAAAATTTTTTTAGAAACACCTACTTTGACTGATAGTTTCCTTTTTCAGTGTGCGAGAAATAGGCCCTCCAGTTCAGTTCAGTTGAGATGTATTTTTCCAATAAATGTTCTGAATTTAGGAAGAACTTTTAAAAGCCAATGCTTCAGTACTTTTCAAATGCTTGTTATCAGAGAGAGTTGTGACATAAGTTGACATACAAGTCCTTAAACATAGCAAGCTCTTGAATATTTAATGAACAAGAGAGTGCCTAGGAATGTAGCCCGAGCCTGTCCTCTGACAGGAAAGCTTCGGGAAGCCTCCTTTGACAGTTTTGGTGCATATCTTGAGGATAATCATCAGAGCTAACAAGAATGCTATTGAATGTTGTGATCTCTGGACTCCTATCATGGAAGTCTGGCATGCCTATCAGAAATCAAACACTACTGCTCTGCTTTTCACAGTCATTATTCACCTTATAACTTCAAGGACAACTAAGATCATTCTGTATCCCTCAGATCTCCTTGGTTATGGTCTTGTGCAGAAGTTAATATTTGAAAATTAGATAGGATGATGATGATGGCAACAATGACCATGGCAACAACAACAGCCTAGAAGACCAGAATGATGTTATCATGTCAGCGCCACGGGCAAACAATAAACCAATTATACAGGAAATGACCATGGGTTTCCTTGGAGGTTGACAATGACTGGATTATCAGTATAGCCAGCATTCTTGGCACTTGACCTAGTGTCTGAGACTGCAGAACAGTAATCCCTCTTCCATATTAGGAGATAGAAGCATATATAGTAGAAAATAGCAGTCCTTTGGAAAGAACCCTCTTTTATAATTGCTTTAGATTGGACTCTTCTTAACACATAACAATACATAAGATTCTTTTGGTAAGACATATTTGGTAATTAAAATTCTGTTTTGAATACTCATTAATAAACCTACTATCTGAATCTCAGGATTTGGGCATTAGCAGTTGGGACACCTCATCAGTTGTTACTCTGGTTTGTATCTTGGCTTAGATCTTGTCACTTCTCTGAACAGTGAGGTGTCAATGGGAGATAAAACTCCAGTGATTGAGCTTCTGGCTCTGCTCCCGAGAGTTGTCTTTTATGAGGGGATGAACAGTGTTGAAGTGCTCTACCCGTTGGAAGTACAGGCAGTATGAATTTATAGTTGTTCTTTAGTAAGCCACTGTGCATAATACCTGCATGGTAGTGTAACTTCATTTGGGACATTTCCGGGTATGAGATATCTTACTGTGATAGGCAGCTGCTGGGAAGAAGGCAGCTGAATTAATATTCATGGTTCTTGGAAAGGACTAGGCTAGACAATAGACAACAGCAGAGGCAGTTTTACCATGAAACCAAGGAGGGTCAGGGTTCTGGGCTCTTCACTTACAAATACTGAGTAATGAGAGTGTCCTCCTAATAGGAGAGCAGACCGCAGGTTGTGACCCAGAAGAATTTCAGATAAGTTGCCTGTAGGTTTCTAAAAAGAAAGATTCCTAGAGCTCTCAAAGATCTAGTAAGTTTATAGATGTGTTATTTATGCAAATTTTGTCTTATTATGTTTTACACTATGGCGAATAAGGCTTTTAGATTTGTGACTACTGTGGATTTTTTTGTTTTATATCCTTTTCATTAAGACTCCCTCAAAACTGGCGGATGGTAGCTAACTTCTGCATCCCTGCCTTTCTGCCTTAGTACCTTTTCATTTCTTTTATCTATTTGTTTTCTTTTTTCCATCTTACTGTTTATTTCTTTATTTCACTGTGAAATGTCTCCCCATGCTCTGGCAGAAAAATTAACTTTAGAAAACCGGTGCAAAAAAAGTGGGAGGACTAAGAGGTTGAAATTCCCTGGGGTTACTTCTATCCAATTGCTGTATGCGGAATGGTCTCAAAAGGAAAATCTCTCCCCAACCCCCACCCACCCTCCTTTGAAGAATTCATGGTTTTAAGAGATTTCCAGATGTTTCTCATCCAGACATGTCTGGAGAAATAAATGAAGGACAGCACATATTTTATTGTGTTTTGGTTGTTAACGCCTCTCAGGCAGGCAATAAATATTATATTACCTTTTCCTCTGCCTAAGTCCATCGTAATAATAGAATAAATTGGGCCTGGTTATATCCAATATACTGTGCTGGTGGTGATTTTGAATATTGTAAAACATAAAGGCAAACCAGTCATAATACAAAGTTCTTTTAGGAAGAAAGTGCAGCAAAGCTTATTACTACTTTTTGAAGCAGAAGGAGGATGCTCTTGTCCGCCAATCCCAGGAATGTGTAGTTTAAGTGGACAGTTCTGCTGTCAGCTCATCCCAGCCAAGTAAATTCTTCTCTCTAGACACCCTGCTGCCAATTATTACTGGGTTCAGGCTTCACTTGATTGCCTCCTGAAGCTGTAGGCCTCCTGCTGACATTTAGTTTTGCATGTGGATTGGAAAAGAGACCCTGTGAAAAGTTTTTATTAGGACCTGTTAGTGATGCTTTAGTGCTGTATACAATGGGCCAGAGACCTGCTCAAGTGGTAGGCTATGCCTCCATAAATAAATTACTGAATTCCCCATTTTTCTTTGCTCTAGAGAAGAAAGACTGTCATAGTCTTCATGGAGGAATCTTAAAAGTAGGCTTTTCCTCTCATTCCTCAAACAATGGGGAGTCATTCTGCCTTTCCTTGTGTGTTCTTCCTGGTGGTTGTTGGTTGTTGGCTTCCCTGCCCCGTTTTTGTTTTTGTTTTTTTTAACCACCAAATAAGTGAATGTGTTTTAGTATCAATGAAATGTTCAGTAAAATGGTTAAGGTTCAAGATGTGACAAAAGTACTATAAAGTTTGCTGTTGTCCCGTAATAATGTCTGCATGTGTAATTGTTTTTTCTAAATTAATGAAACAGGATTGTACAAAGCTATAAACTTTTTTTTGAAAAATCATCATAAATAGTGCTGTATGAGAGCATACATTGCCACGTAAATTTTTCATTAAAGTAGCTGCCTTGAGAGCACTGCATACTTTTTTGTCATATGATGATTTTAACAATTCGAGAAACTTTTAGGTTTTTATGAAATGTATGCTGCTGAATTTGTGATGTTTTCATTCTGATATTCTTAATGTGTCTTTATATTTGGAGAGTTTTCATGTATGTAGCCCCCTAATTTCATGTTGTTGTGGTTAATGTTTGTATAAGGAACTTAGTTGTGAAAACTGGATTTGTTGATTTATAGTATGGGTACTAATTATAAAAATAGGTTTTTTTTGTTTGTTTTTTTTTGTTTTTTTTGTGAGGGTCTCACTATGTAGCCCAGGCCAGCCTTGAACTCACAGTGATCCTCCTGCCTCAGCCTCCCAGGTGCTAGGATTGCAAATGTGTGCCACCACATCCAGCAGTTTCATTTTATTTTAAAAACCCAAGGAATATTAAATTTTTATCTGTAGTATGCCATACAAATAATCACAACAGGCAAAACCTGAGACACTATTTTTGAGTTAAGTTGAGCTATTGATTATAAATTATATTAGAATATTAATTAGTTGAGTAAGTAAGATATAACTTCTTTTGGAAACATTTAGAGAGCCTTCCATTGAGTGGGTGTATGAATGAATATTTGCCAATATAATGTCCTGCATTACATACTTTAAGAATAATTTTAGCCACTTTTTAATTTTTAAAGAGAAATAAATGGGTAGGAAACATACTATATGTCCCACAAGCTTATTAAAAACTAATAAGGCTGTTTGTTCATTAAGCTGTTTGTAAAATTCAAAGAGTGGGACAAACCAAATGACTGGTTTGTCAGGAACTGGCTGCATGGGTAATAGTACATCTACCTGAAGAGGTACTCTGCAGCTGTCAGGAAGAGCCAGGAGCAGCTATGCAGAGGTCTGCGCAATGAAGTGTTAGGTGAAAATAGCATGGCAGGGAAAAGTACATCGAAAAGCTGTTAACATTTTATCAGAGGAGGGCGTTTTGTAGATTGACTTTGAAACCATGCATATTTTTGTGTAAGTATGAAACAACCTCTAAAAATGAAATAAACTTCATTGTATGTTTAACTGGTATACCAATCAAACAGAGAAAAACCATTTTAAATGCTGTTAACACCCAGAAATTCGGTTATTCATTCCCAGTGGAATGTAATCCTGAGGGTTTTTTTGTTTGTTTGTTTGTTTGTTTGGTTGGGTTTTTTTTTGAAGGACAAATAAAATTCCTAACCTTTCTCAAAATCTTATTTGTGGGTATCATTAGTTTTGGAATCTCGTATGTATGTATTCGCAGGTACGTGTACATGTGTGGTTTGGCATAAAGCAGTATTCAGTTAGAAAAAGAGAAGTAGAAATGTAGAAGCATTGTGAACATGTAACATAATTGAATTTCCAAATTTCATTGGGAAATAATCAAAATGAATTTGTGTAAAAATACTGATTGCATAGATTTCTCCTTTGAAGACAGATCATTGAAAACTGTAACCATCCAAGGACAAGTCCTTTGGGGTTCCTAGTGAAGTTCCTCAAAAGGATCCAGGACTCTTTTGAATGATGGCAAGAAGGGTAAAAAGTATATGAGATGACCTGGAACATCATCTTGGCTTGATGCATAACATAGTGAGGGCCTTTCAGCAATTACATGTCTTAATGGAATTTGTCCCAAAGTTGGCCAACACAGTCAATAAAAAGGTTACTTGCAATGATGAAAGAGAGAGAGAACAAAGAACCCCAGTTTGTTAAGTGTCCTGAAAATTATTAGTAAAAAAGAAACAAGTGCTTTGTGTTTTTTTTATAATGACTATATTTCAGGGTAACCATTTAGAAAGACAGATTCCTCTATTAGGAGTATTATTTGCAATGAATAAAGGATTATAGAAATTAATTGTCATAATTTTGCATCTTTTGATGAAATAGTGAATCTAAGCATTAATTACCAATGTCCGAAAAAAGCGTTACTACTTTATGGTAAGGATGGATGGCATCATTTGTGAACTTTTTTTTTTTTCAAAAGAGAGACAGAAATGAGAAGAAAGGAAAAGAAAAAGAAGCAAAGAAAAAAAATGAAAACTGATCAAGACTCTAAGTTGTCAGCTTATAACAAATACAGATAGCAAAGGATCATGTTACATGACATTAGAGAATTACAATCAGCAAAATCTAGACTTCAGGTAAGTGTTGTAAGACAAGTGATCCAGTTTCAATAACAACAAAAAAAGAAAGCTAAAAAACAATGGAGAGATCATGTTAACCAGTTTTCTTTTAACAAATGCATGAAATACCAGTTTATAAAGAGCAAATGTTTGCGCCAGGCATGGCAGCTCATGCCCGTAGTCCCAGATCTCAGGAGGCTGAGATAGGAGTCTCACTATGAGCTCAAGGTCAGCCTGGGCTACACAGTGAGTTCAAGTCCAAATGAACTACATAGTGAGACTGTGTCTCAAAAAAAGAGAGAGTTTTTATTTATTTATTTTTTGTCTCAATTATGGAAGTGGAAGTTTGAGTTCAGTTCATAGTTGAATAGACCTGTTGCTTTAAACATGTGGTAAAACAGCACATTGTGGTGGGATTGTATGGTAAAGCAGAACCACTGACATCACAGTCAGGAAGCAAAGAGAAGAAAAAATGGGGAACCATCATCCTCATCCAGGGCACACTCCTGAAACCTAAAGAACTACCATCAAGCTCTACCTCTTAAAATTTCTGTTGTTCCCTTACAGCACAATGTAGGTTCCAAGCCTTAAGCATGTGGACCTTTGGGGGACACTTAGAACCCAAACTATAGAGGAGACCTATCACCCAAAATCTCCTGTAATTTAAGTCAGATAAATGTGCATGCGTGCATATGCAAAATTTACGTACACATGGCATACACATACATTTGCATCTATATGCCACTGAGAAACTGAGCAAGTATTTGATAGTTTTAATAAATTCTAGTTATCATTTTAGGTATAATAGGTATTATCTTTAAAATATATTTAGCTGAGTGAGATGGTACACATCTGTAATCCCAGCACTGAGGAGGCTGAGGCAGAAGAATTGGCGTGAGTTTGAGGCCAACTTGGTCTCCATAGTGAGTTCAAGGCAAGCCTGGATTATGTAGCAAGACACTATCTCAAAAAACAAAAATCAAAACAAACGACAACAAAAAAGAAGCCCCAAGCAATAAAACAAAAACAAAATACTTTTAAACATGTTTAATACTTAACCTTAAAAATGATTAAGGTTGTGCTAACTTGCCTGCCTATAAACAAAGTCACTGGCAAGTTTTTGGAGTTTAGAGTTTCTTTTCCATCATCTTGTGTCTTGGTCGCCCCAGCCTGCCTAACACAGTACCACTGCTTGGCCGCTGCAAGGACAGAAGCTTATGCACTTGAAGAGGCTGGAAGTCAGATCAAGGTGTTGGCAGGTCTGATTTCTTCGGAGGCTTCTTTCTTGGGCTTCTTTCTGGCTGTGTCCTCTGTTGTCTCTGCTCTGTGTAATGTACTGTCCACACCGCCTGTTCCTGTGAGGATGCCGGCCATGATGGATCAGGGCCTCCATTTTCCTTACTGCTTTAAAGGCCTTAGGCCAGATGGAGTCACCTTATGACGGACTGTGACTTAAGACTTCAGTGTATAAATTCAGGAGGGCAGAGTTTGGCCCAATACATGGCATAGTTGTTGTGTGTGTGTGTGTGTGTGTGTGTGTGTGTGTGTGTGTGTGAGATTTAAAGGTAACAGGTTGATTTTTTTTTTTTTTAAATCTCAAAAATGAAGTTGGTGAGTGTCAATGAATTCTTTCTGGATGTTGAACAATTAGATGGCACCCAGAGTGCTTCTGGCCACTTGGCCAGGACATATATTTTCATTTTCCAGACTCCAGCAGTTCGTGCTTTGTTTCCATGCTGCTTTCCCTTTTTTCTCCCCCGGATTGATAACTTTGATCCCTCTGCAGCATGAGATTACGCATTATGTAATGACTCTGAGATTCTTCGCTGTGGGCTCTGAAATGACTGTAGCTTTCTAAACAAATACAAAGGTGTAATACCTTCGCTTTTTATATAAGTGAACCCCTTGGAAAGAGGTACTGCAGAGCTCACTTTTGTGCACTTTACAGTGACAAAACTGACTTAATTTTTCATTTGCTTTTCCTATAGCTTAAGTACAAACTAACATTTAAGAAATGACTTCTCCTTTCATCTCTTCACTTGTCAATTTGATAATGCATATTGATCTCATGTCCCAGATCAAGAAGTTAGCACAATACTGTTCTTACACAAATTACCCAAATTACTTCTGTGTATAATAAATTGAAAACTAAAAATATAATTTATAACTCTCCTAAATATTTTTCATTTCTTTATTTTTCCATTTGGAATAGTATTGCAGAACTGGGATTACAATTAATTTTCTTTGTAAAACATATTATGATAGTGAAGAAAACTTGTTTAACTAATACATTATTTTCCCCACAATGACAAAAGACTGTTGTTAAGTTAGGGCTCTAATAGCATTGCAGTTCTCTAAAGAAGTATTCACATTTTTAAAAATGCCTAACAATAATATCCTGATTTTTTTTAAAGTATTGAAACAACTACAACAAAAGATAGATGAAACTGATGTGATCCATTCTGGATGATTGGTATGAGATCATTATATTATGTATGATCATTTTTTGTGTATTTTTAAATCATTTTCAATAAAAATACAGTGACAAAAGTATTAGTACTGCATGGTGGTTTCATGGGAAAAGATGTACTATTAAACATTTACTACAGTCAGGACATTGATTCATGTGGCTAGTTACCCTTAGACATAAAGGAATTCCTACTGCTGGGAAATTTATTCATAAACAGTCTTGTATGCAGATGGGGTGCTTCTGTTATTGATAAGAGTCTTTTTCTTTAGTAAGGTCCATTTGTATAAATGATTCAGTTTTTAAAAAATACTTGGCATTTAATAGCTTAATTTTTAAAATCCAGTTGCTCTTGTTGGAAGTAGAGCGCTTCTGGCTAATCCTGGATTTCTCAGGATGAGCAGGTGCTTTTAGCCGCAAGTCTAATATTACAGACTGTAGAGATAGCCTCATCCTATTAATTATGCAGGGGTTATTTTTTAGTGCCTTTGTTGTTTTCCCAAGGTCATTTTTACTCCTAATCATTATATCTAGTTTGTGGTTTTTAAAATCTTAAATTTTTAAAAGATTTTTGCCTGGGGTCATTTTAGCTATGTTTTAGATTCCACTGTAAAATAGTAGCTCAACTTGCCTAACGTATTAAGAAATATATCTGATAAAACTTATGTGAGAATATTAATATGAATAATTTGATGTAGTGCTTGGGAAGACAATCTCTGTATCAGTTTCCTTCAAAAGCTACCCCAAGAAAAATGTTCATAGTTACTTATTTTTTATAATATGCATATGGATTAGAATTTGGAATGGAAATTTGCTTGAAAGAATTAGGTCTTTTTTAGTTCCAAGACCTAATATGGATTCATTAGAAATATGCCTGATTTTGGAAATGTATGTTTAAAAAAAAAAGCCCTACTTTTTCCTCTGCGTAGCTCTTACCGGGACTGAATTATCTTAATGATCATAGAGGAGAAGACATAAACATTTTAGAAGAAATCTCCTGAACTAAAACTACAGCTAGCTTAGGAGTTTTCTAGACTGTACTTCTCTTTCCAAGAAGAGAGCTTTCAGGCATCCCCAGGGGCCTCTCCCTGTCAAGTGGACCATCTGGGGGTGGGAATGGAGAGCTATTTCAGTGCTGGATGGGTCCCCACAGAGCCGCAAAAGTGAAAAAGACATGATTTCTTCTCTACGAAGCCTGCTTGTTCCCTCTTTAAACATTTTTAAATAGAAAAAAAAAAAAACTCACTGAAATATGGTAAGTATTAAGGATGCGTTTTTCTGCAACCTGGAACTGCAGCCTTTTGGCTCTGGGATAAGTTACTGTCCATCTGGATCTCCTCATCAGGAAAGGGAATGCTGCTTTACATGAAGGGAATTGTTTTAAGAATCACAGGAATTGAAAACTACTGGTTTTGTGTCAGAGGCATAGAGGCGTCGTGAAGGACAGCAGCTACTTCTATGGGTGTAGAAAAGTCCAAGGGGTTAAAACTGAGACAGTCCAGTGTACCAAGGCTCATTAACACCATGTGTTATCAGAAATTATGAAATGTCTGCATTTTAATTTTACCCAGAACTATTTTTCTAACAGACACTGTTTATTACGGTATAGTAATTGTATCATTACTAATATTGTTATCTCAATTAGCTGTTGCCATGATGCTGCTGCTGCATAACAAACCATCCCAAAGCTCAGTGCTGATGAACAATAGTTACTTTGCTTGTTCCTACATTTGGAGGCTGAGTGGGGCTCTGCTGGCTCCAGGTGGGCTTAAGATCCATGCTGTATTGTGTCCAGATTTGCTCCACATAACTTTCATTCTTTACTCAGGGTTTGGGCAGAGCACATGCCTTTGCATGAGTATAGCATTCTTCAGGGACACAAACCCAACCATGGAGCACATGTTGTATTTACTGATACCACATCCACGGACACTCCAGTGAGCAAAGCAAAATTCAGCAAGCCAGGATTCTATGAAATGGGCAAGTACATTTTATCTGTAGCATGAAGAATAGACTAATGAATATTTGCTGACATTAATCCAAACTATTGAAATGATTCTTGCCATCATAGTTATGACTAGTTACATCCAGCTTCAGTGGTTTTAAACGTTTCTAGAACCTGGGCAAGGCTGAAGTTGTGTCTGTCCGGGTGGTGGTTGGCTGAGTATTGACATTCCTTATGCACATGGGTGTCATTGTCACAGAGTATCATTCACTGAAAAATTAACCCAGTTGCTCTGCTCCTTTGTGGTCAGTAGGCCATTCCCGATGAACACATCCTTATAAAAGTTGTAAAGCTCATCAGTACCGCTCTGGACTCATTAATAATCTAGTCTGGCTGAAGATATTTTCCACCTGTTTTATCAATCTGCTTTATTAAGTCTCAGTTTCCCACCAGAACTATCACAGTATATATTTGTACTGTTCATTTCATCTCTGCATGAGCATTTCATCTCCCACAGAACATGGAGAGTTTCAGGTGCATGGTTAGCACTGTAACAGGTGCCTTGGAAATGACTGCATGGTACCTACAGGCTGTTGTTTTGGCTCAAGTATTTCATGTCCAAAGAATGTTGTCATGGAGTCATCACAGAGGAAGCTTTTGAAATGCATTCCCTTTGTGGGCTAGGTTTGCATTCACCACTTTTAAGTGCTGATTTTTTTTTTCAAACTTTTCCTTTTACCTCTCCATGACCTCAAACAAATCAGTCAGATGCCCTCTGCTAGAAAAGTTTCCTTTTCTAGGACACTTGGTGTGACACTGGGAGAATCTTAAAAAAAAGGAATGCGTATTTCTCTGAATGTACAACAACTTGGAATTATCAGTTAGGTTCAAGGAATGAAATACACTCTAAATAGGCTTTGGGCTGCTGGGGACTTAGTGCCGGAAGCGAGCAGGCAGACTGACAAGGTTTGTCCTCCTCCTCACATGCAGATGGCATTGTCTGCTTTATTTATTTATTTTTTTCATACAGGAGTGGGAGGAGAGGGCTGTTTCAGCTGCCATTGATGAAAATCAAACTCCCAATGTCTGATGGCAGGCTGCTATTTCACGCTCTGCCGTTTCTGTTTCAGTGGAAATTTTGTTTGTTGTTTCTGCTGGCAGAGTTGGCCTGTTGTGAAGTAGAGGGGCTGCTGCATTTAGTTAGGGGTTCTGTATTCTTTGCTTACATTCAAATTTGTGTCATGGTTATGGCGCCTCAGATTTATTAAATAGAAACACCTTCGGTGAGGCTGGGAAATAGCATTGTGAATAACAATGTAGTCTTTAAGAAATGCCAGGGAACTTTAGTGCTGGTCTCCAGGCACCCACTGTGTGTGCTCTGGGAACATTTGACCCACATTACATATCAAATGCAGTTATTCTTTATAATAGCCAGGATCATTACTTACATCCATGTCAGCTACATTTTTGTGGGGTTTTAAGCATGCATTGAACACAATAAAATCGTTGCTTCTAATTTTAAGTGAACTACAAGTGTATGTTGTGTGTGTGTGTGTGTGTGTGTGTGTGTAGAAAAAATCATGGAAAATCTTAATTTAGCTCCCCTGTTTTATTTTCTTACTATAAAACACTAAATAAAAATTAAAATATATCACTATTCAAATGCATCATTGCTTATTCTTCATGTGGAAATAAACTTTTCATCAACTTGAAGTTACATCAAGTTCAAACTTGATGGATCTGATGTAAAGTTCTTTCTTTGCTTTTGGGATACTTGCTAAACCAAGTTCAGAATGGCTTCGGAAAACGCATTGTTTCCTTTATTTTAAATGGTAAAATCATAAATACTGCAGTCTTTTGGCTGAAACTTGGCAGGCCAGTCTTATATACCCTGTGGTCTTAAAACATCTTGATATAAGAAATGAAGAGGTTTTTTTTGGATATGTTTTCTTGCTCAGCCATGAATATAGAAAGGCCAAGGCTTTCGATGATAGATGTCTGACTTTTATCAGTATCTCATTTCTTCTTGGCTTCTAGCAAGCTTGTAGGTATTTAAATCTCTTAGTGATTTCTTGTAACATAGTTCTCTTACAGAAAAGAATCCACTTCCTATGGAATTGGTGGTAATTTGTTTGTGAACTGCCTAGAGCCTGGCGGATCATGAGCCCATAGAAGGTTTGAAGTGTAAAAGCATTCCTTTAAGAAATCACATGAAATACAATCATTTGGTTTCCAGCATTTCCCAGTAATGCATGATTCTTGAAATTAATAGTCTTTTCCTACTTTCCACTAGATTTGACAAAGGTAATGTTGTATACCTGCCTGAAGGCTGCTCCAAAAGGAGAAATTTCCTTCTGCTTAATAAGTCACAGCTCTTGTCGCTTTTACCCATTACTCCAACTCAACATAAGTAAAATCTTAAATGCAAAATTATGGCTTTTGCTCTATGTGCATTTCATCTGCCAGTTTTTTAAAAGACTATATATAAAAGTTAGAGTAAGTAGCACATCTATAAGCCTATCAAAATTTTCACTCATTTCCTTTAGTTTTTAATTGATTGTACCAAATCTTTCTGAATTACATCAGTTTTACTAAAGTTGGTGGCAAAATTTCACACATTTGTTAGCGAGGGTGCATTAAAGGAATTTGTAGAGCACTTTCTCAGCACCATGTCCTATATTACTTTTATAACATCCCTGAAATTGTCATTTAAGATACCATATATAACATTTAAAGTGTTACAGGACCTTTTCTTGTGCCACGCCTGGGCTGGGCTCCAGAGCTCCTAGAAGAATAAGGCTCAGCTCTGATCTTCAGTTTGAGAATGTAAGAGAATAAATGAAATTCTATTTAAATTGTGAAATTGAAGTTTGAATGCTGCGAAGGAAGTATTTAAGAGGTACAGTTGGGCACAAAAGTGAGGGGAGGGCTTTATTGGCTAGGACTGCATCAAGATGCAATCTGCGAAATATGAGGAGCCACTTGCCAGCGGCTTCTAAGTAACGGTGTTCCACTGGGATGGGCCAGTGTACACAAAGCCACAGAAGCCCTGACTCATCAGACGTGTTGCAGCAAGGATAAGCAATTGAATACGACTGCAGTGGAGCTCACTAACAAGCCATGATGAGAAAATTGACTTTAGGCCAAGGCTACGTTGCTGAAGGACATGTGCAACAGTCCACAGAGTAGATCTTTATTCTCTAATCAATGGGGAGCTATTAATAGATTTAAACCTGTTCAGCTTTGAGTTATACAAAGATGTACTCATCAGCTCTGGGAGAGCAAATTCCAAGTATGCCAGTCAGGAAGCCGTTCCTGGAGGCCTGCTGAGAGGTGTGGGGGATCTGTGCACCAGGGAGAGAAGTGGAGGAGATGGATCTGAAAGATGTGAGGGGTGAAGGCAACAGGGCCCGGAGACCAGTTGGATATGGAAGAATCTATGATTATACTATGCTTGATGAATGGTAGATGGGGTGATGTTCTTCAAGGTAAGGGAGAGTCAGTTGTGGAATTTAATTTTCCTTTTTGAATTTGTAATCTGAGCTCTGTTTCAGTGAAAAAGCAGTATAGTTGCTTGGATGTGTAATGCTGTTAAGAAGTCTGGCTTAGAGATATGCATTTAAGACATAATGGAAAAACCATGACTCACTTTCTTAAAAAATTTTATGTGCTAATATATATATATATATATATAATATATATATATTATTTATATATTCGTATTGTCTATTACATAAAATAAATGATTAAAAGGAATGATGACTGCTTAAATTTAAAAAAATTATTATAGTAAATGACACATTGTCATTAATCTCCCTCAAATACTCCCCTGTGCTTGGAACACACTTTTCTGCCATCATTCACGCCACTTTCTGAAGTAGTTCTACAAGTTTTCATAACTGAATCTCTTTAGCTGCATTGTCATGGCTGCCCCCGTGTCCTGAATTGTTTCAAAACATTTACTTTCTTGGTCATTTTGACTCTGGGGAAAAACCAGAAGTCATATAATGCCAGATATGACAAATGAGGTGGACCAGGACACACTAGAGTATATTTATGAGTCTGATTTTCCTTTGGGAGGTATTCAGAAGCATTATTTACTGTGCTTCAGATCACACTGGTAAACACACTCATGAGGGGCTGGGGATTTAGCTCAGTGGTATAAGCACCTGCCTCACAAGCAAGAGGTTGTGAGTTCAATCCTTGGAACTGAAAAAAAAAAAAAAAAAACAGTCACGAAAGAGGTCACCCAGAACTGTTTCAGAAAATGCCAAAAATGATGGGGTAAGTGTATTTGAAGCAAGGTAGATTATTTTGACAGGGATTAATGGCAATGTGTATTTAATTGTAAGATGTTTTTAAACGTTCACCATATATTTTGACCACTCCTTTCTGTGTCACATGTTGACTATCTCCTAACCAAAATGCTTAGGACCAGGAATATTTAGGGTTTCAGATTCATCAAGTCTTAGAATATTTGTATATAGTTAGATGGCTTAAGGATGAGACCCACGTGGTAACAGAAAGTTCACTTGTGGTTTGTATGTACCTTACACATATAACCTGTAGTGGATTTTATACAGTATTGTTAACAGATCTGCATTTTGCCTGCAGCCTGTCACCTTCAGTTGTGTGTGGAATTTATTATGTGATATCTTGTTGGGTGCTCAAAATATTTCAGATTTTGGAAGATTAGATTTTGAATTTTCAGGCTGTATGATATGTATATAATATCTCATTACTCTTCAGTGTAACTATAAAAATAAAATATCGTCTTCTTTCCTTAATGAGTAACTAAGGCTTAGAGAGATTCAAACATCTGTGCAAGTTTCTACACCTAATAATAGTCTGGTCTAACATTTGAATCCAAACCTATTATTAAAATAATGTTCACTCTTTTTTATGTTATCATTTTTAGTAGTATTTTAGGAAAAATGGGAAGAGATATGTACAGATTGCTTGACAGTGAGTAGGTAATCAGATCTGGCTGTGAAAACTTACAGGGGTCATAAAAAAGAGTACTTGTTGGAATACTGGTACATTTAGATTCATCTTATTGATAGTGGGAAACATGGAAAGTTTTCAGGAAGATACTTAGAAAAAGAGAATGACTGCAAATGAGGCATTCAAAATGCCAGTGAGAGTAATATTCTTTTGGTTGCAAGTAACTGAACCAACCAAACAAAAGGAAGTGTTAATTGGAAGAATACTAGGAGATTTTCCAGAGAAAGAAAATAAGAGCAGTCAAGAATTGGAGCAGTTTGTAGAAGTTCACCTTCAGGATACAGCTGGCAAATTAACACAGAAACCAGCAGATCCCAGTTTTTACCTCTGTTAGAAAGTCCAGAAAACTGAGAAAGATGAGGCTGAGACCAGTGGCCCAGCCTGAGGATGACCACTTCTGGCAACAAACCAGAGCCATCATTCACTGAGAAACACGACATCGCTCACTTTCTCAGGTCTCCTGTCCAACTGTTGACCTTAGGAAAATCATTTCTTCTATTGTTACTTGCTAACATGGATAAAAATGATATTTTTCAAAGATAATGTTGATAAGAATAGTACTAATGGGTTACGTGTCTCAAGAGGAAAAGTACTAAGCTCAGCCTTAAATGAGATGGACTATTAAAGAACTTTTTAGGCACCCTTGAACTTCACAGGTCTCTAACATCTTCACACCATGCTTGCTTTTCAGGTATCATCATGTTCTCTCCTCATTAGGAAGAGCTATAGCCTGCCCCCCATCCCAGTGTTGAACCACTAGGAGATGCTCTTTAAGTTTTGTTACTCTCCTTCTTTAGTGGCATTTAATGAAATTCCTTTATGATATGGATTTCAAAACAGAAAGAAGGCTAGCACTGTACTTCTAAATCCTTGATTTCCTATAGTAACTTGTTTCATCCATGCAAGGACTACCTTATTTTTTCTTCACCATTTTATCTGTGTGTTTCTGTTCAGTTTTGATCATTATAATCCTGTGGTTCAGAACAGCCCTTGGTCCCCAGATCTGTAAGATACAATTGTTAGATGAATCCATGATTTTACAAAACATGTTAAAGTAAAGTAACTTGTCTCTTTGTTGAACAGAATTTATTAAAGTTTAAATTTGTAAATGCTTTGGGAATGAAATGTCAGACCATCATTGTAGAAATGCCAGTTGTAATACCATTCCATAAAAAATGGGTTTAAGTATCAAGCAAAGCACTTTGGATATTATCTGATACAGGTTAATCATGGAATTACAAAGAATCTCTGATGTAGAATGCTCTTAAAGTAAGATGAAAAAGCATTATTCCAGTAATGTCTATGCTGAATTTTTTGCACATTATAAAAGCAGGAAACCTTGTCTAAGAGTAAGCAGGGCAAAAAATGTTCTAAATGCACTCTGATCCCATTTTGCCTCATGTATTTATATTAGTAATTTTAAAAAATAAAATGCAGTAGTAAGATATAAAAGCACATACACTTAAAAGTGCTTATTTATTAGCAGTTTGTTATTTCAAATATACTGATTATGACTGCTGTTTTCGTGATGATTATCTTCCTAATATGGGGCAATTTCTCAGTTGCAACTACAAAGACATAGTAAAGATTAAGCACAGCTATTTAGAGAGAAAATTATTTCTTGGCCTTCATTTATTTCTTTCATAAAGAAATTATATTTCAGTAAAATAAAAGTAAAAATTCTTCAGATGATTAAAAACATTTCATTGGTATACTTGTACATGTTCATTTGTAGAAATAGTGATGCTTTTATTCACTTACTCTGTTGAGGAAAATATTTTAAATGTAAGTTTGTTCAGTAGTGGCACCGCTTAGAGCTCAGCCCTCTATCAGCTCAAAAACAGGTAAAAAACTGGTGTTGAAGTAGGGTCATGTTTCCCGCAATGTTTCTTCATTCTCTTCTGAATGATTCATCTCTAAGAAGGAAGGGGAAGAGGTAGATTGATTGCTAGGCTAATTCTATTCCTAATCTCTTTGAGTGTGCTAACAGCATTGCCTACACTGCTGTAGCAGTTTTTTCCTGTTGTCATGGACACTTATCCATCGAAAGCGCACAGATGCCTGCTGACTGTCCATCTTTGCACATTGCCTGGTGAGACTTGAATCTGATTTCAGGCTTTGATTAAAGTAAAAAGTATTCAGTGGAAATCCATTCTTCTTATACCACTCAATGTGATTTCCATTAGGAAATTGAATGAAGGCTGATTACTTTTTTTAGAAAAGTCAAATTTATTTGTGTAGCCCGAGTGCCTATGGATTCCATATCTTGAAGTAAATTTGACAGGATTTTATTTCAAAAAACTTTTACCAACATGCTAATTAAGAGAGTATTTCAACAATCAAATGATTAAGATTTCATTACTGTAGAAAATTGTAATCTCATGCTATCTTAAGGAAAATATATTTTTGTTCATAAAGATATTAAATCATGACTCATTTTTTAACTCTCCAGTTGTGCTCACTGTGACCTCCTTTCCCAGGAACTGAAAAGTGGTGTAGTTTCCTAAGCATACTAAGTTTTAGAATCACAGAGCCTCATCCAAATATCAGCTCCACTATTGTGTGACTTCTGGACTGATTCTTTTATCTTGCCATGACTCAGATATTTGTTTATCTCTAAATATCATCTACTTTTTAGGGTTGTTCTCAGGTTTATAAGAACTAGGATCTATAGTGTGTCTGGTGTAATTACTGGATCAGGGGACCAAAGAGCTTTCAATGTGGGAATAATGAACTGGAGTCCTTGGTATGTGTTGTTCCCTCACTACATTGTGAGTCTCCAGAGGGCTACAAGTAGTTAGGGATTTTTGTATTCGGCATTTAATATTGTAGCACTTGCTAGAGCACCTTTTACAGAGGAAGGTTTTCAGAATTCTACATCAAAGCATAGCTGGTTTCTGATGGTTGATGATTCCATTTCTACTTTGTTGTATTGTTTGCTCTCTGCATCTAAAAGTTTTCAAGCAGTTTTTACTTTTACCACTTACAGAACATTTTTCTCTCAGTACTTCTGTTAACAGGAGGTAAAGCTAAGGTTTTTTTGTGTTGAATGCAGATTGTAAGAACACAGCTTTTATCCCAACACTGACCTGAATAAACGAACACTGTCTGTTCACTGTGGAATTTTAACTACTTGCAAGTGAGTTAATTACTTTTCTGGTTATGACATACTTGTATGACTGTCGGTTTTTGGGGTATCATCATATCAGCAGTTGTAAGAGGTAACACAAAAAACAATCTGCATTTAATTTTTAAAAAATTATAATTCTAAAAGACATTTCCATTACTTGCCTTCAAAATACTTTAGCTTGCGTTCAACACATTTATCTCACTTTTCTTGTCACTTTCAGAAGGAGTTCTGGGGGTCTTTCATGAATGTCTTTGGAATATCACAACTGCTTTGATGTCTTAAATTGGTTCAAAACATGTATCCTTCCTGGTAAAGAGCCATAACTTGCAGAGAACCAGATTTGGTGAATAATGTGGATGAGGGCACACCTTAATATTTATATTTGACAAAAATTGTGTTTTGAATTGATTCAGGATATCAGGGCAGCCACAATAGACATCTAAAGAGGCTCATGAAAGAGGACTTCCAGAACTGCTTCAAAGAGTGGCAAGAACATCCAGTAAATATGTTCAAACAGAAGTAGAGTATTTTGAGGAGGATTAATGGTGATGTGTGTTTTTCTGTAAATTTTAAAAATATTACTAGTCATATATTTGTTTACTCCTTGTAATTTCCCTTCTGCTTTTGTGAAGGCAATCACCTACCTGTTAAAGTTCTGTGCAGAACTGTAAATTAGGAGAACCACTCTTTTATTGGTCAGACTGTAAAGCTGAGATAATTTCCCTAACTGAAGAGCAGCAAGTTAAGCACATGTAGAGACCACAGCATGCTGCTTGCTCAGAGATTTAATCTAAGGCCCTGTACACAAAGATTCAAATTCCAATAAGCTTCTTTATCTATAATAAATATTTATTTGTAACACCACTTTACGATGTTATACTAAGAAAACTACTTGAGACTTTGAGAGTTTTGTTTGTAGCCAGATACTTAATTAAAAGCATCATACCATAGCCATGAATGCACACCCAAGTTTATAGCAGCATAGTTTGTAGTAGCCAAATTTTAGAAATAGCCCAAATGCCCACCAGTTGGTGAATGGATAAAGAACATATGTTTTTTTTTTTAATACAATGAAATACTATTCTCCCATAAAAAAGGATAAGCTCAAGACATTTCTAGATCAATGGATGCACCTTGAGACCATACTCTTAAGTAAAATAAACTAGACGTGTATAGATATCGCATTGCTTCTCTGGTGTGAGAAACTGAAAGTGTATAGTGAAAGTGAAACTGATAATATATAGTAGGTTCTGTGAAATAGGAAGAAAAAGTTCAAATTACTAGGGGAACAAGAAGGAGGGAGGGGGAAACGAAAAAGGGAAAAGTACAAATAATGAGAAAAGAAGGAAAAACTTGAAACAAAGTTTTGGCAGACGGTGAAGGGAAGAGGGGTTGAAGAGGGGAGGAGAATGGAGAAAGAAAAGAAACAAGTTATATCACTCACAGGTGAAAATTCTCCATGATGAATGTGATAATTGTATATCCCTCCAATGTACCAATAAAATATGAATGAAAAGGAAAAAGAGAGAGATGCCTGCGTTTCTGACATTGTCAGCATGGATTCTTGTCAGGGTGCAGCTCAGAAAGCATCCACTATCTGTTTGGTGTCCAGTGACCTCTTTTTCATGGACCATAAATGGTGGCTGCTCCTAGCTTTGCTCTCTCTGTGTTTGTATTTTCACTGTAAAATATTGGTATCTATTTTATAGCCTCCCAGAGCCCTGAGTTTTGTGGAATTACCCAACTGTACAACTGCTAAAATGGAGGAACTAAAACTTATCCTTGCAAATTAGTAGTGAGATAAACTTGACAACAAAGTGAATCCTGCGGACTGTGAAACCCCTGACTTGGCATTGGTAGAGCAGAAAATAGGTAATTACAGCAAGCAGAAACTACACGTGAGCTAGGAACCTATCATTATTTGTAGTTCATTTGGTCTCTAATAATGGCAGTTTGTTCTGTTTGACAGTTATGGGACCTAGGGCAAGTTGCTTAATCTCCCTGAGCCATAATTAATTCATTTATAACATGGAAATATGATTTGCTGCCTATTCAGGCTGGAGTTGTAATGATCGAATCTGATTATGTATGTGAAATCACTAAAATACCAGCGCAAGTTCTTACATCCAAGAACAGACAGGAGAAAGCATGGGTAGCATCGCTCTGAAGAGAGATCCAGTGTATGTGAGCACCGCAACCCCCAAACATTCACCATCCCATGCCTTGAATACCCCAGCCTTCCCCTACGTGGCAGAATCTTTAGATGCCAGAAATGTGGGCTTATACAGCAGCTAGGTAATATGGGCTATGAGCTTGCTAGGAAATGACTTTCAATGGCTTATGAAGGAAACAGTGAAGGGACTCCGCGTGATATTTGATCCAGTCTGGTAAGACATTAAGCAAGGAACCAGAATCCAAAGAAGGATTCATGAAGACCTCTGCCCTGTTTACAACTCCACAAATGGGTTGCATATTGTTCAGCTGCTTAACGTCAAATTGCAGAACTTCGTATGAGTTACTGTAATTGGACAGTACTTGGTAATCAGCAGGTGCTTAATTTTTGTAATGGCAGAATTTATAACAGCAGTGATACTCTTAAGGAACCCAGTTTTGTTTTATGTTGGAAAAATGATTGTAGCACATTAGAATATTTGTAGAAGAAAGAGATGAATTAACAAAGGCCCAACAGGGGAAAAACTAATAAGTTTAATAAAGACAGAAAGGAAAGGCTGACATCAGGACATTTTTAATATCTTTTTGAAGAGAAGTCTGCATATGAAATGGTTATCATATGTTTTCTGTCAATAAGACTACTAAACAAGATAATCTCAGCAGGAAAATGTTAGACTAGACAAGACTTTCTCCCTTAGAGATTTCACCTCATTCCCGGGACTTCAACTATGCAAGTAATTTGTGTCTGTTTCTATATTCGGACTGCTACATGCTCCTGCTGGGAAGGCCTGTGTGATAATTTATGAATTTTCTGTACCTGGCATAATGTCAAGCACTCAGAAGATGCACATTTCATATATATTTTTAATGCTGATTAAATCAACAGTTCTGAGAAACAGTTTTATATGAAACTATTTCCCCCCTTCAAGTTTAACCATTTCTGTTTATCTTTCTACCAGTCACCTAGACTTGAAATATTGGAATCCTTTTGGGCTTTCTTTCCATAGCAATTTATTCTCAACACATCCAAATAGTTGCCAATTCCTGAGGATTCTTCCTTTACCACTTCTCTGTATGTTTCTTCTTCAGAGATTCCGATTCCCATCACTGGGGTTCAGGTCATTCCTTCTATTCAATGCAAACCTCTATGGTTCTTGGCTGCTCTTTGAGATTTCATTCCGGATATTTCTGTTAGATCATCTGTCCCACAGCATTGCTTTTATTTCTTCTTCTATACAGTGTTTTGGCACTTGGATGCCAGGTTTTTGCAAGTTCTCTGTGAGCTGCTCGTACTTGATCTATGAAGCTGTCTTTGTAGAATACGTCTACTTGGAATCTTTCTGCTGTGCAGTGTTTGGCTCTGCTTTCCCTTGGCGGGTCTTGCCCTGCTTCCTCTGACTATGCTGTTTCTGGTACTTAGTGGAACACTCTCTGTTTTCAACACTGAAAGATTCAGCATCACCTCGAAATATTTCTGTTACACTTTCTCATTATTTCCCACAATATTCTTAGGCTGCACCAAGCAATTTAGCTTATGGTGTGAACAGGAAGTTGATTGTTGAAGGGGGGTTATTTAAAAATAAGATATTCTACAAGCCATTATTAAAAGTATCTGTGTTACCAGCCTATCCGGAACCTCATAAAGTTTCACAGTGTGTTTAATGTCTGTAAAGTCTGGAAGAAAAGACATTCTTGTAGGATCTTTTGTTTACCCATTAGCAAATTTAGTTTTTGGCATAGTTTGTACTGGGAGCATCTTACATTTTATGTGGAACACATTTGTTTAATTGTAAAATTTTGTATTTTTACACATAGTCTTGGGCATATTCTTTTTGACATTAATCTTGGATTTGTACCCAATTTAGGGTATAAAACCAACAACTCTTTACCAGTATTAATTATCTTATAAGCACTTTGCTGATGGATACACAAAGCTCATTTATTATTGACTTTTCACCTAAATTGCTGCTTTAGAGAAAGCTAGGAGAGCTTTTGATTTTTTTTTTTACTTTGATTGCTAAATGACAAGGGACAAATCATTAAGAGCTGTGGAAACCAGACAGAACAAGTATGTAAGATAATCAGAAAGCAGACGTTTGTCCAAATCTGAATGCTATTTTACCCTCTCAAAGTTTATTCTTGTGTTGTATTTTGTTTCGCAAACAGACAAAAGAACCGGCAGGGCTCAGGAAGGTTTTGTGTAGTACCCAAGGTTGAGGGCAAGAATTTGAAAGGGATCAGTGAATCAGATGTAATATGGGCTCTGTTTGAGCTACCCAATCTTTGTTTTGCTGAGGTCAGTATTCCAGTTATAAAAAGCTGCGTAGGCATTTCCTCCAGTTCAAAAGAACTTTATCCCTGTTTTCAATTCTGACATACCTATTATGACTTTGTTCACTAAGCAGAAAGAATTATGGGAAATGGACACTAGAAGGCATGTTTTTATTAAGGAGCTATGAGTGTACCCTCACTAAGAAATTAAAGAACCAAGCAAAGTTGTATGTTTTCTTTTCAGGTAAAAAAAAAAAAATTGCCATATTCATTCCCTATAATAAAGTGATTTAGTTAACTTGGAAAATAAAGTAGCATGAAATGAGAAGGCTTATGTTCAAAATGCGTTTTATATTTTAAATAAAGAATTCAATGAGTCTACGAATTTCTGTTATTCTAAACTAAGGCATAACCACAAAAACTTTGCAAATTTATTCCACAAACGCAGCCAAAGAGCGGGTATGTGTGTGTGAAGAAAAGAATGCTGAAAAGCTGTGTTTTTCTCATTTACCTCATTTAGAGTTGGAAGATTAGATAGTTGCACGTTTGTATTTCAAAACAAGAGACACATTTTCAAATCTAGCTGGTAATAGTAACGAACTGTCTTTGCCCCTTTCTTTGTAAAAGACATTTTCTTGCAAACTGCAGGTAAACTATCATTCCATAAAACAAATAGGTAGGTTTAATACTTATTGAGATAGCCAAGCATGATGGCACAAGCCTGTAAGCCCACCACTTGGGAGAATGTGAGTTCGAGACCAACCTGGGCTACAAAGGGAGTCAAGGCCAACCTCAACTGCATAGTGAGACCTGTCTCAAAAACAAACAAACAAACAAACAAAAACCTTATTGAGGTAAACATAATATTTTTTGTGATACTCTATTGGATTAGGTATGAAATGTCAACTTCAGTCTTTAGATTTCTTGGCCTAGTAGTTCTACTACTTATGAAATAGGTCTTCATTTTAATTTGCCTCATTTGCTAAAGAAATTCATAGGTGAGACAACGATGTCCCTAGGTAAGGTGCTTGCCGCCTTCATGTTTATATTCCCGGATCTGTCACTGTGCCTGCCTTGTAGGAAAACATGCATTTACCCATGGAGAGAAGTGGGAAGCCAGCCACCATGAAGCCTGGAAGAGGAAAAACACATTAGTATCTCTTTAAATTTAGGTTCAGAGGTCTCTATTTTTTATAAATCTAATTTATTTTAAATGGGGTAAACCTATGTTTAGCTGCCTAATAAATGTGTTGAATATTAAGAAAGTATTACATACTCTCATTTTTTAATCATCTTCTTTGAGACTAGTGAATTTTCCTTAGAGAAGCCAAATTCATAAGCCCTTGAGTATGAGTCATCTTTAAGTGAGTGGCCTATGATATAAAAAGTCTGAAAAAGGAAGGTTAAATTCATTAATTTTGTAAAACTTTGCCAAACATCAAGGGACTTGAAACAGCCTAGTAAGACAATAAGATTTTCAACAAAGTTGCTTGTTTTAAAATCTACACTGAAGTCTGTGAAAGAATTATCAGAAGGTAGTGTGTGCATGTAAAACAAACTGCTAAACCATATGACTGAACCTGAGAAGAAAGAATATTGCTCATTAGAATCCAAAACTTGCACTGGAGTATCCATGTATGGCCATTGCCATGAAACTATAGGATGGCTCTTTTATAACAAATAACAAGTTTATATAATTAGAATTTCCTGAAAGGAAATAAAGTAGCAAAAAGTTAAAGGAGTATCTTTTTTTTTCATAAATTAAACCCAAAGTAGTCGTGTTGGTTTCCTTGCCATCTACCTCCTAAAGAAGCTTTACAGGTCTTTGGTTTATCTTTTAAAAAGAGCATATATCTTATCATGGGAGAAGTTATTGTCTCCATTGATGTCTCCAAGCATAATTTTATTTTCCAAGGTTACATCTGTTTTGTAACCCTTATTAAAATGGTTCTACAAACCTCTTTTCAAGAAGTGTGGTCAACAAAAGTTTGCTTCTTACCTTTTCCATTTGACATCCACTCTTTCAGGGTTCAAGGTACAGAAGTGTAGATGATACTCTTTGATCTTCGAGGGAGTAAACTCACTGTGACACCTCTGTGCTTAAAGGACAGAAATCTGTTTCATGTTCAAAATGTGACAGGGCTACTCTAGGAAGAGTTGTGTTCCAACTAGAACAGTTTCTTTTGCTTTTTCTGATGTCATTTGACAAAGACAAGCACCTAGATCATAAGGTCCCATTCATTAATGCCTATGTCATATTTTAGCCTATTGAAAGGAAGAGTGACAGTTGAATAATGAACACAATTTTTACTTCTGTAATGATTGCTGTTCTTTTGTCTGTAATTACCTAGGGTGTGATATTTGAATTTAACACTGTTTTGGAATTTATCAATTTTAAAAGCCAGGAGCAAAATATATTTAAAGCAACTTTATTCCTATTGGTTTTCTTCTGTGCTTTTTGTCCCACAACAAAACATTGTATTTTTTTATAGCCTGCTCCATGTGACAAAGCAAACAAACCCCTGGGTTCAACTTATGGAGCTATTTGTTCCTAGACTTGTTGTTAAGATGCAGAATTTTACAAAATGGGGTATGCAGATTTTTACTGTTTTAAAAGATATTAACCATATTCATGTTGGGAAACTCCTTAGAATGATTGAAGAGATGCAGGTTGAGGATTGTTCAGAGATTTTTCAATATTGGTAGAACCATGCCAGGACTCAGTTTACCACCTGGTGCCCCATTGCTTTTTAAATTTTTTCCACCGAATAGTAAAGAAAGGCTAAAAATGCCAGTATTTGTGCAACTTCTTCCAGTTTAGGAAAAGCACACTAGAATAGTTTAGGGTGTGGTTCAACTGAATACAAAATTATAGTGGCTTATTGAGGATTACTTGTAAAGTACATGAGATTAAGTTGGCCTTTATATAAGCAGGGGCTTTTTTTAATGTATCTTTTAGCATTTATTAATAATTCATCTCATTAGATAGTGAGGTTACTTCTGTATTGTACTCCGGAAAATGAAAGAGCATATTTAGTGCCCCCATTGGCTGGACTATAATTTATACAAGGTGTGACTGATGTATAATGAATCTGATTTTTCTATGTGACTTGTGAAATCAACCCCATTTCTTTATGATCACATCTTGTGTATGACATTGTGTGGTTTTGAATAATTCTTATGTGTAAAACATGCCACTTATGGGCCTTTCCAATTTAATTGGTAAAACTCATGGGATCAGGAAATGGAGAAAAAACTGCAGTGGCACTTAATTTTTAGCTCTTACTCCTATTGTCACATGTGTGTTTCACACACCTATAGACAGAGCCCTTAAATGCTGTGAGCCGATCCATGCACATCTGTAATTAGAGCTGTAGTCTGTGCCTATGTTGTCATTTTTTTCCTTTTACCCCAATGGATTTCAGTCTAGCCAGAGATTGCTTTCCTCAGTAAGACAACTTAGTCTGAAAAATCCAACCTCTACAAAGATATTATGTCCTTAACAATGCTGTGCCAAACAAATTTTCCCTAGAAAAAATACTTCCCAAAGTCTCATAATTAACAAAGGCGTTGAGTGAGACACAGTTTGCTGATGCAGCTCTGTCTTTCTGTGAGTACTGATCCCTCTGTCAGTGAGCTGTCACTGCCCTGCTCCCAGCCCCTATTGGTGGTGAAACTACTTCGTGTCTCATGTCCCTACAGGAGTCATAGGAAAGAGCAGCTGCCACATCTGTTGCGTATTCAGGATTGCTTTCTAAACATGATCTAAACATTGCTTTCTAAACATGATCATTACACATTGGTTTTGCCTATTGTATTAAGCAGTATTTCCTCTTACTTGATGAAGGTCTTTTATCCTAAATTTAAAGTCCTGGCAGTGAGGTGCATTGGCATAGCCATCTAGATTAGGAGTCACTTGGTTATTTTTCATGGAGTGTAAGCAGTTCAGTAAGAATGGAAGTTACTCTTGGTTTTGAAACTTACTGAATGCTTCACAGCTTACTCCCCAAAAACTTTGGGTAGTGTGGCTGGGTAACTTATAACCTGTGACCTTGTGTTTTCCTGCCTATAACAGTAGAAAACCTTTGTATGAGTGAGAACACAGAAAAAGTGCTTGAAAGTGTTTGATCATTGTAAGTGAAATCCAAATGAAGTACTGAATCTTAACTATTCTGAGCTCTGGATTTCTAAGTTAAAAACAGTAGTATGATTATAATACATGCTTACTCATTTTTTTCATATTGTTAAATGCTTCACCTTTACACATAGATAAATTCATATGTATATACAAAGCAAAGTAATATAACATTATTCACAGCTGCTCTTCAATATTAGAAAGGTGATGTAAACTCTACCTTTTTCCTTTGCTCCCTTACATTAAGCATTATATATATGATATTATACATATCATATATATAATGTTATCATTGAAGCACAGTTATAATTCCTGCTTGCTATGTTGATTCCTAAGTTTCCTTGCGGTTTTTATTAGACCGCAATTTTAAGGAGCTTTGATGCCTATATCACCATGCCACTGCTGCTCTTGTTGCTTTGTCTGCACCTACTGAGGAACTACCTGGACTCTGTTCAAGTTCAGCATTGCGTGAGAAGCAGGGTGGCATGCAATCAGAGCCCATGCGCCCATGTTCCATTGCGCCTCAGCTGAGTCTGGACATCATTAGGCCAGTGACTGGATGGTAAGCATAGAGACAGATTATTTGTTAGCTCTTATGACGCATATACACCTCCATGAATTTTTGAAATTGTGTCACTTGTTTCTAATCAAACCAACTAATAAAAAGAGGAGTCTTGCATTCCTTTTACTCATTCTCTGGTTCAAATAAAAAGTTCAGTTTTCATCAGCTGCTGAATATTTGTGCCACGTAAGAGAAAGGAAGAAAATTAGAAGAACTGAACAAAGAAAACTTAAAGTATAAAACCTAGAAAAGACAAAAAATATTCTTTACCTAGACAGCTGATTTCAACTCCAGTCTTATTTTTCCGAGTTTTCTTGCTTTCTCTGCAATTCTTTTCTCTTCCTACTCATCCACTTTATAATATTTCTTATAGACAAAGACCTGAGGCAGGAGCCAGTGTGACTTACTGGAAGAATCATTATAAAGCTTCTATGACTGTGGAAACCCAATAAGCTAAGAAAAGAGGAAAGGAGAATGGAGGATCACAGGCTTAGGTGATAATTTGGATCTATATGTTATGGGGACATTTGAACATGGTCTGACTTATGATTTAAAGGCTATCATAGATGTCTTGAGGAGTTGAAATGGAAGATGAGGTAGAGGCTGTATCCATGACTTAGCCTTAGTAATGATGACAGTGTGGTGGAACCTCTGGAGAAAATGAGAAGTGGCAATATTAGGGACATGTTTTGAAGCAGAGCTAACAGGACTTGCAAATAGAGCACATTTAGAATAAGACAAGAGTCAACCTCACTTCCTAGGCTTGTCATGTGAGTGAGTGAAGGGCAAAACTATCATAGTTATACAATTGGTTGCAGCAGGGAATCCAGAGTTGGCTTTGCATCTGTTGAACTTAAATTACTTAGTAGATGTCCATATGGGGCTGTCAAAGGGGCAGCTGGATGTAGGATTTTAGATCTCAGCAGAATGGTCAAAGTTTAGACATACACACTCAAGATTCTTAATATTGATGTTTTTTTAAACCTTAAGGTTGGCTGAAGTTGCCTAAGGTGTGTGTGTGGAGAAGCAAAGGTCCTAGACCAACTTTTAAGACTCTGAAGGAGATGGAGAAGGACGGACCAGAGGGATGGGGGAACCAGAAGTGCACTCCCTGGAATTAATTTCATCTGGACCATGTTGGGATCTGATTGGTTTTGTTTAATTTCATTTCTTTCTGTTTCGTTTCGTTTCTGGATATCCTTAGCACTAGATTCTTTAACACTCAATGATTTGGTGGTTTCATGCTCATTGTGAACCAAATTTTTGTTTTCCAGCTTTATTCTGTCCCTACAAAAATCCAACCTCCGGTGCAGTTCCAGGTCCATTCCTTGGAGTCAAGTGGCTTCCTACCTAATGCACTCTGCTTCCTGTCACCTTCATGGCCCTTTGTTCTGCAGAGGCTGAATTTCCAGTTGTCCTTGCATGCTTCCTATCCAGGAGATGATTTATGCCAGTCTATTTCTGCTCTGCAGAGATGTTCAGCTTGTTTTAAATCTGACTAGCTGCTACTGCTGCTTTTTCCTCTTTCTTTTCCACTTCCTCTGCTTCCTCCTCTTCTTTTCTTTTCCTCACCTTCTTCCTCGTCTTCATCATCCTTCTGCTTCTTCATTTATTCAACCTTGTTACTGTTGAATTTACTCTGTCAAGCAGTGCTATCAGAAAGTCTTCATAGTTTGAGATTTTAGACAAAAACATCACAATTCATAATTTTTTCTAAGTGTGTATGTGTCTGCATGCTTTCCTGTCATGTTAGCCACATCTATTATTTTTCTTCAAATATATACTTCTGGAAGTTAATTGCCTACAGTAAAAGATACTATTTGTACACACACACACATATATGTATGTATATATATATATATATATATATATATATTTGTAACATAATGTATAGCTATATATATGGCATAATATGCCAAAACAATAGTATTTTTAGGGATTGTAGGCAAAATGTATAACTTATTGGATCTACTTATTAGGACAGGAGAAAGTTATTATTTTAGCTTAACTCAGTTTATTGTAGCTACTATGTGCAGATAGGGAAATGGAAGCAAATAACATGGGTACAGGATACTTGTTGTGACATTATCTTAGTTAATATAATGAACGTTCTTTAGTAGGTGCTTATGTTTTTACAGAGAAAATTAAGTGTGAAAAACCCTTATCTGTAAAACTTAAAGATTCTTTGACCCTTCAGAACTACACGGAAGGGGAGCTAAGAGCTCCGCAGTGGCATTACAGGAGGGAAGGGCTGGTCTGGCTCTCACAGGCAGAGCGTCCCTCCTCCTGAGCCTAAGCTGTTTCCCGGAGAGTTCTCGTGGAGTGGAGCCCAGTGCCCCTGAGATGGAATCTTACAGGGTGTGATAGTGAATCCCATTCACTTTGATATAATTAATGAGGGTGGTGGAAGAGGAGTGCAGTAATTTCTGCAAGAGGAAATGCCACCCCATTAACGAGGATGAGGCTTATTATTGTCTTTGAAACAGCAGATTTCTGAAGCAGCAGCTACTGAAATTGCTGAGTTGGTGTGCTTGCAAAGGTAAATGTGCATTTCAGGCAGGAAGAAAAAGAGAACTTTCTGAAGGGGATTTTTGTGTTGTTTCTTTTTTTCTTTTGATGCCAGTGATAACATCTTGACACAACTGCAATTATGAGACACAATAACACAAATTTAGAAAGCATAAAGCATAATTTTTAAATATAACTACCTGGCATTTAAATAGCACATTTATGCATTTATACATGGGTGTAAAATCAAATAACTTTTAAATAGCCTGGTGTTACTGTTACAGTACTACACCAAAATACATTCCATTTCTTACAATGTGCCAGAGATTATTTGCCCATGTTTTCCTTGTGACTGTGTTAGAACAGAATGAGTGGAGCCGGTCTATGAAATATTATCCCTTTAGGGTATCAGAACAATACATTCTGCTACCAAAGCAGTTTTCTATTATTTATGCAATAATTCTTCAAAAAGTTGGGAAGTGGTGAGTAGAGACAATCAAAAAAATGTGCTGAAAGGTCATGTTTTTCTTCTTCTTTATTTTTTCCAGGCTATACAATTAGACTTTTTGTATAATTACTTTTAATAACTTCATTACCTTCATGCAAGAAGCAGTAACATTGCTGAACTTTTTATGGAAAACTGTATATATAAAACATTTATTACAGATCATGATATTATTGTTCAAAACATGTAGGCAATCTTTAGAAATAACTGGAATTTTGAATTGCTTTTGTTACATCTTTACAGTTCACTGCCCAGCTTGCGTCCTGACAAAGTTTTTCCAGCACTCAGTGATCCGTCTTTCTAGAGGACTGGCAGTAAAAACTGGAAATTTAGCTTTTAACTTGAGTTATATATTACAAAAAATTTCCAAAAGTCATTTGCCTATTTGCATTGTTATTTTTTCATAAAAGATCACAATTGTTTTTTCCTACTAGCAAGTAAAGGAATAAAAATTTCTCAAATTGTGTTTAAAAAAACTTTACCTTTTTTTGTTGTTTTTTGTTTTATAACTTTACTATCAGGAATGAATTTGGATGTAATCATTTAATATTTTGAGGAATTTAATTTAAGCTCCTGGGATATTATATCATGCCAGTAGGGCTAATTTGCTTGCTGAGCAGTATGTTCTATGTACTTTTTTAAAATTCAAGTTTCATAAAAGGGTAACATTCTTTTGTTCCTTGGTCTCAAAAGAGGTGAAATCTGGGAAGATATTTGTTCTTATTGTTCTCCATGTCACATTGTTGGAACTGATTGAAAAACAAGTTTAATTCTATTTTTTTTTCTTTTTCTATTGGTATTTTTAAAAAATCTAATTATTAAGAATTTGTATTTTTAGTCAAGTTCACATTAAAAAGATTTTTCTTAAAAAGTTAACAAAAATCTGTCATAAAAAGTAGGCACTTTTGTTGTTGACATAAACAGCCTGAAACATGGAGCTCACTAAATTGCATCAAATTTCAGACGCTAATGATTGTAGAACTGGGGACAAGAAGGTCCTGAAACCTATACTTTGTGAACATAATTGAGTTAGAAGTAGTGATATTTCAGCATAATATGTTAATGAGCATGTTCTATCAATTAAAAAAATGAAAGAAAAGAGTAATTCTGCCTGAGCACTGATCATTTTATATACTTGTAGCTGGATTTTTGTCTAAAAAAAAGAATTTTCATTGAATTTCATAGCAGAGATACCTGGAGGAAGAATATCAATGAAGTGAAGAGCTGCTTAAAATTGTTGAATTATTACAGTGCGTACAAGGGGAAGACAGTAATCCCTCTGCTTCTCTAGGCTTTGAGTATATGAAATTGATTGCATCACATTATTAGACTAGTGAAAAATCTAAATTTCATATTTCGATGTCATCATCATTCTCTCATCTCTACTGCTCTGATTTTTTTTTCTAAATTTCACATTTCAGAAGAGCATAATGCATCATTCCATTCTTTCACCTGTGGCAACTTGTATACAGATGTTGGTTAAATACTGCATGACTTTACCTGGAAGTAAAAGAAAGAACACAACAGATTTCATAATGTTTTGGGAACATTATGAAAAAACCTTTTTGGGTGAAGAAATATCAAGACTCTCAGAAACAAAAATCTTTTTGTTTTATGACTTTAACCTACAGTAAGTTTGACTCTGATTTCACTTTCATAAACATTTTATTCCTCAGTTTGCTGTGTTGGGACTGCGTTTGGTCATGCAGGTGGAGGCCTTATGAGACATGATAGACTGGCGTGTACTGTGCAGATAATTCCCACCAGGCTTAGCGCTTAACTCAGCAACACTGAGTTCTCATTCATTCAGAATCCGCTTTAGTGGGATGAGTCTCCAGGCAACTCTCCATGGTGGCTCACTCATCCCCAGGTTCGACCTCCCATTGCTCCATCTGACATGTTCTTCCATAATCACACAGTAGGGGAAAGGGCAGCAACTTTTTCAAGGATTCAGCTGGCAAAAGACATTGTCATTTCAGCTTCCTGATTTTATTGACCCCAAGCTCTTGCCTAATGTCAAGGGAGATACGTGTAATCTTTCTGACTGTGTAGCAAGGGGAGAAAAGCAAAGTTCTGAGCATCACTACTGCCTACATCTTGAACCTTCATTCAGGGGAGAGCTTCTTTACCATGTAAAATTTCATGCAGAAATCCAGGTTTCTGCCTTTCTGATAAAACCATTTATTAGCCAGTGGTATTTATTGCTCAGTGAAGAAATTATTTTAGAGTCACTGGAATCCACCCACACCCAATGATTAAGATACTAATTGGGTAATACAATCATTGATCCCTTCAAATTGAAATTCATGTAACTTGGACATTGTAAAAATAAATTTTTTTTATTTTTGCAATAAAAAGTTAAATTACAAAAAATTTAAATACATTAAATTACAAAAACAATAAAAAGTTTATTGTTTTTACAATAAAAATGTTAAATTACATCTGAATATTCTTATATGACTGCAAAAAGTTGCATCTAGAAGTTTTTGTTGTTTTCTGTTATTTTTCTGAGTAAGGCTTGTAGAACATTTCCTCATCACATTGTACCCCAAGACATCTCTGATCGAGAACTTGTCTATGAAGCAAGAACCAAAAATTCTCCATTTTCCCACCAAATCTCCCAAGTTATTACTTTGCTTTCAATGTATTAAACCTAAGCAAAGTATTGTTTATTAATTTTTCAATTTAATTTGCTTTCACTTTATTTTTAAATTAATCTTTTTCATGTTTTTCACTAATTCTAAAGTTGAAGATGTATTAAATTCATCCTTTAATGTGTTCATCAGGTAACAAAAAATTCTTTATTTTGCTAATGTCATTGTGTTCTTTTTCAATTTTTATGCACCTTGAGACCATAACGTTAAGAGTAAATAAAGATAGACAAGCTTAAATATCACATGGTTTCTCTTATATGAATAATCCAAAATACTCTCATGGTTTATTTCTTCCTCCTTCCCTCTTTTTTCCTCATTTTCTTTCATGCTTTCCTGTTAGATTTTAGGGTTAACAATTATAAGCTTTATTCTTGATGAAAATCAATAATTAATAGTGTGCATTTATATCAGCTTTTAGAAATAAATTACTAAGATTGAAATTAGTTTTGCTAGATATGAAAATTGACAAATTACTAAAGATTGTTTGTCCCAGAAATTGTTGTAAAAATATTTTTACCTAAGAATATTACAAATTAGCATATTTTGTATGTTTTTATAGTTTTAGCTATTACAATGATCAGTTATTCCAGTTTAGTTTTCTGTATGTTTAATTTTCAAGCTTTTTGTGTGCTTTATTTCCAAGTATTTAAAAAGGTCGGTGTTCCTAAGTTTTTATGGATATCTTTATATATTTTGTGCTATTTATATATAATGTGTTTTATTTCCAAATAGATTTTATGAAGTTACACATGCTGACAATCAGGCTTTTCTTTAAATTTCAGTTTTACATGCTTAGTTTCCCAATACAAGGATAATTTAAGAATGAAAGCTTGGTATATTCTTGTATTGCCCAGGCTGGTCTCCAACTCAGGCTCAAGCAATCCTCTGGCCTTAACCTCTTAGATGTAGTTGGGTTTAACCTCTTAGATGTAGTTGGGTAGTTGGGTTGCAAAGAGTAGAATGCATTCCCATGTAATTTAGCACTACAGTAATTTGGTAATGTAATGATAATTTCTCACATTACTCTTAATATAATTTTCAAAGACAGGTCAAACATTTGCATGCAAAAGTGATCAAGTGAAACTACACGAGTGACAAATTTTTGTGGCCACTGTACTTTAAAACAGCCCTTTTAGGCAAGAATAGTTTGGAGTCCTTAAGCAAAAAGGGAAGTTTCTTTATGATCAAGCTTTACAATCTATGTACAACCTTACATTTAATACTTTAAGCCAAAATACCTCAAACATTTGCAGAATTCTTAACTTTACTACCCTCATACACCTCATACATGGTTAATTAGGAACCAGTGAAGCAGAAGAAATAGAAAAGGAGCCATGTGTGCATAATGCCGTCAAGGTAGTTGGTAGTAGCATATCACAAATCACAATGGCATGATAATCAGAAAAGAAGATTCAATACAAAGGTGGCATTGCATATCAGTGACTTCAGGGTATTAATAAATATGCTAGATAACTGCAGTGGATGAAATTCTTGAAGATCTCTAGTTATTTTGAAAAATGAATCTCAGCAAACTTCTGCAGATTATATATGCAAGGAGGCCACTGAATACTTTCAAGCAAGATGTTGAACAGATACTACAGTCAGCTGGTGCTCCAGCCCCAGTAGCATGAAGGAAAAAGGCTATAAATGGCACGGAGGTTGAAGCTTCAAGAGTTTAATCTTAGAATTTTATTCACATGAGTGTCTTGTACATGGACATTTGCTCATAAATTTTAATTCCACATAAATTGAGATAAAATATGAATATAAACAAATGGCTACTGCTTTATGCAAAGACAAGGAATTTTATTGATATTTCTCAAGGTTCACAAGCTATTCAAAAGTTACCTTTTTCCCCTCAGAGTTTATAAGCTAATAGAAAAATGGATTCCAAGTGTGACTGTTAGTGCGGATTCGTTAAAGGAGAGTTATTCAATTGAAAAAACAGCTACCTTGCTTGACATTTTTGAGCACCTGAATGAATTTAATTGAAAACTGAGAAGTCCTCTAATGAATATTACATGTACAGACCTTGAAGGTTTGAAGCAAAAATTCTAGTTTGACAACAGGATGAAACTGACTCACTTGTGATATTTACAGGGTGTTATATTTTAGATCCTGAAACAAAATTAAGACTATTAGAGGAGTACCTGTGAATACATGAGGTAAAGCTCCACCCACTGTCCTGAAACACTTAAAAGGAAAAATGTTGTAAAACACTTATGTATCTTCAAGGAAATCTGACATTACATGTGTCAGTGTGAGAAAAAGAAAGAACATGAACTGGAATAAATTGATTCTTCATGGTACATGACAAGAAAGAACTTTTCTGTCATTTGGAGAAGTGACGGATGCTATGCTGCCCTGTGATGCCCCTGACTCTTCTGAATAAAATTTTCATTGTCAATAATTATCAAGAATTGGATGTTTCAATCACAAAACTCATTTAAAAATGTATTTGATGTACACAAGCTCAGATGTATCATTAAGTATACCTCTAATCCAAGCTGTTCAAAAGTCTGAAGCAGGAGGATCGTAAATTTTAGACTACCCCGGGTAATGTAGGAAGACAGACCCTGTCTCAGAATAAAAAGTAAAAAGAACTAGTGATGTCATTTATAGTGCAGTTCTGGATTCAACACCTTTAGCACTCGAAAAAACAAACACTTTTTAAAATGCTCCCATTGAAAGTTTTGTGCAAAGTATATAGTGGAAATATTCCCCCAAACTCCATAGTTCATTTTTCTTACCATAATTATATGGTACAAAGAAAATACAAGAACTCATTTGTTTCTGCCAACTCCCTATAGGCTTTCCCAAACTATCTCAAAATTGTTTCCACTGTACTTGTGTGAAAAAGATTGGTGGGTCAGAGAACAGCTACTAGATTATTCTGGAAAATATTTCTTGAGTTGTAAATTAGTCAGGGCCTAAGATCCAAAAAAAATTTAAGCAGAGTTTTCATGTTTTGTTTTGTTTTGTTTTTCCAGTGCTATGCTGTCTTCAGCCCCTTTCCAGTGTGTTTGTTTGTTTGGTTTGGTTTTTGGGTTTTTTGTTTTTTGTTTTTGTCTCCTGATAGGGTCTTGCTCAGTTGTCTGGGCTGGTCTTGAACTTGAGGTCCTCCTCTCTCAGCCACCCACAGTGATAAGATTGCACCACCATGCCCTGCAGATATTTGTAGATTTCTGAGCAGACCCATCCTTGTAACCTTTGTGCCTTTGAGTTGACATGTAAAACCATAAAATCATGATAGCCCCCTACACTTCCTTGCTCCCATCTCTTCATTAATAGGTGCCAAGTTTTTAAATTAATAACTGCTTTGTGCCTGTGGCAGGGGAATTTTGGTTAACACTGTGAACCTATTGATATTTTCCCAATAAGCCCTGGTCTTAGTTATTTTCTAATTACAGAGATAAAATACCTGACACTCAAAGGAGGAAAGGTTTATCGTAGTTCACAGTTTGTAGTGGTTCAGTCCATAGTCTGCTGGTTACAAGGCTGGGTGGCATGGCAGAGGGGAACTGCAGAGGAGAAACAGTCCACAGCATAGCAGGGCAGGTGGAAGGCAGCAAGCAGCAAGTGACCACAGCAGCCCTCTTGTCTCCCTTACATTTTACCCAGGCAGTCTGCCCTCAGCACAGGTAGCACTCACAGCCAGGCTCGGCCTTCCCACTAACCACATCCAGAGCCATGCCAAAGCAGTCAGTGACTGATTCAGTAATCACACACCCTTGATCCCAGCATCACACAGTTGAGATCCAGCTACTTCAGCAAAACCCCACTTAGGACTCCCCAAGGTTTTGGGGGGATATCTAGACAGAAGCCATTAGAGCCTTCAAAACGGCAATTAATGTAGAAAGAATAATAAGTTAAAGGCATATTTAGGTACACAAGTACTTTTCTAATTGTTTCTAAGTATGGTTTGGTGTTACTTGAACAAAAAATTACAAGCCACATGTATTTGCATATTTTTATTCATATGGTTTGCATAATACTATTAACTGTTAATACGTTTAATATATAAGATCTGTGATTTCCTGTTAATACTTTATAAGGATATTATGGTTTTATAGTTAACATTAATTTGAGATATCACTTTAAGAGTAAAAATGTACTTTAAAATAATTATTTCCCTGGTGTTTAATTTTGTATTAATCACGTTAACACAGTTTTATGCAGACTGGAACACATAACTGCATATTATGTATGTAAACTGTGCAATAGTCCAATAAAATTTTCTTGCTTAATATTACAATGTTTTAGCTACAAACATTTAATCGTGTGTAGACTTGTTTTAAGTTTGATTTATCCTGTAGGCCACGCTTATTCTTCCTGTTGTCCCATTAAATGTAATCCCTTTCGTTCCACCTTACAAAAGTTTGGAGTTTATACTTTGGAATTGTCTGAGCATATAAACAAAATGAGTGCGTCAATATAAAAAAGATTGTTTTGTCAGAAAGAAGTTTTTAGGTTCTTTATTTGTAAAATAATAGAATTACAAATTTATTATGTATGTTATAAAATTATAACATTCATTAAAAAGCAGCTCAGTATCTCCCTAAGTAGGATACTGGTTCAATTATATTTTCCAGCTCCGAATAATTCAGTTATAATATGAATCTACTGAAATGTTTGAGAAAGACTGAAGTTATTGACTGCCACTCTTATATTCCTAACAATTCCTCTTATATTCCTAACAATATAGCAGGTCGCACCATCACCTGTGAAAAAAGCAGTTTCAAAAAATTTACTGTACTTTTAGACCCGTTTTATGTTTACAGAAAACCTGAATAAAAATTACTGAGTTCCTTTTATATGGCATTCCGTGTCCAAACTTCCCAGTGACATTCTGATTAATAAGATACTTTTTTTTTTACAACTGATGAACCAATAGTGATTCGTTATTATTAACTAAAGTGCAAAGTTTGCAAGAGGTTATTCTGTGTTTACATTTCAGTTGTTGGCCAGAAACAGATTTCATATTTACCATATTGGTGTCATACAGAATTAAGCCACTTTTAAATTTTTATTCTAGGATATACTGTCCACCAGTGTTTCTTGAAAACCCTTGTCAATAGGCCCATATTAAAAAAGATAAACTTGCTTCATGTTTTGAAAAATAAATAGTTGAAAAAAATTTTAAGTTAATAAAGGAAAAATTGAAAACCTTGTTCATTATATTCTTTACCTACTCTACATAAGATAGATGCTTAATAACAGAAACAATTTAGCTTCAGCAACCTGTATATTTCTTTTTACAAGAATTAAAATTCCATCATTTATTTTATTCATCTTCAAAATTAAAATTTAAGTCTAATTTTAGAAGTTAAACCATGTGTCATAGCTGTCTGTTCTTTTCAAGTGGTTGCTGTCCACTCTCACTTTTATTTTTAACTTGAAAACTGTTGATTGGCTATAAGGTCTGAATATATATCAAGATTCTTTAGCAGCAGATTTCAACCTTTTCCACATCAACTTTTAAGTTTCTTTAAGAAGAAATTTCTCTTGTATAAGATTCAGAGCAGAGTAGAATTCTGGCAAACTTGAGAAAATATTTCTATCTACATCTAGGGCATAGATGAGTGAAACAACAGGAAATAGGTATTGCTTAGTAGAAAATAAATGGAATTGACATGATACCTATTGAACATAATAAGCATTTTGATTTATGGCTATCAATGTTAGCCAGACCCTGTATGTGGAGTCAATACCAGAGTGAAGTCAGGACTAATATTTCACTAAGGAGAATTTCCTTGGTTGACAGTTGACTTGTGGCGGGAGGGTACCAGGAATTGAACTCGGGACCTTGTGCTTGCCAGGCAGGTGCTTTCCCTCTGAGCTAAATCCCTGACCCAGTTGATTTATCTTTATGTAAAGCATTGATTCATAGTGCTTCTTTAACCATGCAAAGGGAATTATATAACAGGATATAGTCTTTAAACCTGAATATGGCCCCGAAGCTTGCTTTTTAAATATTAGATTACATGAGAACTAGTTTGCTTTTTAAATATTAGATTACATGAGAATTTTAAAATTCCAAAAAATTAGCATACATGTAAATCAATTCATATTAGTTGTAGATCAGAGACAAAGGTGTAATAACTGATGAGCAGGGTAACTTCTTTAGGGTTCCCTTCAAAGTGTTCCCCCAGCCTCAGACCTCTGAGTCACCCTGTTCTCATTCATAGAATGTCTGGTGACTCTTGGCAGGAAAAAAAGCACATTTTTTTTTCTTCTTTGCAAATGCATTTTTGTCAAAGGCCTTCTTTCCCTCCCCAAAGCACTCCTACCACATAAATCCAAACAGATAACTGAGCCCCAGGTTAATAGAGCAGGCAACCAGAGTAACCAAGGGGGATTCGCTTCTGCTCACACGGTCACCCCGCCGTTAGGGACTCCAGCGACTGCCCTCTAAGGGGCGTTCAGGGTAGATAGATTTCAATTTAAGAATAACTTTGCAATATGCTTTATATCATGGTACTGTCGGAGGTCTGAATTTGTCATTACTCTTCACAAGCATTTATCAAGCCTCTTTGTCACTTCCTTAATTTTATTGTTTTTGACTCCTTTGCACTTTGCTAGGGGAAGGAGAGGAAGGCAGATAGCTCTACACAGAGATGACTCTGGATTTTTTTTTTCCCTCCAGCTGTACAACTGAAAGAATGATTCCCACCTCAAGGTTATTGTTAAGTTTCAAGTGTATTATCCAATCTAAAGTATCTTTTGCAATGCCTGGCATTCAGTAAATATTAATTCAATTTTTGCACTACTAGCAATTTAATATATAGTCCAATTATTTGAACTACCTGTTTATCTTTGGTTCTTGTTGAGTATATTGCTGTAACAGTCTTCATACTTCTATATTTTCAGTCTGTTTCCTAGTTTTTTAAAGGTTGTGAGATACTAATGGATGTTTAACAAGCATTTATACTTTTCTCACCAGTAGGTGTATAGGAACACAGTGTCACATAAGCAAAATGAGCTTAGGTAATTTTTCAGGAGAGCAATTCTAGTTTCATGAAAGCATTAGTAAATAAGCATTATTCATAATGATTATTACAACAATAAACTGATAATTGTGTTTTAATGGGTAAGAAATGAAAAATAAAGTTAAAAGTTAAAATTTCAGTGCCGTCTCCAATGAGGCTGTCTCCTGAAGGACATTTCAGTAGATTCTCCCCTGACAATGATGGCATGGTTTTTGCACTGTGATGTGGAAGAGTGTTCCAGGCAGACATGCAGTGAGCCTAGATGTGATTAGTCGTGAGGTAGGGGACTGCTACTGTTGCTACATGACTGGGCAGTTGGTACTTTAGAACATGATATGAGTAAAGCCAAGAAGACACAATGGTTAAGAATCAGCTTAAAGAGTTTAAGCATTATACTGTAGTTTTAAGCAGAAAGGAGAAAATCACTAAAGAAGTCCAGTCCAGCAGTGGGTATACCATGACCTGGAGCTGGGAGAACACCCAGGAGACAGTTCAGCGATCCAGCATTGCCTGATGGGGGTTAATGCTGGAGTGGTAAACATTAACAAGGAACTGGAGAGTGAATAATTTTGTGATCCAACTTAGTTCCATGCTTTCCTTTTGTGATATAAAAGGTATTTACTTTCCTACTCAAAGGTGGTAAAAATCTATCATTTTGATTTCTCAGCAAAGTTCTTTGGTGTGTTGTCTTTAATAAAAAAATAAACAATAAATAGCATTGTTCTATAGAAAATATCCCCATTTATAAATTATAAGTCATGTGGCATGAAATGGGGTAATTAGCTATCTTTTGGGATACCTCTGCTCCAAAGACAAACATTTTACTTTAACATAATTGAGTTTAAAATACAACTTTTATTTGCATTTGGAAGTGAGCAAAATATGAAGGATGATGTATCTAGTATTATGTGGGAAATAATATATTTCAAGGATTTTATAGTTACTAAGGGAAATAAGCGCGTGTGTTCAACTGTGGTCGCATGCATATCTCAGTAAATTTATATTAACAAAAGCAAAAGAACTGCGTTCTGTTTGTGTGCAGGGTGTTGGTGAGGTCCATAAATACTTAGATAATGGAGAAATGCAAAAGGTATATGATTATATCTATAATGTGCACCTATTGATTGGCTTCCAAAGCATATACTATGTAATTATGGCTAGAATATAATATTGGGATTTTTTTAGGAAATGAAAAATTGGTTTTTATTTAATTTCTTTACTTGTTTCCCGTGCAATTTTTTAAAGACTGCAAAGAAATAATCTTTCTTAGTGAATAATTTTTTTGCCTTGAGTATTTCTAGTTTGAACATTCATAAATACATAGTCTAACTTTTATTATCTGTTGAAATGCAAGCTGATGGATACTGCATATAAGAAAGCATTAATTTTGAGCAGGGAATGTAAGTCAGTAGAATGCTTGCCTAGCATGTGCTTGGCCTCTGGTTCACTGTGCAGCACCACACCGAAACAAGCATGTATTTTTCAGTTTTAAGTCATCTCCTGTGAGGTTGAAATAGTTCACTGAAACCTTTTTGACTCTTTCTATACTTAAGGCATTTAAAAATATTTTTATTCACTTTGAGATTTGCAAAATTGTCACCTAGTAGAACTCAGCCCCATGGGGAATATGAATTTTGAAGTGTTCTTTTTTTTTTTAATTACCATCAGGTCTTAAAATTGTACACCATAGTATGCATTCAACATTAATAAAGATAAAACATAGTAACTATTGTTCCTTCCTTTCAGCATTTGTTTGAAAATTGCATATTAAGACAGTGTACCAGGAAATGTACAGGGTCTATAAGATAATGAAGAAAATATACCCTGAAGCTTTTGTTCCAGTGAGTGTCAGGCATGGCTATGAAATCAAAACTCAGCTTGCTCTTTGGAGACTGAGAACTAAGGGTTCTCCTACCTTCAGTTACCAGAGCTGGGAATGAAGGGTGGTAGGAACTTTTTGGAGAGTGGGGAGTGTCAGGGAAAGGTGTTAAGAGTGAAAATCAGAAGGTGAGCCTGAGAGCCCTGTATGCAGGGGGCTGTGAAGTTAGAGCTTTGAAATAAGGAGATGCCAGGGAACAACTCGCAGCTACAGTGTGGTACAGGCATCCTTTGGTATCTGAGGGGTATTTGATCCATGAACCCAGCAGATAACCAAATCAAGAGATTCTCAGATCTCTGACATGAAAATGTTGTAGTATTTGCATATAACCTACACACCTCTTCCTGCATACCTAAGTCATCTGTGGATTTCTTATACCACCTCACACGGCATAAGTGCTCTGTAAGCGGTTGTGTTGCCTTGTTTGGAGAATAATGATGAGAAAACAAGTCAGTACATATGCAAAACATCAGTACAAATGTAATATTGCTTTTTACTTAGAATATTGAAGTTAGTGGAAGCCTCAGGTTCAGAATCTGCAGATACGGAGATCTGACTATGTTCTTACAAGTGTGAAAACACCTTAAAGAATATAAGAACAAAACTTCTATTTTTGATGCTGCTACATTTTATGATTTCACCTAAACCTAGCAGAGGTTTAGCTATTAATTATATTTGTCTATGTAACTTAATTAGACATATATATTTGTTATCTTTTGCAGTGAACTTTAGCAATTGCAATGGAAAAAGAAAAGTACAGTATGAAAGCAGCGAGCCAGCAGACTTCAAGGTGGATGAAGATGGCATGGTATACGCCGTGAGAAGCTTCCCACTCTCTTCTGAGCATGCTAAGTTCCTGATCTATGCCCAGGACAAGGAGACCCAGGAAAAGTGGCAGGTGGCAGTGAAATTGAGCCTCAAGCCAACCTTAACTGAGGAGTCCACAAAGGTACTGTATCCAAGTATGGCTTTAGAGCTGATGTCTAGAAGTCTGACTTTGACAGTCTGAATGAAATAGATACTCAGCTTCATGTCACATGAATGAATGGCGAGTATTTGAATTTTTAGCAGGTTCAGTGGCTGAAACTATTTTGTTGTATTTTTAATCTTGTAAGATAATTAGACTAAATATATTTTAAACAGCAAGAAATTGTATTTGACACATCTGTTTATACTTTGATGTTTATAATCTAATTTAAATTAGAAGTAGTTGGTTTTAAATTTCTCAAAAGCTTTTCAAGCTGTTGAGTATAACCACAAAATAAACAGTTCTTTACAGCATGTCATGAGTCAGATTTATCAGATTGGGAGTGCAGACTTCCAGGAGTAATACAAAAGCATCCTGGCAGTGAGTGTTGAGTTTGATGTCAGTTCTGAATAATCAAATTGGGGAGCACAAATTATTTATTCATGGATATAACTTTTAGGAATGATGTACTCCCTCTGGTGGAAGCTGCTGTGAGCTAAGTCTAAATGAATGGGGTACATTTCCAACAATATCATTCATTTCAGCAAGAGTTTATTGAGCACTTACTTTGTGTAAGTCATTACATTAGGGATTTTAAACAAGGCACGATAACTTAGGAAAGTTGTCCTAATATTATTTTCTGAATATACTAGTTCTTGTAGTCAATTCGAAACAGCTAAGAGGAAATACACCCATTTGTTTTGATGTCTATTATTTTGTAGACTGTATTTTGCATATTTGTTGTACTGTGAAAGATAAGGGCACATACATTCTTTTCTGGTATTTAATTGTAAATGTGATATACATGCACATCTCAAACAAGAATGAATCCATCCGAGGGTAATATATCATTTCCTCCCATACTCATGTTGAGGTTTCATTCTGTGAAGTTTAACTTATGAATCTCTTAACTATTACAGGGAGCCATGTCACTTGAGTAATATAAAGTGAGAACTGGTAACTAATGGGGTAAAAAGATGCTTTTGTTGTTTTTGGCTCTCTGTGTTCTGGCAGACTCGCTTGGATATTTGCACTGAAGCAGGAAAGGTTAAAGGCTGAAATGCTTACAGATATTGGGAGAAAAACAGAAGAAAATGTTGACATCTAGCAGAGATTAATACCTAGTGTGCAAAGTAGGTCATTTACCACATCCATCATGGCTGACATAGGTTTAGAATAATTACAGCATTAATTCTGTGGGATTTAATAGGGTCATAAATATTTGAGACATTCCTTAGCAGTATTAAACTTCTCTTAGAATTCAAATTATATTTTAGCACATCAAGATCTAAATTTAATGTACAGTAGCACATTACCTGAACTGTGGTTTAAACTAATGAGAAACATATAAAAGGGTACTATTAAATTTTGCTTAAATATTAACTACTCTCTAAGATGGTTTATAGAAATGGCAAATAGTTTACACAACTGAACTATATAACAAATTGCTCAGAATTCAATTTTTCACTGGACAGAGCAACACCAAAATTACATGGTACTTTCTATTATTTTAATAGGAGGGCAAGAAAAAGCCCCCTCCAGAGTTACTTTTAATTCATAGTGAACTGGTTCCTATGCTTTCAGATAACCATTAATATTGATATTCTTTCAGAAAAATGTTTTTTCCTAGTTCTTAGGAATATCTTGTTTTTTTTTTTAATGCAAAGGAATCCCATGAAATTGAAGAAATAGTATTCCCAAGACAATCCACCAAGCACAGCGGCTCCCTGCAAAGGCAGAAGAGAGACTGGGTCATCCCTCCCATCAACTTACCAGAAAACTCCAGAGGACCTTTTCCTCAAGAGCTTGTCAGGGTAAGATGAGGCAATTTGAAATATTTCCATGGTGTTCAGCAATTATGTCTTAGTCATATTTCTGGTTCTTTTTAAGTCTGTGACATAAATAAGAAAAATTTTTTGTGTGTAAGTGCAGTTTCTACAGTGATTTTGAAAGCCTCTTCCCTTTGCATTTATTATCTCCTTCTTTTATTATTATTTATATAACCAGGGCCCTTGCCTGGTCCTGGACACCAGGCGCAGTAAGCTTGCTCCGTGCAGAGCTCACTGACCCGACACCAGCGTGCATTTCCGCCTGCTCCCTCCCCGCTCTGACTGCACAAGACCTGAGAGGCCCAGGCTGGAAGCTGAGCTCCCTGTGAAGAATCCTGCCCTCCACAGAGAGCTTTGGACCAAAGAAAAAAATAAAGGGCAATCACTGCTAAAAATGCCAGCACCAAGTGCATTTGAGAGTTTTTTCAAGGAAAAAAAAAATGACCTCTGCTACCATTAACAGAATCCCTGGGGCAGTGCAAAACCAGAGGCTTTCAAATCTGAGAAATAAGATTTTTTTTTCTTTTTTTTTCCAGTTGCTGCAGATTCATGCTGTCAGGTTCAAATATATATATATATATATATATATATATATATATATATATATATATATATATATTTGCTTTCACATATTTAGTAAAATTAGCACCCATTTTTATTACAAAAGGACAATAAGACAGTCATTATATTCTCAGTTATTACAATGTAAATATTTCTGTAACTACTCCAACACACACATTTATATATTATATTCTGTGCTAGTGTGCTTTATAATTCAGTTTAACAATGAGTATCACCCCCAAAATAAATACACTTTCTGTTTCTGCCTTAGTGGAACATTAGAAAATAAGGAATTTAACTTAAAAAAACACAACTCGATTTTATTAATGGATTAAGTTTATTTACCTAATGCATAAAATTGCTTTTATTATGTGCAAAGAGTATTGCCCAGTCTACCCCTTCTCTGTCCCTGTCTTTTCATTTTTTCAGTCTGTTCGACCTTCAGTCACTGCTTATACCTTGACTTAATTTTCCTGGGAGTAGTTGTATTTGGAAGAGAAGGCAGTGAGCTTTAATGGGCATGGCGTTTGAATATTAAATATATTTTAACACCTGCTCTCACATGCTTTGTCATTAATAAAAAATCCGGTTATTAGAGAACACCTTAAAATGCTATGGACAGTTTGTTTAGGTTGCAGTGAATATTGTTAGTAGAATGCAAGGAAAGAAATTTGATGTCCAGACTTAAAACCATTATATTAAGAGCTCCACATGAGGCTGCTTCACACTGTGATAGACAGTGATTTCTTATTGTAGCTGAGGCAGGAAAGGCAAACAACTTTTATTTTCATTAACTTGGACACCTGTCACTGTGTTAAATGGTCTAACCTGGAAACTTTCTAAAAACTGACACTTCTAAATTTTGATATTTTTCCACTACCTCTCGCAAGCATTGTTTTCGATGTGAATGAGTACTACCCCCATCTTTCTGGCAAGAGGCGACATCATTTTTTGAAGCCCATCCCTAAGAGGCCCAGAGGACGAGAAGGTCCTGCAACAGTTTCTGCAGTGTCCCAGGAAGAGCTAGAGCAAGTCTGCATGTGGACAAGGGCTTGAAGTGTGGTGTGCCCTGTCTTCGACAGTGAGCCTCTTTAGTCTCTCGTTTAATGCGATTGCTTTGTTGACCCTCAGATCCGGTCTGACAGAGATAAAAACCTCTCCCTGCGGTACAGTGTCACTGGGCCAGGAGCTGACCAGCCTCCGACTGGCATCTTCATCATCAACCCCATCTCAGGGCAGCTGTCAGTGACCAAGCCTTTGGATCGCGAGCTGATAGCCCGATTCCATGTAAGATTTCAACCAGCTGATAAATCGTGTGTTATTATTCCTCTAAACGTGTGCAGGGTTTCCTGTTGCCTCTTATATGTCAAACAGCCTTGACACTGTGAGTCTTAACGGCAGAAATCTTCATAGCTTTTTGATTTAATCGTTTGCATGTTTTTTGTAGAAGTGATGAATACTCTTGGTAAAAAGCAAATAGTGCCAAAAAAGAACAAAGGAGAAAAGGAAATAGCCTGAAATCTCATTACTTTTCACATGTTGATACTTGCCTTCTCATATGTAGCTCAGAAAATCTGTAAGAATGAATTTACATGAATGAGGTCAAAACTGTTGTATGAAAAATATAGAGAGATTCCAACATTGTTAACAGATGTATAGTATTATAATGGAAGTGAGTCCCCATTCCTGCTTTATGTTGCATGGGGAAACTTGATTAAAATGGTACATAACAGAACAGTCTCTAGTTAGTATAGCCTCTAATTTGTGACTATAAATCATAGCAATACAAAAAAATCCTGTTTCTTCCTGTATAAATTCTCACTGTTTAGACTACTGTAGTAAAAACTTAGGAAATACATTCAGGGAGTTTTGGGATAAATTAGTGTTCTTCAAATGCTTGTCATTTGCATATTGGAAAGCAATATCTATAGTAAAATAGAATTGCAGGATTACAAATATTAAGAATAGCTGCTAAAATTCAGTATTTTTTATAATTGAGATATGGCATTGGAATAGTAGTTTAAATAATTCAAGGAAAAGCATTACTTTAAAGGTATGGAAAAGCAATAATACAATTTACATTTTTTCACATGCTCAAGAACCTCTACATAAAAAAGGATATACTGATACCAGCCTCACACATAACAAGAAAACCATAAAATCGTTTCAGTTCAAAAGAAACAATTTAATGGAACACTACACATCCATTGAAAAGGATGCAATGAATCTCTGTGTGCTAGACGAAAAGATTTTGAAGATCCTCTGCCAAGAGTAACTCAGTGATTACCTTTGTTTAAAAGGAAAAATGATGTAAAATTTCTCCAGAATGCCATCAAAATCAGAAGTAGGGCAGTTGAAAGGAACAGCTGTCTTGCAAACTCAAGTAGTTCTAATGTTTTATGAGTGGCTTCATAATTTAAAAAGAAAACCTAGTGTGAACATTCCCTGTGTGCAGTTAATGTTCTGGATTCTCTCCTTGTCCCCTGAGCTTTAGGACTGTGCTTTGGTAGCACCATGTTATTAGTTACCCTGACTCTACCATATATACTTGTTTAACAGAAGGATTAATGAGCTGGATAAAACTGACTTTGAATCTAGGTTCTGGCAACAGACAGCAGTGTGATCATCAGTGGTCACCTTCCTCAGCTTCAAATGTTGATAATTTCTGCCTCATCCCTGTATATGGATTAATTGAGTTAAAACCCATTGAGATCTGAGTATCATATCTCATCTCCAGGATCACAGAGGTGGTGCTTTCCTGCTGTATCTATTCTAATTATGTGAAGCAGACAGATTTATTAGGGAAGAACAGCTTCTGTTTTTCTGCTCTTCGTCATTTCTTGCTGTTTGAGTAGCACTGTGATTGCATATCGGTATCTGCCCACCAACAGATCTGCTAAGAGCCTTTGTTTTCTGATTACTTTTGCAGTTGAGGGCACATGCAGTAGATATTAATGGCAATCAGGTGGAGAACCCCATTGACATTGTCATCAATGTCATTGACATGAATGATAATAGACCAGAGTTCTTGCACCAGGTCTGGAATGGGACTGTTCCTGAGGGATCGAAGCCTGGTAAGTTTGGCACTAATCAATGGGAGATGATGACTCAAGGGCCTTTTGCATAACTGGCACTAACATATAATCAAGAAAAGGAGCAGTCAGTGTCTTTTCTTTTTCATAATGGGCAAAAAGGAAAATTAATTTAGGGAAACACAGATTGAAGACTGAAAACAGAAAAATATGCCCCTTCCTGTACACATGATGATTTTTCTCATCATTAAAAACAATATATACTACCGTGGTGGAGTCTCTCCTATATAAATCTACAGGAGCCTCTCATGGTGCTGAAACAGCGAGGGCAGCTTGAAAGAGGGCACTGGATGACCAGAGACTTTCTGTCCACAGCTTAGAAATCCAGTCATGGGAGATACTGCAGCAACAAAAGCCCAGTCAGACAGCTTTAGAGCTACTCGGTGCTCTTAGGACCCAGCTGTGGAGTTAAGAAAAGAGGGCATAATAGCAGAATGAGCATTATCAAAGAATGTTATGCATGTATGAAAATGCACAGTGAGATTCATATATATACATGTATTCTATATGAAAACAGAAACCACAGTAGAGGCTTAGTAAAAGCTGTGACTGCTGCCCTCTATCTACTGGCTGTTTTACTCTCCTGGCAGCCCTCATGTTCTCTGCACCCTCTTTTCAGTCATTGTAACAGAACATGGCCTAGCCTAGGAAGAGCACTGGCCAAAAGCCTAGCCCTTTGTGAACTGGTGTTTGACAAAAGTTAGGTTCTTGTACAAAAAACACTGCAGATTTTGGTCACAGTCAAATAGCTATGACAAGAGATCCGTTTAGTGTGAAAGGCCAATGCACAAAGCAGGAGTCTGGATTTCAGTGGTGCGAACATGGCAGGCCTTCCTAAGAAGATCTGGGGTTTAGAGAGATTTAATTTACTATTTATTTTGCAATTTAGAAAGCCTTACTTAGCATTTGAAATAGAGCTATATAATACTTTGGTCATCTACATAACTTCATGCAGCTTCCTTACATACAAGACATTTTAGATACAAACAACTGTTTCCTGCACAGAATGTTTCTTGGTACAGGTGCACTTCTTTGTATCCTCAGAAAGAAGAGGTGGGGCAGGGAGCCCCTGGAGGGCTAGACAGGACAGGAGGCTCAGTCATCTGTGTCTCCTTCTAAATCACTTAGTGTAGCTTTTTTCTTTGTTTCAAAATGCAGCATAGTTGAAGTGTGTTATCCTTCCCAAAGCACAACCTATGCAGAGATCCCCAAAATAGATAAAACTTGGGCTGTTTTTTTTTAATAGAAGTTTTGTTTCTAAAAATCATTTGTATTTTTACCCTCTCTTATTTCAAACTTTATAAAACATGGTGCTTCAAAAAATTGGTAAAAATAAATCATTCAGGCTATATTTCTTATACATTTGAGCATAGATTTCCATTAAGTTTCCCATAAATAAAAGACTATAGATGTCCCCCAGAAGTAAAGACATGTCAGTGGTTTTTCTGTACGTTTGGAGACATGGCTCTAGGTAAGGTTTCTTAATCTGATACTTTGCAAGTTAAAATTGTGTTTTCGGTATTTTGGCTTAAGGTTCATAAATGTGCTTCTTCATCTAATCATTAGTTAATTCATTCATCATATGCTTATAAGCAAATGCTGTCTACTAGGCCCTAATCTAGCCATATGCATTCAGCAGTGATGAGCACATTTCTGCCCTGCAGCAGCTTCCATTCTAATTGGGTAGAGAAAGCAAGAAAACAAAAAAATATATAAAATGAAGTTTTCAGAAAAACAAAGGTTTAGAGATGGTACATAACCAAAAAGCATTTCTCATTTAGAGGGATGAGCTCTGAACAGAAATTTGATCAGTGTAACCAAGCCATGGTTAATTATTCTTCTTTTTAGTTTATGATTGGTATGTGTTTACAATACATAATGATTATGTTCATCTTGGAGAAATCATACAAGTGCATATAGTGTCTTAATCAAGTTAACTCTTCAGTGAAAGTATACCATGTAGGCACAGAAGAGTCAAGACAGAATTTCCTCCATTAAAGTACTCAAGAAGATAGGATGAAGGTAGAAAATTTATGATCCAGTTCTTGAAAAAATGCTGTAACACAAATCATTCTCAATAGCAGTTGCTTTTCTTAGTGACTTCTAAACTACACTTTCTCTAACTAATGGGGACTTACTTTCTCTGAATGCTTTATGGATTTATTTTCCAAAATGTCCAATAAGTTGAAGTCCCTAAGTTGGTTACAGTACTCTTTCAATCTCAAAGGGGAAAAAATGAAGCACAATGCCAAATCCCTTCTCAGTGTACCAGAACAGTAATGCATGAGGTGGCTTCTGATGGCCTGAGGAATGGAGCACGCCTTGCTATGCAGGCAGCTGACATCCAGAAAGTGACTTCGGCACTGCAGAGTCCCACTTGGCATGCCATTCTAAATGCTGTTACTCAACCGATGAAAATACGACCAACCAAAGGAAAGCATCGGCAGCCATGAAATATGTATCTGATGGCCTCTTTATTTCTTATTTGCATTTTATATAAATTGGATCCTTCAGTGAACCTTTTCAGAATCATCGAGTGAATTTGTCTTCTAAGTTATGGAAAATTTGACTCTTTATAAATATGTGTCTCTTAAAACCTTCCTTTCAAGTGTCTGCATTGTGTTTTATATTCTTCAAAACTGTTTTTAATCATCTAAATGATATGAAATATTGGCACTGAAAAAGCAAAACAGGACATGTCATATGGGAAATACACTTTCCATTTAGGAGCCCTGAAATGCAACATAACTGACTGTTTTCTGTGTCTGCTGTTTCTAGGAACATACGTGATGACCGTAACGGCTATCGATGCTGATGACCCAAATGCCCTCAATGGAATGCTGAGGTACAGAATCCTGTCCCAGGCTCCGAGCACTCCTTCACCCAACATGTTTACAATCAACAATGAGACTGGAGACATCATCACGGTGGCAGCTGGACTTGACAGAGAAGTAAGCCAACCAAAAACTGTATTTGAATTTGTTTTTTATCTTAAAGGTAAGCAGAATTGAATACACTTTAAGTCCAGGCAATAATATATTCACATTGCTATCTTTATACTAGTTTGCATTAATAAATCTTTGGTGCCATATTTTACAGAATTTCATATTGGTTGCATGATATATGTATTCTGTATACATCATTGCTACCTACATAATATTTAATGTGATAATAGACTAAATTGAGTCAATGTCCTCCAGTATCTAGTTTTTAATAGTCTTAGAATTTTTTTCAGTTTTCCTTTATAGTCACAGATTTTCATGGGAGCTAGATGAAACATCATTGCCAAGCAGTATCTGCATAAATTAAGAGTAATTTTTCAGTCTCATATTTTCAAGAGGCTACAAATGAAATGTAGGTGATTCATGTTTTTGTAGCCCCTGTGGATAGCTTCATTTAACCCAAAGAGATTATCTCCTCTGTAGAAACTACCCCTCAATTCTAAGATTAATGTATAAAATGGGTAATATATACTAGTAAATATATTCATTTTACTGACAAGCTAAAACTAAATGTAAGGAAGCACATTTCTGTCATGATAGTTTGTTGAAAAGGCATGCTTTATTGAAGGCATTAAAATCCCACACATTATCTGTCTGATTGAGAAGGGCTATTTTTTTTGTAAATTTCCAAGTGGGATGTCTCAGTATAATAGGTCTGCACTCAGTGTATTCCTCTGTATCTCTGTGTTTTTGTTCATGAGATTCCCTTCTGCCTAGAATTCCTTGCACCTTTCTTATGATTTTGAACTTTCAAGCTCTTTGGGTTCTGATCCAAGTTCTGTTTGTATCATTTCATGAAAACTCCAGTCCTAATAAAACACATACCCTTTCTCACATTTGTCCAGATCATTTTTTTATAGATCCTCAAGGTCATTATTTCAGCCATCCATAACAATTGTTTGAGCGAATTATCAAAATGCTAACTCACAGAGATTTGTGCTTTGTAGATTTCTGGCTGAGCTAGCTTTTACTGTAACAAGACCACAGATTATGTATGTCAAAGGAAACATTACACCCACCACAATAAATATTATTGACAAGGATTGTAGAAGATACTTTAGGATATTTTTTATGCTTTATTTTCTATATTAGCCTTCAATTGGATTGGATTGAAGAAAACATTGCCATTGCAATTAATTATACACACAAAATAGTGCTAGATGTGCTATAATAAAGTAATATGAGCTAATCAAGATCACTTTCTTTAAAATGGAGCTGAGAGATTTACTTAGGAGTTAGAAGTGCTTATGACATTGTACCTATTAACTTCCAGTTGACAATGATTCTTTTTCTAGGAATGTTTTGCATCAGAAATTGTCAAAATGAAATTTTTGCAGCAGTACTTTCAGCTCAGTGATATTCTGAACATGTATGTCTTTTCACCTCTTCCATTACTGTATGAAATACTATTCTTACATGCCAATAAACTCAGCATGAATGCCATAGTTTTTATGAGATTATGGGGTATTTTTCAATATTTTTTCTTGAATTCCAGATTGCTCACATACCAAGTAAATTTAGATGCATTCACAGTCCTAATATTGTTCTTTTTGTGCACACTGTCATTGTGGTGTAAAGAAATGGAGCTTCATTTCTGTTTTCACCCCATAATGGTCCTATTACACTTAGCCCAGCTTATTGCAAGAAAGAGGCATTAAGAATTAAAGACAGTTTTCCTAAAGCATTCCAATCATGTTTAAAAATCAAAGTGACTATTTAGTGGAGATGGTGTAAGTACGGCTGTAGTCCTGGCTAAGTGTATCTGCCAGTGGACAGAGAAACCTTTCTCTACTCATTGGTGACAATGCAGAAATTAGTTTGAAACTCACATAGAATTGTGGGGTAGATACAAGATGAGAAACCACTTCTTGACAGTAAAATTATTAAACACAACAATGAGTTACTAGAGAAAATTATGAAAAAAAACCCTTCCTTCTCTGTAAATCATTTAACACAGAAAAAATTTCTATCTTGGATGGTTTATGGTAATTCTGCCCAAGGAAGGGGATAAATTACTTTGACTATTTCAGGCCTCCTGAAAGCTTGAAATTCTTTCATTTCTATTAGAATTCACAGTTTCCTTTTTGTCAAAAGTAATTTTAGTTGTCGTTCTCTCAGGATATATGACGCCTTTGTGTGATGGAACTCCTATTCATTAAAATGCTTGCTGAAATTCAACTTTTTATTTTTGTTCAATCTGCAGGTTTAAAAAGTAACAATTCAGCTGGAGATACAGCTCAGCGGCACAGTGCCTGCCTGGCAAGCAGGAGGTCCTGAGTTTGATTTCCAGTACCAGAAAATGTAACTGTTCCTTAGGTTCTCCAAGAGCTATTATCCACTCTTGGGATATTTTATCTCCTTATGACTTCTTTCATCACTGTAGTGGCGTTTTCTTCCTTTTCCTGATCATTTGTCTTTATTTTTGTCTCCTGTCCTTTTGGGGCAGACCACACGATGCTCCTTCACCGGGTTTGAATTTTTTCTCTTATTACTTATGGTCTGTTTGACCTTCACTGACCTATAACCTCAGGCCCTGCATTTTTAAAGTGGGACAAAAGTACTATCTACACTATGGGGTGGTTGAAGGTTGAGGGTTGAGGGTTGGTTCACCACAGGCCCCATCATCTACTGATTGAGCCAGCCCATCCCTTTTACTGCTCGAAATAATTTTTCTCACATGAAAGAATGAATGGTGAGTCCTGTTTTTCCAGCCTAGTCATCCTTTTATTTGTGCCCTCACTTCTGTTCTGTCGGAAAGCCGTGTTTTCCTGCTTTCTGTTGTATCCACAGCCTCCTGTCCTCTGCAAGCTCCTTCATGATCTAAGGCTCTGTGTCTCCTCAAGTATGGTGGCCCTGTGTCTCCTCAAGTACAGTGGCTCTTTGCACCCCGTGGGATGGAGTCAGAGGGCTTTAATGTGGTATCCCAGACCTCCTTGAGGCCTTGGTGCGCTGTACTGTTTCACCAACTCCCCTCACCCCTGTCTCTTTCAAACAGCTGTTACTCACCCATTCATTGCTGCATGCAATTTCTGGTCTAACAGTGGCATTTGCATTCCTCTGGTCCTGTCTTCTAGGCTGAAAAATCCCCCTCACCCCTATCTGCATCCATGCTAATCCTCGCTTAATGAAAGCCAGTCCTTAGCCCTTCTCTAAACACCCACGGTGTCTACTACATGTCTGTGAACAGGGTGTGTTAGGTAGAAAGTGCACTTGGATTCCTGTTCTCAGCATGGAGGGAGGCAGCTGCTCGTCATCATTTTACCTTGAACAGGAACCCCGAAGAAATGTTCAGTGAGAATTCCCCTCAGCTCAGCACAGACTTGTTGAAAGGGCAGCCCTCCTCAGGGCTCAGTTCCCACTGCTTCCACATTCCCCGGAAGCCTGGCCTTCTGCCTGCTGCCCCCACTCAAGATGCGCACATCCCTCACACATACTCTTTTGCTTCTCTTTTCTTTTCCTTCGGTAATGGTGTGTGAAACCGGAACCTTTGCACAAAGCTGTCACTGGCCCCTATAATATACTTTTTTTTCCTTTGAAATTTTGAGATGGCTTCTCACTAACAAGCCCAGATGGAATTTGAATTTACAATCCTCCTACCTCAGCCTCCCAAGGGTAGGGATTACAGGTGTGCACAGCTGTGCTGCCCTGGATTTTATTTTTTGTTTATGTTTTTGTGCTGAGATGGGGGTCGTGCTATGTTGGCCAGGCTGGTCTTGAACTCATGAGGACAAGTGATCCTCCTGCTTTAGTCCCCAAAATAACTGGGACCACAGGCCCATGCTGAAACCCAGCCAGAGCATGTACTCTGACTGCCTTGGAGGGCACTTACTTCATGGGGCAGTTGATGATACAGACTCTTGACTCAGAGATAACCTGGCTTCAAGTCTGGTCTCTGTCACTTCCAACTGGGCATCCTTACCTTGCAAATCCTCAGTTTGTTTATCTGTAAAGTGTGGGTAAAATTTTGTCTGATAGGGTTATTGTGAGGAATAAATGAAATAATGTATTTGAATACAAGTCATTATATTTTCTTACCGAGGCCCTTAGAACACTGTTCTACATACAGGCAATATACATATAGCTATATTAATATAGATAGATATTTTTTAGTGCCTTGTCAAGGATGAGAGAGCTGGGGGTTACCAGTTATTAATTTGAACTATGAATCACAAACCCGTTCTTCCCTCCTAAGTTTTGTTGACATTGCAGTTTGCCTGTCTAAAACCTGACCCCATTTGTGCATCCAAAAGCAAGCCTGTTGTCTTCTCCCTATATCCGTGGTTTATGGTTAATTTCCCATTTCAGGGGAGCAGTACTTTGTCCCTAGCCTCCCAAAGGCATGTTCTAATTCCCTATATCATCCATAATTTATCCAGAAACTCCAATCTGTTTGGCCATCAAGTTCTCAGATTTCTCCTAAATACATTGTGTATTTGTTCCTCCATCCAATTTGAGGAGTAGCTGGGACAGCCCATCTTAAATGATCCTTGTGTTACCTTTCCCAACTCTTGGTACAATTGCACTATACATTTGATCCTGTAGTCCATTTTCTGTCCATTCCATCAAGTAAAGAAAACCAAAGCCATATCTGGTTTTGTTAACCATTTTATCTAATTAAAAAACATTCTTCCTGGCATCTAGGTGAGATTCAGGTAATAATGGTAAGGGAATAAATGAACCTTTTCACCTCTTCACTCAGTGATGTTAGTCTACTGTAGTGTTTTTAAAGTATGCTACAAGTGTACTCGTACAATGGTTTAGTTGATACACAGAGAAAACTGTAGAAACAAGAGACCCCCCCCAAGCCTCTTAGATGCTCCTCAACCAAATATAGAGCCCCAGAATCCAAGAATTATAGTCTTTAGAACTTTATTTATGGCAAGTGATACTAATTTTCCATTCATGGTGGTTTTATAATAAATTTATGTAAGCTTCAAAAGAGGGAGATAAATAGGAAGTGACTCATGGTATAGAAATGCAAAGAGATGGCAGAATTGGGAAGATTGCAGATGAATCACTGTGGTTTGAGAAATAGCTGGTTTATGCTCCCAGTATAAGTTTTAATAAATAAATTATAGCCAACCATGTAAATAAGAAGATGGCTTTTTCTTAGCATAAAGTGATTTATTGAAGGTAATGCAAAGCTGAAGCTTTCTCCTTCATACAGTCATCCAACCACAAGGGTCAGGCCATACATCCCAGTGACACAAGCATGAACAAGCAAGAGCCCTGAAGAAAAGCAGACTTAGGGCAAGATATAGTGTGATTTTTTTTTTAAGCTAAAGTGAATGTTTAAGTTTTTCAAGAGGTTTTTTTTTTTTTTTTTACAGTAAAAGACATATCACCATGAATTCTCCCCCAACCCTCCAACTTTCAACATGGTGGTCCCATTGTTCTTACCACTTCCTGGGGCAGCTCTCCAAGTCCTCTTTCATGAATGTCTTTAGCTGCAATGTTGAGGTGGCTTCAGTGTCCTAAATGGGTTCAAAATGTTTCTGTTTCCTGGGCATTTTCACTCTGGGGAAGAGTCAGAAGTTGCACAGGGCCAGATCTGGTGAATAAGGTGAAAGAAGACATGCTTTCTTGTCAAAGGTTGCCATAAGGACTTTGAGATGTGACCCAGGGGTACAGTTTTGAGGACCCAAACAGCTCTGCCTCAAGGACTTTAAGAAGTCATCACAAAGGTGACTTCCATGTCTTTGTCAAGCACCAAATGAGGGGGGAAAGTATTGGGGTAACCTACAGCGGGCTACTGAACTTTTGAAATGAAGAATACTTTGTCCTGAGGACAAGGCCTGCAGGAGTTTAGCAGACTCTCTGGCCTCCATTCATTACTATCAGCAGCACTTCCAGTGTCACCACAGAAAGTGTCTCCTGGGCTGGGAGAATTGCCAAATGTAAAGGTGTGGGGTCATGAAGAGGTTTCTGATAAGAAAGACAAAAAAGTATGGACGAAATGAATGAGAGCTTTGGTAAGATGAGTGAGTCACAGATAGAGAAAGAGTGCTAACAAGCAGATGAACTGAGATTTTTATCCGCTATAAAACAGGAAATGAGGAAACATTTTGTAGCAGAATCCCTGGATCCAATATGAGGCTGTGAGGGTGGGAAGTCAAGTTGGGAGGGAATCTAAGTGTTAGTCATTCAGAACCAGATGCTGAATGAATAAATAAGGGAAGAAGCGCTATGGTTTGCCTAAAACACAGGTTATCAAGGCTTTCTTACTAAATAAAAAAGCATTTTACCAATCAAGCATTTAAAAGTGGAGACTGTCTTATTTACTAGGTGGATTGTTTTTTGTTTGAATATTATCTTTTAGAAATAGCCATGTTCTTTTAAGATTTAAAGATTTCAAGGTTAAGCTTGTAGCAATGAGAAATTTGAAGTCTTAGCTACTGATCCCGGTATTTCAGCTCAATTGCAAGTATACACCTCAGAAACTTACTGTGTCTCCATATAATATCGTTTTGAGAATTATTTTAAAACTTCAGAAATAAATTAGTTTTTTTTTTAAAAAAATACCTATTTCAAAAACCAGCTGCAAATAAAATGGTATTTCTAAAGTCAAAACAATTTTTGCTGTCATAATTTTCAGCAGGGAAGTTGAATGGAATATTGGCCCTGCTAACTTCTGAGTAACCATGAGAGAATTAAACTGACGTGACACTCCTGATTGAGAAACACTGTAGCCTGCCTAAGCATTATAGTCAAATGTTATGGCTTAGAAAAATCAAAATGGTTCAACCGGCACTAACCCTTTGTGGGTTTTTTGATTTAAAACTAAAAGAGTGCTATTTTCTGCTTTAGGAAAACAATAAATAATTGCTAGAGACTGACATTTGGATGGACAGACTGGAAATCTACTGCTTGAGGCTTGGCTTTTCCTCCTACTCCTTTCTTTTCCTTGCCTTCCCCTTTAACAACTAAATCAAAAGCTGAAATGTGTGCATGTTCGTCCGAGCTCTCGAAATCTCTTAAGAGTGGCTGTTCATTATGTTAACTACACTCAGAATTGGGAATATAGCACTTTGCAGTCAGTTGATATTTTGTTATTTTTGTTTTTGTATGAAGTAACAACTTACAGTTCATAATTTTTATCATTGTAAAAAATGATCTTTTAAAAAAAATACGTGCCAGTTTTCACAAATTTCACATTTTGATATTCCAGTTGATTTTAGCTGCTGGTTTTGTTAGGTTTTCTTGTTATAAACCTTTGTGAGGTAGTGCTGTAGATTTCTCAGACAATCTGGAGGTTTTTCTCTTAGTTTAATTTAGCTCCCTTTTAAAACAGTATGTGATTTGAAAGTACATAATGGATGTCTGTCTGGCAAAAATCCTCTGCAGATATATATATATATATATATATATATATATATATATATATATATATCATTATGTTCAAATGTCAATCCTTCAAATACACAATTATTAAATACTTCCTAGGACTAACCATATAACCATTAACACTTTAACTAGGTTTTGGTTAAGAATATCTCTCCCAATAGTTCTAAGTAGTATGGTATGTATTAAAGGGAATTAGGGGGAACCAATCTGTCACCTTTATTATAATGGAAAGACATTATAGAAGAAAAGACAAAAGGAATATATACAGATTATATGAATGGTGTTTGCTGTCTTCACCCTCTCTTGAGCTTCTTCATTGTGTTTAGTATCCTAAGCTGGGTAGAAATTAACACATGACCAAGTAAATAGGGTTTGAAAGACTGGAATGCTTGATTCCAATCTCATCAAGAAAAGGAAAAGGTTGAAACAGAATGGAGGTTTTAACCCAGCTGTGAATTCCACACATTTCCATGTGTTACTTCTGGAGCATAGAGGTGAATATACACAATTAAATCTCTCTAGACAAAGACCAGACCTGTGCTTTGTGAGTTAAAGTAAACTCCACTTGGAAAGTTCAAGTAATGTTAATCAGAATAAATGATGCTGTACTCTCTGCTTGAAATAAAGAGCCACTTACAGAACAAATGTTATGTCTTCCTGAGGAGTTAGTTTCATTTAAGTTGTTATCTTTCTGTCTTTTCAGAAGGTGCAACAGTATACGTTAATAATTCAAGCTACAGACATGGAAGGCAATCCCACGTACGGGCTCTCCAACACAGCCACAGCTGTCATCACGGTGACAGATGTCAATGACAATCCTCCCGAGTTTACTGCCATGACGGTAAGCACAGCCTGTCATTCACAGAACTTCGGGCCTGTGGTCCATTACAGAGACGTTTGTCATGAATAATAAATGTGTTAAATAAAAGTGGGACCTGCTTAACCTAACAGCAGAATGGCTACACACTTAGCCATCTCTGTCACCAGGGCTCTAACTCAGGCATCTACTCGGTTCCTCACCAGATGCAAGCCCATTGTTAAAAATGTCAAGATAGGCTGACTAGAGCAAATACTCTAAAAAGATACTATGTTCTTCTATTAAATTCTTACAGATATTTGCAAGTACACAGGCTGCATGACCCATTTATACTCCTTCCTCACTATATAATTATCTAATGCCAAAGTTACTTCCTCCAGACAAACCCTTTATCCTGACCTTCCCTTAATCACAAACTCATTCACAAGTGGATGCGAATGTAAGCACCCCTGAAACTGCAACATAATTTGTGAAATGAATAAAAAGACCACCAAAAAGTGTTACAGTGTTTTAAAAATCATAAATGCTGCCATTACCTGTGTTACCCCTCTCTTCGTTTAGTGTGGGTAGTAAAAATTTAATGGGCAGTAAAATTAGGGCGGTGCGGTCATTGAGAAAACTTGTCCTTTAGGAGTCCCCATCATTCCTCTGACTGAGATTTGTCTTTCTTGTAGTTCTATGGTGAAGTCCCTGAGAATAGGGTGGATGTCATAGTGGCTAATTTAACTGTGACTGATAAGGATCAGCCCCATACACCAGCCTGGAACGCCGTGTACAGAATCAGCGGTGGAGACCCTACAGGACGGTTTGCCATTCAGACCGACCCAAACAGCAACGACGGGTTAGTCACCGTGGTAAAAGTAAGTGCTCCAGGCCACTGAGCTCCAACAGGCGCTCAGTGGGGACCAACATATGCCTCCCGGCTCCATTACTTTGCCACTGAATCTTGGCAGTGTTTTCCCCTAAATAAATCTAAGGCTGGAATTCATACCTATTTGGCAGGTTATGTGTTCTTACTTTATTTACATTGAGGCTCAGGTCAGCATAGACACCCTCTCTTTATCCCCAGAATATGATAACTGTGAAATCAGTTTGGACAGATTTACCTGTGGGAAGACAGGACTGGCCTCAGCAATGTTAGCTATCGGTGTAGTTGAGAGCTTAGTGATTTATCACATCCTGAACTTGATCATTATTGATACCTATTAGGATCAATATAGTGCAGCTTGAATCCTCCTCATGTTTACAGCTATTAGCTATTATAGGGAGGTAAAGAGTGAACCAAAAGCAGGTACTGAAGTGTAATGGAATGAGTAGGAAGAAGGGGGTCTACATTTTAAAAAGATTTTGCATTAAGATTGCTGTTCTTAAGTACTATTTTCATGACAATAGGAAAATGGTTCTTCTGACTTAATTGTCAAAAAAATCAGTGTTAAGCAAAAAGAACATTCCTCAAGTATAGTAAATACATAGCTATAACATAAAAGCTGTTCAGGTGAGCACTCTTTCCTTTTAACCCTGTGATGACGAGATTTGCTACTCTGTATCGCACCAAGGCATTCTTGATTTGCAAGTAGACTTAAGTTTTGGCCTTATAGAAGAATGCACAGAAAATGCCAGCTGCCAGGAATTAGGGGCTGTACTTGCCCAATCAGAATGGGTTGGAAACTTTCTGAGCAAGTACAGAATACTGCCAAAGAACAGCTGCCCCAGGTTCCAGATGCCTGTGTTTCAATCCCAGGTCTGCCCTTGACACCTGTGAGACTGTTAGTCCCTTTCCTATTGCTAGGCCAAAATAAATACCCAATACCCACAATTTAAAGGATGAGAGGCTCATTTTGTCGCATGGTTTCAGAGGGCTTTTATAGTGTGACCCTCCTCCCATTCTGTCCCCCTCACAGAGTTCTCAGAACAACTGCCTGATCTCTGAGACTAATCACAGTCAGCCCCACATCCTGTAGCCACCCAAGCTACTCCACTAGGACATGGCACCCGCGTCCCAGTGCACCATAACAGAACATCCACCATTGCTGAGGCTGTGTGCTCAGCTACCCTCACTCCTCCAGTCTCATGGCCTCCAACCCCTCACCCCATCCATAGAAGATCCAGGTTGGTAAACTTGGCACATAGTACACCAGGAAGTCCCACCAGAACCCCCATCCAGGCTAGCTGTGTTCTTTTACTGGTTCTCCACTGTTGAATAGATTTTTAGTCCACAGTCTGCTAGTTCCAGGCAGAAGTGGCCAGGTGGGAGGACATGGCAAATTAAAGCCGCTCAACCCACAGCAGCCAGGAATCAGAGCAAAGGGAGGGACTAGGGACAAGGACACACTGTTCTTGGTCTTGCCCCCCAGTGACACACCTCCCAAGAGCACATTCCACTGTGAACTCATCAGTGGATCATATCACTGCATCACCCACCCAGTCACCTGCCAAAAGTGTACCCTCTGAACAGGTGAGGCTTTGGAGGACGTTTTAGATCCAAACCATAATGGTGACCAGCTCACAACTGTTAACCTCGCCTTTCTAATGCAGAAGGGGGGGGGCAAAGAACAGCTCCCAAGTCGCCTTACTTTTGTGAGGAAAAGTGAGTACCATACTCATTAAAGGACTTAATAACTGTGTCAGTACCACTACATAAATAAATACTATGTCTGGGCTATTTGATATGAAATCACTTAAATATTACATTCTTATTTTCTGAATTCTTTCCTGTCTTATTCAAAATACTTGAGAAAAGAAAGTTGAATTGGGGAATTCAGAATGAGAGAAGAAAGCTGTGTACTTGCAGGTTTAAGGAGGAGGCCTATCTTCTGAAACTGCTGTCCTTCGTGCTAAAAATGAGGCTTTCTCATTTTTATGAGCTCCCTTGCTCATTTGTACATTACCAGCTCTCTGTGCCCTTTTCCCCCTGTTATTACCACACAGTGTACTTATTTCCACCTCCTGCAGAAGAAGGTAATCAAGGGAAAATAAGGGTGAAAGTCCAATCTGGTCACTTGTCTCCTGTACCATTCTAGTGACAGCAGGACTCAGTGGAAATTTGGAAGTCAATATTCACATGAATCAGGTCAATCTAGAGTGTTTTTCTTAGATTTGAAATTTTCACAAACAGTAACATAGTCAGAATTATTTTGCAAAACAGCCAGAGTTTGCATTTGCTAAGAGGAACGAAAAGCATCTTTCCACCTACAACATTCCAACACCATCGTTTTTAAAAGCAGAATGTATGCAAATGCTTCTATGTTAAAATGCATACTCAAATTATGAAAGATAATTTTACATTAAATAAATTTATCTCTATTAAAAATCATATAGTTTTAATCTTTTTGTTCTGTTCATCACAGACTGATCAAACCTTTTCTGGATCAGGTGTGGTCATTGTATAGATGTTTGAGACCATAGACCACATATTTCTGCCTGTATTTTAGCATTTGGGGCCAACAGTGATGTTTTTAAAAACCTATCAAAGTTTTACATATACCTAAATAATTGGATCCGTGCAACAGTCATAGGCATTATTTAGTGATAACTCTTTAAAGTACCTAATCAGTGGTTTAAATTGGGATAAGTATTTTAATCCACTGTACTGATACATGTTTTTTAGAAATTTGAGAAGAATTTTATGATGTGATGAATAAAAAAGTAAATAATGTTTTAGAAATGGAGTTGATAAACTGCAGGATGTAAATATTCTTATTTTCTTTTTTATTTTTCTCTGCAGCCCATCGACTTTGAAACAAATAGGATGTTTGTCCTCACTGTCGCAGCAGAAAACCAAGTGCCACTGGCCAAGGGAATCCAGCACCCACCTCAGTCAACTGCAACTGTGTCTGTCACAGTTATTGATGTGAATGAAAACCCGTATTTTGCCCCCAATCCTAAAGTCATTCGCCAAGAAGAAGGCCTTCATGCAGGTACCATGCTGACAACGTTCACGGCTCAGGACCCAGACCGATACATGCAGCAGAATATTAGGTAAGAAATGCTGTTGAGCATAGTTTTGTCATTTCAAATCTATTCTGTGCCATACATAAAATTTATTTAATTTAATACTGATGAAATTTCATTAGAAACCAAGCTTTGATTATAATTTTGATTTTATTATTTCTTAATTTTATTCTAATATCATTTGAACCTTGCAGAAAAATAGTCTTACCGCTTGAGAGAGGAAAAGAAAATATTTCATTTAAGACAAGAAAAGTTTCTTCATTTCTCCATAGAGAAAAGTCTTTAAAAATGTGAACATTTCCAAGATAATTTTAAGTCTTTTGAATTTTCCTTTTAGGAATGACCATATTAAATGATTAATTAATGACCATATTAATGACCATATTAGATAAAAAATATCAAAATGCACCCATTTCTATATTAGTGGAAGAAAACAGCTTTTTTACCTTTGTGTGTATCCCTTTGCCATTCTAAAAAATATTTAGCCTGCACTTTTATACCAAGCACTTCAAAAACTTCTGCAGTGACTAGAGAATTGTCAGAGGCTTATAATATTTATCTCTCCTCTGCCCATCAATAAGAAAACTCATGCCAGAACTAAGATCTAAGAGCTAATTATTTTCATCCCTTACCTGTACAGTGAACTTGTAAAGTGTATCTGTGAAGACATCCAACCTCAGCAAAACCCAATTTATCCTTCTTGATGAGGGAGTAGATGACTGGCAGAGCATACCCCAAACGGCTATTATCCATCGCTGATGATCATTTTTAAAATTAGCTCATAATTTATTTAACTTCCTTCAGAATTGCTGCTAACTGATAACTGCACTTATTCTCCGTTTTGCCAGCCATTGAAATCAAGACAGTTAAACAGCTAATTAATTGAAACCTGTAGCTTTGACCTCTAAAACGTAGCGTATTTTTCCCCTCAATGTGTATGTTGGCTGTCCCAGCCTGAAAAGATAAAACTCCGCCCTTCATAAAAAAGGAGTTTAATCTACTAGAGCTGCTGGTGCAGACTCAAACCTGTGGGGCTCCTTGGGAAGAATGCAGATCTGAGGCAGGTCCCCATGTGTGGGACCCTCATGGGGATAAGATTATGACAGTCTCTCCAGGGAGATGTCGCTTCTTCCACGAGAAGGTGGTACAATATTTCAGAAGTGGTCTGGGATGTAAAATTCAACTTCTGCCACAGTTTCTCTAAACAACCACTGCTTGCTTGGAGGGTATGTTTATGTTGTTTAGAGCTCATTCGTCTGCACCTTGGCGCTCTCTGAAGTATACAAGAGCCTAAAGTGAAATCTCCAATCCATTGCAGCCCATAAGAGGGAGACTGCCCTCTGCGTCTCACCTCTCAGACCCTGCAGGATGCTTTCTGACCGAGCATAGCCATTGCCTGCTCCCAAAATCAATTCCACAGAAACGATTTTCTGTGCTCAGGCTGTATTTCCAGCCACCATCTACGAAAATGCAGGCTAATGAACAGATTGAATTTTTACAATTAAATCTGTAGATATGCTTTATTTTTTAAAATTTCATAGCACAAATTAAACTTAACCCTCCTTTCATTTTTGTAGATATACAAAATTATCTGATCCTGCCAATTGGTTAAAAATAGATCCTGTGAATGGGCAAATCACTACAATTGCTGTTTTGGACAGAGAATCACCTAACGTGAAAAACAATGTATATAATGCTACGTTCCTTGCTTCTGACAATGGTATGTAATTAAATGTGACTATCCTATTATACTATATATAGTTAAAGAGGGAAGAACCTCTCCTATGTATGTAGGAATTAAAGTTTTCTACAATCCTGAATTATCTAGACCTTTATTACTCTAAGGCTCCAGTCTCTGTTGCTCTGTCTCTTTTCTCTCTCTCTCTCTCTCTCTCTCTCTCTCTCTCTCTCTCTCTCTCTCTCTCTGTCTCTCTTGCTCTCTCTCTCACTCTCTCTTTATTTTTTATTTTTAAGGCCCCAAGTTTTATTCTTCATTTCCTATGAGCTTTCCAAGACCCACCTGGTATCTGCAGTGGATTTTCTCCTCATCTGTACACTTTCCATGGTAGTCTGCCATTTTGATTGTGAATTTTTGTTATTTTCCTGACTTGCCACATGTTGATTCTTGATTCACAACAAGTTTAGCCAATCCTCGGTGTCGCCATACTGTTTTTTGAGTTAGTCATTGTGTATTTTTCTTTTAGCCAACTTACTGCAATCAGTTTGTGTGTCTCTATTAGTTGTCCTCTTTCTCATCCTCTGCTGCTGACTGCCATGGGCTAGGAAGTCAATTTTATACATAAATTGAGATGGGTATATGAGCATCAGTGTGTTAGTTTTGGCACACGTACTTTAACACTTACTCTTTCTTTCTCATTCTCTCTCTCTTCCTTCCTCCCTCCCTTCCTTCCTTCCTTCCTTCCTTCCTTCCTTCCTTCCTTCCTTCCTTCCTTCCTTCTTCCTTCCTTTCTAGAACTCTGCTGAGTTCAACTTGAATTAGATGTATAGATAAGCATCTTTAAAAAGATATCTGAAATAACAGATACTTAGGCAAAATTAATGATGGACTTATTTTGCTTTCTTATCTCTCAGTATGACGTGTTTAATATGTGAGCGTGAATTCTGACTTCCTGGGCCCATTCCCCATCCCTTTCTGACTGTCAGATTCACTCTGAGATTTTAAATCTCTATTGTTGTTGCTGCCAAGTAGGGATAGTGATACCAGTAGCTAATTCACAGTGTTTCGAGATAGGTAGAAGGCGTTCTACACAAAGTTTTTAAACGAGAACCTGGCACAGCCTAACCACTCAAACAAATATTTCTGTTATGTGTGAATAGTTTCAACACTGAATCACTGTCATATTTTAAAGGGTCTTTAGTGTGAGATTCCCAATGTGACATTTTTATCAAAATAGGCTTCAAATTATAGCTCATAAAACATTGCCTATTAATACTTTTAGCAAGAACAATTTCAGTGAATCTCTCTAAATCTTGTGTAAGATTCAGTGAGATTACTGTGTGAAGTAAATCTATGTGCCATCAGAGCCCCAAGGCAGCATATCTTATCTCTTCTAATACGGGCACTAACTGTTAACATGTTGAGAGTTGGACCTTTGTAGGGAGAGTTTCTGCCACTACACATCAAAGCATCACATTAGTGTCCACTTTATGTTTCCTTGCTGAATGTACACAGAGGCTTCTTCTGTAGTGCAACTGAAAATGATCTATCTTGAACTATTATGTTGAGATTTAAAGAGTCATAAAATTATTTGTATACATGTTGGCTGTGAGTTACAGCCAGTTTTCGTTCACCGAGGTGGATTGTTTTCTAATTGAAAAGGCACATGATACGAGAAGTGAGCTCTTAAATCTGTGGGGCTGGGGTACTTCACAAATGCAGCGTGCCTCAGTTTAAATCTCAAGACTGAACTTGGAGCCTCAGTTCTGCTCTTTAAGAACTTCATACGTTCTTGTGGGGAGGAGGTAGTAGGACTGATTATATGTCTTTCACACTAAACTACACCCTCAATCTTTTTTTTATTTAGTGTTTTGGAATGGGGTCTCACACTAAGTTGCCAGGCTGCTCAGTTGGACTTGAACTTGTAATCTTTCTGCCTCAGCCTTCCAAGTGCTTGCATCACCATGGTCAGCTTATGCAAACTCTTATACTCTCTAGGCCTTAGTTTGATCACTGATAAATTGTTTTCTTTTTTGCCTGTCCTAGAAAATCATTATAAGAAGAATTTTACCTTAGATGTGATAATACATTTAACAATTTCTCAAAACATCAGCAATCATAGTCCTTGTGTTAATATTAGAAAATTACAATGGATACTTTACCTCTAGTCTCAATTCATTGCTCTCAGAATCATCATCTGCCTCCAAGAAGGTGGTAGAGATTTTTACTTATCGCTTCCTTAGAATGTGCATATGTGTAATTTCCTAGGTTTATGAACTTGGATGGATCGCTGAAGTCTCAGGGCTTCACTCACCATGCAGTATATATAGAAACCAAACTACCAGCCTAAATTGCAGAATCATATGATAAAACGAACATTTTATAGCAGAAGGAGACTGAGGTTCTTCATTGTTTAAGTTTCTTTATGGAGTGACAGTGAAATGAAATACAAAGAACAGCCTAGTTTTTTCTCCAGCAGGCAGTTGGCTGATCAATAAGGATCATTTCTCTTCTCCAAGGTGTTCCTTCCTGAGGCCTGTGGTTCCGTGCCAGTTGTCTGCAGATGGTTGCAATAGGTCATACCGAGTTGGAGCTTTCAAAGCACCCTTCTGTTCTTTCAAGCATGCGTCTTAGTTGTCCATCAAAAGGATCTGATCCATAAGTTCCTGAGCTTGTGTCCCGCTTCTGCGACATTCCCCACAGTGCTTGGAAGAGTGTGCTGTGCCCGAGCCCTGATAGTGGGCAAAGAGGGCAGGGAAAGCATGGGATCCCTTGGCATCACAGTGTCATCGTGCTCAGCTTCTATACTGCAGCAGTGGCAGCTCACTGTGAGACTAGCAGGGAAGCAGGAAGTGGGTTTGTTCCAAAAACAGTGTGTTCAGAGACTGTGGCAGCTAGCTTTTTCCAGGACACCACAGTGATGGGGGCAGAAAGGCTAGAAGCTTCGAGAATTTCATCACAATTGAGGCTCATCAAAGAAAATTGTTCAGCATCAGTTGTGATTTCTCTCCCTTTTAGGAATTCCTCCGATGAGTGGAACAGGAACACTGCAAATCTATTTACTTGATATTAATGACAATGCCCCTCAAGTGTTACCTCAAGAGGCAGAGACTTGTGAAACACCAGACCCCAATTCAATTAATATCACAGCACTTGATTATGACATCGATCCAAATGCTGGACCATTTGCTTTTGATCTTCCTCTATCTCCAGTAACAATTAAGAGAAATTGGACCATCACTCGGCTTAATGGTAAGAATGGGTTGATTGTTGGAACATATGTGCATTTTGAAGCATGATATGTAAAGTTCATTTTTATGTGCTTCGTAATCTTCTCATTAAATATATTTTTAAAGCTATTTAATGTTTAAGACATTAAGGCAAACAAAAAAAAACCTCTTCACAAATAATCATAGTTATGATTCTCTTTATGTATACAGTAAGGTAGTAAATAAGTCTTAGAAAATGCTATGTTTTATTATTGCATTAGATATTTTAACTGTTGAACTATTTTTTTCTCCATGTTTTGCAAAGGTGATTTTGCTCAGCTTAATTTAAAGATAAAGTTTCTTGAAGCTGGTATCTATGAAGTTCCGATCATAATCACGGATTCCGGTAATCCCCCCAAATCCAATATTTCCGTGCTCCGGGTGAAGGTTTGCCAGTGTGACTCCAATGGGGACTGCACAGATGTGGACAGGATCGTGGGCGCAGGGCTCGGCACGGGTGCCATCATCGCTATCCTGCTCTGCATTATCATCCTGCTCAGTGAGTACTTTACTCCTCTCTTCGGTTCTGATGTCTTTTGCTTTTGAGATGGTCAGCCAAGTAAGTTATTGCTGTTGCCTTATAAAACAATCTAATGACCCTCTTTGACTTCCAAGCATTGTCTCGTCAATCATATATGGGTCATGCAGGTCCACTTGAGAATGAAAAAAAATCTCTGGGCATTGTTTCAAGCACTTACACATTTGCAGCAAGGCTCCCCCCAGTACCTCTTCCATGCCCTCTTACCCTTTCCTGATGCTGATTGCTTGGGAAGCTTTAGAAAATGCTTTTCGTAGAAAGATGGTAAGCAGTCCTAAGTTTGAGTATGTATGATTTGGGTGTGAGTTTATGACACATAGTTGATGATTGAGGAAAATGAGTGTATTGCTTTCTTTCACTTTCCTTCATATCCTGTGTAGTCAGCAACCTGCTCCAGTCATGCGAGGATCAAGTTGTTTGTGTTTGAAGGGCTGCACAAAATAGTGAGAGATTGTACTTCACACACAGCACATTTGATAATGGAAATGATTACACAGCCCAATAAATTGTCTGTCTTTAGCGTAAGTGTAGATTAAAGAATTGCTCCTTTTTAAGACACTTTGCAATCTTTGGTTCAGTGGAATGTTAGAAATTAACCACTGGAAAATACTTTAGGAACCACTTCTAAGCAGGCAGGTTAAGAGAATAAATTGTCTGGGCCCTGTGTTTTATTATGTAATAGCAGCAGGACTTAGTTTATTGTGTGATCATGCTATGCACCAATCACTTTCTTGAAAATGTTGGCCATTTCTTTTATGTTTTCTTCATTTACACGTGTTCTGGTAATTTAGAATTCTGTCCCTTTATTCTAAGCAATTACTAGAGAAGCTGGAGCATTTTTTACTTCCTGTGTGAAGACTACTTTGGCTATAATTTGAAACCTGCATGCTTTACTAATAATCCACTTGCTAGATTTAGTCCTGAAACAATGGCGAATGAGATCATGTATCTGGCTTTTAAAGAAGGATATTTACTTTTATGACCAGTAATAAAAAATGTGCTCAAATAGGAGTCATTGAATCTTTTGTTTCAGGATGTAAACTGATACCCTTAGATTTTTAGATAGAATTCATTCCTAGATGTGCACTTAGGGATATGTTTCAGTTTCAAATGAAATGTAGCCGATATGCCAACCTTATCAAGAAAGACTTAGGCATGATGGATTGGGGCATGAAGAAGTGACAATGGCATTTTGAAGGAAAATGAATTGGTGCTGATTTTAACATCAACTTTGGGAAATTTATAGTTCTAGACCTGGCACATAAGTGTAAAACATCAAAGCCTAATATTATTTCAGTGCTAAAGCAAATCCCCTGGCCTTAGCTGAAACATACATTGGATAAGGAAATGCAGAGTAGTAGGGAGAAAAATAGCCTCTGGGAATCAAAAAAGAAAAGAAAAGAAAAAAAGAAGGAAAGAAACTCAAGATCCAATTCCTGAGCCAGTTTTAAGTTCCAAAACAATTCATCTAGGCAAACACTGTTTCCCTGGAGAAGTGCATTCTCCATGAACTTGGGAGTCTGATAATGACTGACCAATCTGTAAAAAACTGTGTCATCATTTAACTTCTCAATGTTCTGTGTCTGCCGAATTTATGAAGCATTCTATAAAGGGCATCTATTTTGTAGCCAGCTAAAATGAAGATAGAGAACATTAACGTTCTCATGTGTAGGGATGGCAGCAGAGGACAGAGACATTCACCCAAGGAGACATTCAGCCCAGGGACCCCCGGGCTGGAGCTCAGGTCTTCACACTCTGAACCCCCCTGCCACACCCCTTGCTTTGTCTTGTCTCTCTTAGTGTGAGGCCCAAAATGATAACTGAGTGAAAAATGTATTATCAGCCCATTAGGAATACATTATTAGTGATAGAAACTATGATTAGGTAGGTCAGGCTTTCATAATGATGATATTGTATTCTATTTTTACTGTGTTCCAACCCAGTCCTTGTTCTGATGTTTGTGGTGTGGATGAAACGCCGGGATAAAGAACGCCAGGCCAAGCAACTTTTAATCGATCCTGAAGATGATGTAAGAGATAACATTTTAAAATATGATGAAGAAGGTGGAGGAGAAGAAGACCAGGTGAGAATTATTTAATCTTTATAAGGGAATTTTCCCAACAAATAAATTAAATAGCGGTGACAGTGTTAATACAAGGAGTAAGAAAATGGTGTCAGATTTCTTTCTTTTTTTAAAATCACATCATCAATCAGTTGGTGAATTCTTTTGTATGTGTGCTACACATTTATTGAGGTGTTTGAAAATGTCAAATGTCACTGCATTAATTTTGTGAGAAGATCATTAACATTTTTGCAAGGAGTCTAGAGTTCCAGTTATATTTGTACTAGTTTTTTTTTTCAGTTTCTTTCTTTCTTTCTTCCTTTCAGTTTCTTTTCACTGGATAGTCAAAATGTAACTACAAGTAGTTTCTACACTGGGATCTTGATAGTCCAGGTGTCTGGTAGAAAAAAGCATTGAATTTATTCTTTCCATGAACATTTATCAAGCAAATTCAGTATTCCATGCACAATTTTAACCCCTGAAAATAAATAGGTGGGTGGAGCCAACACATATTTGCCCTCGGAATTTTACATACATACAGAAATACTTGAAGTTAGAGACTCTTAAAGTGAGTTATTATCTCATTCATTGTTGTATCTATAGTGTCTCTTATGGTGCCTGATACCCAGTATCAGTTCAATAGATGTTAAAAGTCCCTGCTTTTTCTTAAGGAATGTGCGTTTCTAGATCCTAGGGTACATGTGAAGCTTAAAAACATTTCAGGAATGAGAAGCCCAATACATGGAAAGCAAAGATCTTTGCTCAGAAGTGATGTTTTATACTTTATAATAACTGACATTTATAAGGTCTGCACTACATGCCAGACATTCTGCTAAACACATTAAATGTTCTTCTCTCTTAAATCTTTGCAAGTGGTGGTATTACTGGGAACATCTCCACTTTGATGATAGAAAAACTGAGCCAAAGCAAAGTCATGCTTCTCAAAAGTAATATATATAGGATTTGAATTCTGGTCTGTCTTATTTGCAGTCTAAACTTGGTATTCTAGTATATATCTTTTGAAATTTTCTGGAAGACAGTAATGTAATCCATGAGAAACTGCTATGATAGGTATTTCTCAGACACAGTTGTTAGGTCATTTCTGTTTACTAAAAATGTTGAGAACAGTAGTTATCTGCAAAGTACACTGAATTCTTGGGATTTTGCATCACTACTGGGAAATGAAAATGTATCCTGTTTTAAGTATGTATATGGTAGACATCAATGGTAGGGCTGTTACCTTGAATAAAAAACACATTTTCATGAACACAGTTTCTATGTTACTCCTTTGAGGATCCATTCTTGTATTTAATCTTTGTAGCAGTCATCTAGAAGAAATGCATGTTTAAAATATGTTGAAATCTTGATTCAAGTGTTTAAAACCATTTTGAATACTAATTAAATTAGCTTTATAAATGTACCATAGGGTTTCTTGCTTACAAATGTCTTTGAATTTTAAAATTCATGTTTGGCTTAATTCTCAATGAATCTATCCTTTCACTTTTCCAGGCTGTATTTAAGATCATCAAATGCTTATTGATCATATTTTCTCCTAAACCTTCTACTTGCAATATTTTACTTTTTATGTCACTGTTTATTATTTTAAGGGATAAACCTAAAACCAGTTCAATAAAGCTTCAGTAAAAATAAGTGGAAGGCCATTAGGAATAACCAGATATTGCACAAAATTGAAGGCCCAGAGGTAAGAACCAAGTTCCTTCATACACACACACACACACACACACACACAAATGTCTTCAAAACATTGTTTAATAAGATTCCCTTGTAGTAGGAAAGATTCTTTACTGACTTCAACCCCTTAAGATTGATGCTTGAGATCAAATGGTAAACTTAGCTGTTGGTAGGGAAGAGAATGCAAACAGTGTAGCAGGAAAAGTCTGGCCTCAGGGAATCAAAAACACTTCAGATCAAATTCCTGACCCAGTTCTCATTGCCTGCCCAAGTCCTCTAGGCAGGCACTTGACCCCTTGGAGAGGTGCCATTCTCCTTGAATTTGGGAGTATAATGATGCCTAACCAACCTGGATAAAACCTAAATAAAACATTTAATTTAATTGCTGTTTGGTGTCTTCATAGTTTATGAAGCATTTAATGAAATCTTTTTTTTCTTTTAATATCATCAGAAACCTTCAACTTTCTTTCCTGATCTCTGAATCTTCTAGGTGCCCACATTAACTCTTGAGCATGAATGTGTGGCTTCTTACCCTCTTATGCAGTACGCTAGGGTTTTTCTGGAACTTTCTGTGACTAATTTCTTGATTTAATACTGGTTTTCCTGTGGTTCCTTTATAACTTCCTGGTTCTTTGTTGGCATTTTAGTCTAGATCAAGAGCCTCTGTATGTCTCTGATTCTCTGTTGTGGTTTATTTCCCCAGGTAGTTTGCATGGTAGACAGTGGTGATAAAAATACAAAATGCATTGATGTCCATTTAATTTTACCCCAGAATAACAGAATAAAATATGTGGTATAAGAATATTATGCTGATGGGTTCTGCCTCCTACCTCTAAAGTGGATCATGAAATCTATTCCCTCATCCAGGACAAATCACCCAGAGTTTGAATGCTTTAGTAACCATGAGTAGACAAGCCTGATGGATTTGGATGCTGAGGGAGTCTGCATCCTCCCTCAACTCTTTCCCAGGGCCTCTACTTGGTTTTCAAAGGTTTACAACTGGTTGGGTGCAGGGCCGAAGAGTGCACACACTAAGAAAGAAGCCTGGATTTGATAAATGTCAGAATGTGGATGAGGGGTTCAGCCAGAGACAAGCTCCCATGGGAAAACAGTTTCAGGGCAGAGATGATAAAACCCAACGAGGGCAGCAGTGCTGTGGGTGTGGGTAAGGAAAGCCCCACAGCTGCGTTTATCCCTGGGAAAGGATTCAAGGAGAGAAAAACAGAAATCTGCCGTTAAGAGCTATACTGTGTCTCTCAGAAAGGGCATTCCTAAAATTTCATTCATTTAGGCTTTATTTTGTTTTCATCTGTCTTAGGGTTTCAAACTGTGATTTGCTGAGGTATCTGACTTGTTCTGTGCATTAGAATGTGAGTATCAATCCTAAGACTTTCTGTCTCCCAGCCAGAAGCAAGTTTCCTACAGGTTTAAGCATGAAACCACCATCCACTATACCTGTGAAATATGTCCATGGTGTGTATAGACGTACACATTTTTGACATTGGGAGTAGTGTAGTTGGAAGAATTAACCATGTTTTATTTATTCATTTTAGTGCATTTGGATAATGGAGTTCATCCAGTTGGGTTATGATGATTAAAGCTGCACTGAGTGTTCATGTGTGTGTGTGTGTGTGTCCCCGTGTGTGTGTCCCCGTGTGTGTCTGTGTTTGTTGTGTGTTTCTCCTGATGTGTGCATGTGTGCAGCTTCGTACAATCCCTCCAGGTTCCCAAAGTGACTGTGCAGTGGATGCTTCTCCTCCTTTCAGTACATGAAAGCTCCAGTCACCCCGCATCTTCGTCCTCATTAACACTGGAATTTATCTTCAGTCTTGCACATTTAGCCGTGCTGATGATGTGGGTTTCATTAGGGTTTAATTGGGGTATTCCTACTGGCTGACTTCCCCTTTTCACGTCTTCTTTGATAAAGTTTTTGTTCATCTGTTGGTCTGCTCTTCTATGGGGTTATCTGATTTTTTTTTCTTAATGACATGTGGGACACCCTTATATATTATAAAATGAGGTTTTGGTCATATTAATTTATTGTAACTATCTCCTCTTATTTTGTAACTTGCTTTTTAAAAACACTCATCTTTATCATGTCTTATGATGAGCAAAGTTCTCAATTTTAATGCTCTCTAGTTTGTCAGGTTTTTCTGTTATGGTTAGTGCTTTAAGAAAAAGCGAACTTTTTCAATCCCAACTTAGTGGAACCTCCACCCCCACCTCGAAAGGCTTATATTATCTTCTGGAAGCTCAGTCATTTTGTCTATAATCTACCTATAATTGATTTTCTATTTGATCTAAGATACGGATCACCACATTTTTTTCCTCCATTTATGGATATCAAGCCCCATTTATTAAAAATATAATCATGGCCCATTGTCATAAAGCAGGTAATTGTGTGTGTGTGGACCTGTGGGTCAACTTTATATTCTTTCTGCAGTGCTTGTTCTATTTGTCTGTTTCTGGTCTAATACCCTGTGATTTTAGTTTCTTTTGCTTTCTAATATCTTGATGTCTTATAAAATAAATTACTTTAAATATTTAAAATTTATTTTTTTGATGGATTCTTTCACCTGCTTTTTTCCCATAAGAAAAAAAAATGTTTCTATAATGCTCTTACTTTCTAGGTTTGTGTAACCCAAATGCTTCTGTGTACATGTTCTTGTTTTAAATCTTATAAACAACACGGTCAGTTCCTGAAAAATTAGACTTTATTGAAATAAATTACATTTATTTTCCATAATTCCCATGTGGCTCCCTGGTAGAAATTCTGTTTCTCTATAGTAAGCATTAAGCCTTTTTGGTAATGGAATATGATTCATAATGTTTTATTAGTTTTTTTAAGGCATTATTATAGTAATGAGCTTTGGAAATGGGACTGTTGCCTACATTCTAGACAAGTTTTAGTTGATGTTTATGTCACAGAGCTGGTGTTTTAAGGGCATATATTTTGCCTGAAGGAATGGATGGGATTGTATTAATGTAGGTGGACAAGTCTCAAGGTAATGAGGTGCAGAGCTGGTCTGCTTAACGTGTCTGCAAGACAGTCTAATTTACAGGATATGTTTTTGTCACTGCTAAGTAGTACCACATTTTATTTTTCCAGTTATAGAGGCCTGGTCGGTCTCAAAGATGCATTTAGAGATGCCAGGTGATGACCACGGTCACTGCAAGGGTCAGGTTTGCAGCCGTCATCTCAAGATTAGCTTGAAGCTGCCTTTGTCACGATTTCCTATTCCTCCTGACAAAGCACCCTTCTTATTGGCAGCTCAGTGCTTAGAAAGAAATCTGGGCAAAGCAGCCCTTCACAAAGATGGTCCTTATCTTCCTCGCCTTTGATTAGCATCTCTATCTGCTTAAATTCTATGCCAAGGTTGCTAATTTCTTTAACAAAATGGGAGAGGCTTTTAAAAGGAAAGAAAAAGAGCACTTCTGTGTCTTTTTTTCTTGCCTGGTGTATAATAGACATTAATCAAAGCATGTGGATATTTTGCCCTCCTGTCCAGAGGAGGTCCAGAGCTTGGGTTGGGCCCACATGTGAAACTGACCTACTTTGTGTTTCGACAAGAACATTATCTCTGCACAGGCAGCGGGCTGTTGGGCAGACACTTTGAGTCTAATATCCAGTCCCTTTCTAGAGGGTAAGATTTCTTCTTTATCTGCTCTGCTGCTATCACCAGCAGAGCTTTTGCTGCTTATCAACATATTTAATTACCTTCATTAGCAAATGTCCTTTAGTGCCCTTGTGGCCAATAGGGCTGGTAGCAGACCTTGCTCCGTGGTCTCTGCTTGTAGTTCCTTCTATATCAGCATTACTAATAAAGTCGGGGCGTGTGCAATACAACTGATCACTCACTTTCCCTAGGACCATCTCCTCATAGCCCCAGAATAAGAAACAGAAAACAGCTCGCTGCTTTTTAAAGCTTAGTCTTTATTAAGAGTATTCTTACCTTAAATAACATTTGCCAAGTGTGTGTTATGTTCACGACACTCAGTGGTGCTCACTTTTAACCAGCCTTACAAAATCGCTTGTCATTAGGCAGCTTTATTCTTGATGATGTTAGCAAAAGCAATTGTTGGGTGTACACTTGGTACTGAACACCTGTAGCTGAGAATGCTCTGACCCCTCATTCACAGCAGTGCAGTGAAACAGGCAGGTACTGTCAGGAAGTAACCGAGCAGGGATTAAGTCTTCATCTGCCTGGGTCCAAAGATGATATTCTTGTTGCCAGGTAGCCTGCTTCTAAAAAGCATCTCACGAACTAAAACATTACCAGGTTCTGGGCTGCTCACCTCTCTCTGTGGAGTTAGATTCCAAGTTCTTCTCATCTCAAACAAAGAATTTAAGGCAATGAGTGAAAAAGCAGTTGAAAAGTTTATTCAACAAGGCCAAAGGGAAGAGTGGAACAGAAACTGGCTCTGCAGAGTGAGCTTGGGTCAAGTAACTAGAAAAAGAAGGCAAGGGAAAAAATAAATGTACATGCTGTATCTAGGAAACACAGCATGGGCTTTCATGGGATGTGATGGTAGCAAGCTCTTCGTGGTGTCGGTGTGTCCCTTTATGCTGTTCAAATCTTGAGGAAACCTGCAAGAGCCTCTGCATGATAGTCCTTAGAGGTGGTGCGGGGTTCCCACACCTCACTCTGACATCAGGTCTAGGCCATCCAATTGAAAACTCACTCCAGTTCTTGTGAAAAGCCTGTATGTGGGGCTTTGGGAACTGTTCTGCACATGTGTCTGCGGTCTTGTAACTGACAGGTCACACCTGTTTCCCCAGCCAGCTTTGCCACACTGGGCTCCTCTGCCTCACTCTTATCATCTCTTGTCCCATCCTTGACAAAGCTCTTGCTCAATCAAGCTGTTAAAACACTGCCTTTCACATGTCATTTGAGTTTGTCAGAAGGATATCCCTGAGTCTATGTCAAGACTCGGGAAAATCCAGCAAGCTTCCTCTGCCCTTGAAATGTGACTTGGAAAAGTCACATCCTCAGGGTGGCGGGCAGTCGTCGTTGCTCATAGTCTATAAGAGAGGCTGCTCCTGTTGATGGTGGGATCAAAGATGCCCGGCAGTGGATGCTGGAACTCTTCACACCATGAGTGGTAGCTCCATGGAGCAGCATCAAGAAACCAGGGTTTGTCATCTCTTCCAAGGGCATTAGCTCATTGGAGCAGAGCAGGTCATGCCAGAAGGGCTGAGTGGCTACTTACAGACTCTACGTCAGTTTCTGTCTCTTCATGGCTTGGGTGTTTGCCCCCACTCATCCACTGTGTTGTAAGTCTGTCTTCTGGTGCCCACTGATGCCCCACCATGTCTCTGTCTGCTCACTAAAACCTCAGCACCTTTTGGGCACAGGGAGTGTGACGGGCTTCACATGCCACAGCTGAGAACGTGAATTCCCAATTTTGAGTTCCTAAGTTTTAGAGACAAGCTGAGGACTAGTTTCTTTGATATCCGAGGTGGTTCTCAACTCTCAGAGAAAATAGCTGAAGGTTTGGGGGACACATCTGTGTGACGGGTTCTGTTGCACTTAAAAGTGACAGTTCACACACGCAGCCTATGGCTATTTTCTTTAGCCTAATGGGAAAAAATTCACACAAGTTTCTTCTCCATTCTTTACAAAAAACAGAAAGATCTACAAGTGTGACCTGCATCTGTCATGACACAATTATCAGAAACTAAACAGGAGTTTTCCTCTTTAGGCAGGGATGTGTGTTCCAGGAATCTTTTTCCTTTTCTTTTTTTCTTTGTTTTAGGGGGAATGGGGGCAAAGGAGGACCAACTTTATTGGTTCATATCTTCAGTCCAACACTTATTTTGCAGATTATTATTATGTTATGTACTACTTTTTAGGGTTTGGATTAATGCAACCATGTTTTCATAAGGTGAGATATGACAGCATTCTGAAACCAGGGGTTACATTTCTGCACTACTGTCTTAAAAAAAAAAAGCAGATTAGGCCTACAGATATATTTGGCCAGATGTATTAGTTCAAATTGGTGAGTGGCTTCAACAGACTCTAAAACTTGAAGTAAAGTGTTGTTGACATGTAGTCCTTGCTCACAACAGCCTGTACCCCACCCACAGTAGGGTCTGACCCATCCAGACGTGCCAGAGGGAAGTGTATCCCATGAGATGTAGCAAGTGCCACACTTCATGGAAATAAGACGAGGCCACAAGTCGGGGTGCAAAGCTGCCCGCAGGATCTGTTGAGCAACTCTGATAACTTCACCTTCATCCTTTGGGGCAACCGATTTCTGCAGGCCATGGTGACAGTGCTTACGAATGCTAGCCTTCACCGCAGAGCTGTTCCATGTCAGACACCGCAGTGCACGTGGTTTGCAGGCCTCACATTGTCCTTTCGATGACCCCGTGACTCTGTGGTCACTGCTACTAATCTAGTTTCAAACTGAGGTCTGTGAGACTCAAAGAGTTCAAGAGTAGGCTGACACCAGGACAGCTACCTGAGAAACTGAAGTAGATATTTTGTTTAGCTTTACTAGTCTAAAACAAGTACTAGGTGAGACAGCAAGGCTGAAGGCTTAGTCACAGCTTATTAGATTGTCTGGCTTTAGGACAAGCAAAGGGTAAGACCCAGCTAATTGGCTAAGCATGCCTAGCAAAATTGTGCATAGTAATGAACTTAAAATCAGGAGAAGCAGGCTGAGAAGCCAAATTACTTTATGAAAACCCTGAATGTACAATTTGGACAATAGAAACTAAAATCTGAAATCCAGGCAGAATGCCTAGACCGAAGAATGGCACTCGGTCACAAGAAACCCTCTTGAGGCCAAACCGGGCACTTCTGTGAGTCAAGAGATCTCTGCTCTAGCCAGTAAGTCTGTGTGGGCACCCTGCCAGTGTCAGCAACCATCCCGGATAGGCACAACCCAGCTGGGCCATCTGACGGAAGCAGAGAATGAACTGTAGAACTTAACCATGGTATATTTGATTCCTTAAAATAATTACTTTACGAAGTCATTCTGCTTTATAAGCAACGTAGCAGATGGCGCATCTGGGCATAACTGTGGAGATCACTTTCAACATTTTTATTGTTGACTAAAACATACTCTGCTAATGATGTTTCCAAGTTATCCATCCATTTATACTCACCTGCAAACACTAGTATATATTAGTGATTGAGAGAGGGATATTGAATTCATAGGAGAATGTTTCATCAGGGATAGGATTTACACATCTTCATTCCCTTTTTTGCATGCTGTTCTCCACATATTTATGTCCAGGGGACCCATCTTGCTGGGCTATGGATAGTATATAGTCTGAACTGGTCAGTGTTCACCCCCACTGCTTATTAAAATTTTTTGATGAGCACAGAATTTGCACATGATTTGTTTTTTGCTATTCTTGTCACTTCATGTGAATGACCACAATATTTTATATAATTCATTTCAATACTCACTTTTGCTAGCTAATCAGAACTTTACTGTATTTAGGGTTAGGAAAATAGAAACTTCTCTATATCCCACTAATAACAAGTGTTAAGGATTTGCATGGCAAGTATGCATTATCACTGTGTGAAGGAAAAACATACTAAGATGCTAAAATGGCTAAAATGCAATAGATCAAAGTACAGACAACATCCAAATCCACCAACTGCCTCTTTTTGTAAATAAAGATTTCCTGGTACATAGGCCTGAGCCAGTATTGCATACCATGTATAGCACCTGCAAAGTGTCAGTGTTGCAACAGAGACAGTGTGACTTCAAAATATCTTCTGTCTGGGCTACACAGAAAATGCGTAGCTTTTCTATAGATTTAATAAGGAAGTCCTCATTAGTTTTTTGTGCAGAGGTTGAATACTGATGTTAAGATCAGCACAGAGAATTTATATAATCTGCTCAGGATCACACATTTAAATTATGAAGGGCCCAGAGTTTGAATCAAGATACTCTTGAATCAAGAATTCATTTTTTCAAGTCAGTACCATGGTCCCTTTGCTGAATTTTCTTCATGTATTAGTTTATCTGAAAATAATGAAAATTCTTCCTTAGGAATTAAAAAATGATATGTCAAAAATGAGAGAAGGATTTAGATTCTCTCACCATATTCCCAACCAAATACTGCTGTTTCTTTATTATCTGTTTTTATGTTTCCTCCGAGATTAAATAATAGGTCATGGTAAAATGGAAAGACTTTGATCTCTACCCAAGTGGTGACATTTTTGTTGTTTTGTAAGAAGGTGGATCTTGGGATAAAAATGTGGAACTAAAGATGCATTTAGTGGCTATCCTTTTATCTTTCAAGACAGACACTGCTTGGTAAGATTAAGAAATGTATTTCTCTTTAGAGGGCTATAACTGAATTGCCTGGGAAGAATAAGAAATTACAAACCTTAGGAGAGAAACAGTATTTCAGATTTCAGGAGACACATCATCTGTCCGAGGGCCAGTTCCTCTGCTGGACTCTGCTGGCTGTCCAGATTCAGCTCTCCCTTTCTCTGGCAACACGTCCTCCTCAGTTACTTATATCCACATTCTGTGTTGTTTGAATTAACTAAGATAGTATACTAAGCTTTAATTATTTTAAGTGTGTTCTTTTGAAACACATTACACCCAAAACTCCATGAGTTCAGTAATGAAGCCTGTGGTTTAGCCAAAGTGGATTGTATACTGGCTGCATTTCCCCAAAAGATTATGAAGCATTACACAGTGGGAGTTATGTCATGATAAAATTTCAACAGTAGTTATTTCTGATATGGCCAGTTATCCATCTCCATGGTTTATTAAATATTTTTAATGAACAGGTGGCTTTCACATGAGTCTTCTATGCATGAACCAAATTTGTACCAATGAAGGAAGCTTAGGCTCATTCATGATTCTGGAAACAGGTAGCATTTCAAGAAGAAGCTTGCCAGGACAGGATTTCCAATAAGCCATGAAGGAAGGAACAGTAAAGAATGCATTTCCTCTTCCAGAGGTCTTGACTACCTCCCTTGAGAGGGGTACAAAGCTTGACTATCCAGTGAGATTAAAATATATATGAACACTGACGGTGGAGGCCCTTCCTCTGTATGTTTGAAGTCTACAAGTTATTTTATCTCTATTAGTTTATAATTCAATCCAGGAAAGCTTTTAGCAAATCTGTTATGGGGGAGCACTTTAATAGTCCATAACTCTACTTAGATTTTTTGAACTGCTTCACTTGTGTGGAGGGTCACCGTCATAACTAAATTGGGTTGGGGGAGAAAATCAGGTCTTAATGTAATTTACATGAAGCCTGCAAGGGTATTTGACTTGCTTGTCAGTGGTTGTATGGTAATGTGTTGACACCTTATCACTATTCTATTCAATTATTTTAATGCCAGGAGCTAGAGAAGGTGAGATAATACCGTTTTTTCCTCCCACCTTCCATTCCTTTTTGTGTCTGTGTGAAGAGTTTCTTGTCCATGCTCCAGCTGCCTTTTTTTTCTAGATGCTTTTTTTTTCCTTTTAGAACTTTGACCATTTACTTTCATGCTAGTATTTTTCTTTTTCATAGCCATGCAGTCTTAAAATACTAAAAACACTCACTCTGTTTGTATGAGAACTTTAAGTGACTTTTCCTTTGTTACTATAAAAAGTCCTGGCCTCTGAGAGAGTGCTAAAAATGCATTTCATGGCAGGTTCAGTGGAGGCTGATAAATGGCGGTGACCTTGGGTGCCCATCCCCTTCCTCCATATGCAGGACCCTTGCTGGACCTAAGCGAACACATCTTGCAGCCTAAAGACTCAGAGGGTAGCGAGGCCACCCGGGAAAGCTCTGTATAAGCAACCATTGCTGTTTAGTTTGTTCACTCCCATGGCTGAGCTTGGAGAGGAATCAGCCAGGTGTTAGGGTAGAACAAAGGATCTGAAGGGTAGGGGAGGAGTTTACCACCTTGAGAGATCTGGGATAGAGACAGTGTGGTTGTGCTTCCAGGAACCAGCGGGGCCCATGCTAGTGTGGTCACGTTGCTTGGGATGGACTGTGTAGATGGACATGGCTCTGTTCTATTTCTGTGGTTTCCCATTGTGCCTGCTCGTAACACCCCCCCTGTGGGCTGTGACACTCCTCGATGATGCTCCAGATCCTTGCTGGCCCTAAGAGGAGACTCCATGCTGCCTAAACACTGTGCATCTTGTTTAACCAGCCATATACAGACCTAGAACAAGCTTGTCCTGCACAATAGACTCTACTGCTATTGAAGTGGCATCACCACCTCGAATTTTCCTTTCCTATGCTTAACCCTCTGATGTTTGCCCATCAGTAAACTCTTCAGAGTGTTTATTTTTTCTATAAACTATTTGGTGCATTTATTTTCTTTGCTCTGGTGGTCTTTGTTTTGTCTTTTGCTGCTGCTTAACTGAGTCTGTGACCTTGGTTAAATCATTAACCTCTCTGAGCTGTGAGGTCAGGAAGCGGGAACAGGAGTACCATCACTTGGGAGGCTTTTGGTTAAGTGACTCTTTAGAGATGATCAGATGATTTCCTTCTTTCACCTTCGCATGGCTGAAACTGATACTTGGCACCCATTAAGTTCTCCTTGAATCTTGGTGAAATGATAAATGAATGACTTCATCACTTCTTGAAATAGACTGTGATTCTATAGATTTTACCTGCAATTAGGGTCTTGAAATATTTTCCCAGGATTCCTGAATTCCAGTTTATTCTGATGCTGTATTTTTAAAATTTTATTTTACTTTATTTTCTTTACTATTACTTTATATCACAACCTAATACCCTAACCTAGATTTTTCTGTTATGTTCTAAACCAGTTATAAATGATTGCAAGAAGTGTAATTTAATAGGAAAAGCTCAACCCAGAGCTTTATCTGCTTATTAACATCTTATTAACTCTCCTGGTATTAAATTAAAGCATAGAGAAAAATTTAAGTTACTTACAAGGTTAGCATTCTAAAATCCCTACATCGATGCCAACTTTTAATGAGAGGTGCCAGTTAATACACATTCCAAGCATTAGTTAAAAGAAGATTTGCCTTAACTTTGATTTAAAAATTAAATTTCTCTGGGAAGTAAGCGTTGTAAATGTTGACAATCATGGTAGAATTTTCACATAGAGTTTTAGGAATCAAATGTAGGTTTCTTTTTGAGTTATCTCTGCTTTTCAGAAGTAGAGCCATGAACTCAAAAGACCTTGAGAACATTTTTTCTCTCTGTAATACTCACAATAATTCTCAGGCTACATGTTGTAAGTTTTGTGTTTAAGTAAAGCATTACGGGATGGTAAAGATGTATAATTTAGGAAATTCCCAGAGAGTGAGCCTTTATCAAGAGAATTAGACTCTCAGGACTTTTGCAATATTGTATAAATGGACATCAGTAGTAAAGCCCACCCCATGACCATGCTGTCCCTACCACTATCAGAGTTTGCATCTCATTTGCAATGGACAAGGGGGAACCATCACAGAGAAATAGTAAGGCATGCATTGTTACTGTTTCTAACCTCCTGTAAATCAGTGACTTTCTGAGTCTTTTTTGATACCATTATAACTGAGGAGCTAAACAGGTTTCACTCAGACAGGGGACTGACTTGCCATTGATTCTCAGGGTTAGGCCCAGGGTTCTGTCTCTTCCTTCCCACTGTGAATTACTGCTGTGTCATCCAAGGCACATTTCTTGCATCTCATATCACATCTCATCACTGGAATTATATTCAACACCATTATTTTGAATGACACTTTCTATGGGCCTGACACATTGATGATCAGAAGGACTGAGCGAGATCAGAGAAGTTTTAAGACTATTCCTACATTCTGCTTCTTACAGTAGTGGAAAGAGCCTATTGAAAGAAAAATAAAAACCTGAGAATTAATGTTCTCTTCTGTAAGTGTGTTATATCCACATTAGTAAGTGAAACAGGCCAGGAGGAGGTGTCATCCTTGTCCAAAGGGAATAGCTGCTGTCAACTGCAACAAATTATTTTGTCAGAAGAAAGCTCTCTTTTGCCAGATCTTCCTGTTTTCAGATGAGATGTGCCTACATCTACATGCTGATGACTCATTTGAGTATTTTTCAAAGGCTGCTGGCCAATCAAATTACATTTGTATTTGGAACCTTTGGCTACAGTGAGAATTGTATAAGAAGTCAGGGAAGAGGAGTTATTTGCAGGTGCACAATAGCATGGGCAAAGCCCACATGCTATGCTTCTTCCATCCCTGGTTATATGAAAGAAAGGCTGCTGTATTCTTATAATTGAACTATCACATAGGAATCAATCACCAGGAAAGAAGTCCTTAAGTGTAAAATATAGCTACCCATTTTTGTGTAATTCAGATCTCTAATAAAGCGTTTTTCATCCTCAAGGTAGAATATTAACTGCCATCAATAAACTTACCACTTATTTTTCTTCTTCCAGGTCCAGCTGTGGTAGTTGTTAGAATATACATTTATCCAGTTAGCCCACCACCCCATGCTTGGTAGTTAGGCAGGTAACTGTGACCTAGAAAAGCGTGCGTCTCAGTATGAAAGCATTCAAAAATTCTGTAAATAAATCTCTGTTTATCTTGCATAGCCTGTTAACGTTTTGAGATTTTCATGTTATATTGTTGTAGGCCTGTACTTTAAAAGATAACTAGTAATTATTATAAATTATATGAAATTGAAAATGGAGCACATTGGTGCACGGTCAAAATATGTTCAGTCAAAAGTTCTGTGTGGATGGTTTGGAATACTCTATCCTGCCTTCTGCTCTGGAGTTGGTTCTCCATGAACAGTGCTCTCTCCTCAGGCTTTGTATGGTTCCAGGTTTCACCCTCATGCCTGTTTTCCCTCTGAATATTCATACCCTGAGGTGTACCCCATTTCTACCCACCTGCCTCATCCTTCTGGCCTCACCCTCCACCCTCCACTCCCTCTGTGTTCCAGGGGAAGGGGCTTTCCATTCTGGTGCCTCAGGCCTTCAGCTTTTAGGCTCGTTGAAGCTCTCTGTGAGGAAATATAGTAGGGAGTGGGGGTTCTTGTCTATGAACATGGAGTTAAATTTTAAGTCAGACAATTCAGATCTAGGCACCCAGTTCTGATTCCCACCTTAATTACACCCCAGCTATATGACTTTGAACAAATGACTCAGTCTCCCTGAATCCATTTCTTCACCCAAAAATATGATGCTAAAACATTCTTTGCAGGTTTTCTAGAGTATCTTCATAGTAAGAAAACCCTTACCGAGACCCCGGCAGAGTACCTGGCACATACTGGGCATGCAGTTTAGTAGCCTCTCTCTCCCCACCATCTTAGTCATCCCCCTGCCCACATTCCTTTCCATCCATACCCCTTGGTGTGCCTGTGTGTTCCACTACTCTCTAGATCCAACCTCATATCTCAGGCCTGACTTCCTGTCATAGATGCATGTGAAAAGAGCCAGATTGTGGCATCCAGTACATCTGCACCTTGATAGATCTGGGACCAGGAGCAAGTTTTATGGGTTACCCTTGTCTGTAATTAAGGGGGGGGTAGTGAAAAAATGCACTAAGAAAATTAAATGAGCAAGCATATGTCAACACCTCAAACACTGCCAAACATGGTAAGTGTTGAATAAGTCAAAACCACTATGGAGATGCTACAAAAGGTTTTAAGCAAAGGTTTTAGGCACTGATGCAGCCTGAACCAAGGCGAGTATTTGAAAACCCGTACTTTTGGTAAATGTTAAAGTTGAATTGGAGCATTTTTGTTAAGCTGAGAATATGACATTTTATAGCACAGAAATTTAGAGATTTGAAAAGTACAAAGTATTTGGCCAATCCTAAAATTCTGATTCATGTTCACCTTTCCGTCAGTTTCTGTATACATTTTAGCAGACTGATGCCTTAGCTAAAAATAATTCCAAGGGCCCAGCCTGTGCTCAGCGCATCCTTCTTCAAAGTTCTCCTCTGCTTCTCTGCGAGTGGACAGGCTGTCCTTCCGAGACATCCCACAGGGCTGCAACAGAGCGGCAGTCTACAGAGGACCTGGTCCAACACCCCTAGGCCAGGGGCTGCTGACAAACTGTTTTCTGTAAAGAGCCAGAAAGGAAAAGTTTTAGTTTTGTGGGCCACATGCAGGCCCTGTAGCATCTTCTTCTTTGTCGACATTATGAGTAACTATTTGAAAATATAAAAGCCATTCTCAAAAGAAAATGCACCGCAGGTCAGACCGGACCCATAGACCATGATTCCAGGACTACTGCTTTAGACCTCGGAAGCAGGGAAGGGATGCAAGATGACTTTGAAACCTTGAGACGCCAATGCCTTTCTCAGGAAAAGAAAAAAGCGCCCTCACCACATCTATATATATATATTGAAGACATATATTGGAGACATTCAATATATATATATATATATATATATATATATGACATTGAGTTAATTCCTTTGCTTCTGTGGTACAACTATATGTTCTTGTTGGCTTTTTAGTCATTTTATAGTGAGACCTCGTCACTCTGCTATTTCTCATTGGGAGCTGATGAGGAACAGTTTAAAGCAGATGGAGCACAGACTGTAGAAATGAAAAACACAGAAGAAAGAGCTGTGTGAAAGAAATATTTAATCATAACATGAAAAACTCCTAGTGGCAACTTTTCCATTATGTTAAATTTCACTCATTTCTATGCATCCTAAGCATGTGTTTTAAAACAAAGGTTGCGATTCCCATCTTCGTGCCCATCAACCATGGGTTCTGATTTTGTCTTTTCTAGGACTATGACTTGAGCCAGCTCCAGCAGCCTGATACCGTGGAGCCTGACGCCATCAAGCCTGTAGGAATCCGGCGGCTGGATGAGAGACCCATTCACGCTGAGCCACAGTATCCAGTCCGATCTGCAGCCCCACACCCTGGGGACATCGGGGACTTCATTAATGAGGTGCACAGAGAAATTCACTTCCTTTATGAGGCTTTTTATTGTATGCTGAAAGTTAGATTCGTGTGGGCCACAGGTGCTTGGAATATAGCTATGCAGTCCATTAAAACATACTTCATTTCCATAATTCATCTTTAAGTTGAAGGCAAATATACCTTTGGTAACAGAGAACATACTTCATTGTTATGGCCAACTCAAAAGAAACCTGGCAATTCATTTCTGCATTTCTAAAATGGCATCTACCATATATTATCAGTACTAGTCATGTTTTCTCCAAGAAGGATTTTTCTCCTAGACTACAAGTAATAAGTAGACTAATGATGTAGTAACATCGTTTAATTTCACTTATTAGCACTGATTAACCTAACGATAATAGCTCCCTTTATTTTTTTTCCCACACTGGACCCTTTAAATTCCACATACGGAGAGAATTCAGTGCCTACCCAACAACTCCATCAACAGAGATTAGTTGAAAGAGCAGCTAAATTAAATATTATGCAAGTGATTTAAATACTTGCCTAGTTAAGAAGTGTTAAGAGCCTTTGTAAGAGGGAGCTAATTCTCTGTTGACTATAACAGATATGATTTTCACTGTCAAAAAATTACTGTGCCATTCTTTCATTTCATTACTACATTTAATGATGTATATAACTTTTTATGAAGACTGTGTTTTCACTATTACTCTCAGAATTTTTATTGTTAATGTAAGACAGTGTTACATATTGATTATTTGGTAGGAGTTGTGTTCTCTGCCATACTGTCAGTGTCTCCAAGATCAGAATTGGTCTCCGTGCATTATCCAGATGGGGTACACCTACTGTACATGGCCTTTGGTCATTTACCAATAACCCTCTTTTTTGAGACTTCCCTGGAATAGTTGTAAAATATGTAAATATCGCCAGGGATTTAGCTCAGTGGCACAAGCACTTGCCTGGCAAGTGCAAGGTCGTGAGTTCGATCCCTGATCCCTGGTACCCCCTGAAAAAAACTGTAAATGTCAATCAGTCTACCTTAGATTTGGGGTTGCCCTCATAGCTTGTAGAAAATGTTTTGAAACAAATTGGTGTATTTAACTATCTCTACAACTATCCATTACTTCTATTACTAAATGATAGGTTACTTTGTGAATGTAATATATTCATTTCTGTCAAATAGGTAATAGGTTAGTTTGTAGTAGATTTTAATTAAAAACAGATGGCAGATTAAAAAAAATAGGATGCCAATGACTCCTTTTTGTACAAAAACATGCCCTTACTCTCCCATCTCTTATTACACTTGATCTTAGCCAAAAGGCTGAGAAGCGATCCCCATCTCTTATTATCTAGCATTAGGTTTTGTTAGCATAAGGAAGAGTACTTGAACATTTCACTTCTGATTTACTGTTCACTGTTACAAGAAATTGTTGTTGGGCTATTCCTAGAGCTATTCAGTTTCGAGATATCATGGATCCAATAACTGAAGGACCTGGACATTTTGAAAGCAAAAATTCTGGCTTGAGTGTAACTCATCAAATACTCATTGGCTGCTTCTACCTGTCCCTAAAGAGTCAGTATTCCATAGGACTGAATCTCATCTCTGATACTCACTTTGTGATACCAGTCAAACACTCAACGATTTATTCAGCTACTCACAATCTCCTTCCTGCCTGTTTTCTCTCTCCCTACATTCCCTTCTTGTGCTGTAGCCCTAACAAGCTATTTTCAGTTCCCCACAAAGCATGACAGTAACTTTTGCAAACCCATGCATTCTTGAGTATCTGCAAGATTCCCCTTAGCTGGGAGGATTCAGGACAAACACCCACTTCTGTAGGAAGCCCTCCTTTACACCTTGGATAAAGGTGAAGAGGTGCTTCCTTTGCCTTAGTCTTCACCAACTGGTATATAACTCAGTATTTCTCCTGCTGAAGCATGTGAGTTCTCTCTAGGACAAGGACTACTTCTCATGTTTTATACCCTAAGCATCCAGTATATTGCCAAGCTCTTAGATTCACTTGTTTTCAGGGATTTCACTACTGTGGCAGGTATGTAGACATATAGCTGTGCACATTACCAAGTTTGTGTTTGATTGAAATTCAGCAGAGACCAAGTCTGGAGCCATTCACTCTAGGAGCATTTACTACATTTAGTAAACAAGGCTATTGGCTATTCTAAGTTTGTGCTTCTAGTGTATGCTCTCTCTCTCTCTCTCTCTCTCTCTCTCTCTCTCTGTGTGTGTGTGTGTGTGTATGTGTGTGTATCTATGTGTGTTCACTGATTTATTTTGCAGTGACTGCATTTTCTTCAGTAGATAGAAAAGAGCATCTAGTTAATAAGATTCAGTCACCCAGCCCTTCGAATGCCACAAAAACAAGATGCAAAGTAGGATTTACCTCTTGAAATTTCCTCTCTCTGAAATAGTGTTTAGGTTAGATACAGTCTAAAAGGTGGCTTGCGATCATAACAAATGTGTGTGGTCATGTGACATACTTTCTTCTAAACAATTGACTGCAAATTGACTTCTAGAACACGTTCAGTTCATAATTAGAGAGTTGTATGCATGTTTTAAAAACAGCTGATTTTGAAACCATCTTGAACTTCGCTTAGGATCATCCATTCAGCAAATCACTATTGAGTGTCTACTGTTTATAACATAATTGAACCAGTAATATGTGGATAAAAGGTAAATTACACATAGACTCTCATCATGTGTGTGTTCTTTAGTTTGCTACCAGCACAAGCCTCATGCAGAAGGTCCCGTGCCTACCATTGTTCTGCTTACCATTTTTCAACTTTACAATAGCACAAAGATGATAGTATTCAGCAGGAAGCATTCTTTATAAAGTTTGAACTTGGGTCTTTTCCCGAGCTAGCCACATGCAGAATGATACTCTTTTGCATGCCAGTTGGCAGCAAGAGCCGCAGCTCGCAGTCAGCCACGTGATCAAGGGGGAAAACAACCAAGACCGTACTTGGCACTGTGTTGCTAGGCTACAGTATTCAACCACTTAGGTGTACTGAATGAATTTTTGTCTTACGGGTTTATCAGGAGGTCACCCCACCCTAAGTCAAGAAGCAGCTGTTCAGTAGCTGCAAGCACAGGAGGCCAGCGGTGTCCGGTTCTTACTGGGCTTTGCAGCTCCTTTTCCCGTCCTTCCCCCAGCCTTCATCCTGCAGAGGAGCAGTGGATGATCTGTCTGTTGTTCACATTCTCAACTTCTAACTTCGTGTTTTTCCTGCCTCAGATCCACCCTTTCCCTTTGCTAAAAGTTAGTTTCTCTGTGAAGTTTGTACTGGGCCAAGAAGGATTGGCCTCCCAGAGCATGGGTTAGGTGCCATCTGCGATGTACCCTCCTGGAACTCCCCTGAGGTGAAAAGTATTATAACTCTAAAAAACAGCAGGCAATTCCTCCATGGAGGTGCCCATTACGACCTGTTCAGTGTCTGTCATTAACTTGACTGAAAATAAATGAATAAATAAATACATACACAAAAGTGTTTACACAGTGAAAGGCACCTAGAAGGAACCCAAGCATAGATGTAAAAGCATTGAAAATGCACACAAATTTATTTATCTCCAGATCTGATTTGATTTGACAGAGTACTGAATGTTCCAAAGGAAAGATAATATAGTGGTGATTATAATTGGAGTGCTTTTATGGATGTGCAGAGTGGGAAGGCACATGAGAACACTTTCTAGTTTGTTTATTTAAATAATGAGTGAATGTGTCTTTGAATCTCAAAGATGATAACTTATTTCTAGTCAGGTAGGTGCAGTGAAACAAGTCACATGCCTTTCAGTTTCAATTGTAAAATTTCATCCTGTCTTGAGTTTTCAAACATGACCTTCAGAGAACAAGAAGTTGAAACAAATTACTTTAATCTCAGCCTACAGTAAATATCAGCATACGTCCAACAACTTTACTAATGCTGTGCATTTCCTTATCTCCAAAGAATAAAGACCAAGTGCATCCTTCATTTAAAAAGCTGACTTTTGATTTACACTATTTAAAAAGTATGTGTAAGATTCTTCCAAAATAATTTGCTTTAAACTAGTAGAGTTCAAAATATTTTCCTTTCTCTTAATAATTATATGTAATTCATTTAGTTCTTAGGGCAGTGGGGTGATTGTTTGAATTCAGATCCACCTCACCTAATATTTCTGTTACCTTGTGCAAGGTCAAGATCCTTGGGTTTAATTTCTTAGATTTCCTGCTTTTTTATTTGCAAAATTACAGTAATAATAGAGCCTTCTTTTAGGTTTCAGCAATAACTTATTAGGTCATCTATGTCAAATATGGTATTTAATGTGGAAAGCTCTCTTAATTATTAGGAGTATCATATTAATGATTATTATAGATAAATTATCTTTTAGGAATTAAAGGCTTTGTACTGCCCTCTAATTTTTAAGTAAAACATTTGTAGCCTTCTACCAAAAAAAAATACTCTAAGCAAAATAAAATTCTCCAAAGGTGGGATAATGGCCTTAACAAGTCTTAAAATTCCACTGTGAAAAAAACATATTCTGAAAAAGATACAGGTAGTGTAAGCCTAGGTCTTGGATTTGTCTGAAGAGAGTAGGTATAAACATACACTAGATGCCGAGAAGCAAAAACTAAACCCAGAATAGCACTGGAACGTTCCCTCACAGGGTGGCTGCCAGACATCAGGGAAGAGAGATCTGAGTACAAACAGCCTATACCCAAAGAGACGTCACAGTCTAATACAAATACGTTAGTAAACTAAGGGACAACAATTACAATGAATCTCAGTCATTGTTAGGGAAACAAGCACATTTTTAATGAGCTGTTGGATGCATGGATAGATGGATGATCCTGTTAATCAGATGAAAACAGTGAAAAGGAACATGTCAAACAAAGTGAATCATGTTTCAGTTAGAAGTTTCCAAATAATAAGATGGTACACAAGAACATGACATTTTTGAATTTGGGATAAAGGTGTATAATTCTCTTTGGGTTTCTGCATTTTCCAGTAGCTGTAAGAGGAGAATAAACAGTCAAGGGTCACTGAATGGCCATCTAAAGAGGTTTGATCTTACCCTACCCTGTAGGTTGCCTAAGCATCAGGCATTAAAGAAACGCCTTACATAGCTCTTCTATTCAATTCTTAATCAATGTTAGACTTACTTTTCTTAAATAAAGGGAATTTTGTTTTTAAACAAAGTATGCATCAATTAAAACATTTTTGCAGATCCTTGGGGACAAGGCTTCCCAATGTGGGAAACACTGCTTTTTGTCATAGAAAGCTTTCAGAGAGCAAGGTATCAGCATCTGAAAGAGAAACCCATAGTAGTTTGTAGGAAAGAAGCAGAATAGTACTGAAGACCTGAAGACACGCATAGGTTCATGCAGCATATAATGAACACCTAAGCCAAAACAATGATATGAAAACTATAGAAGACAGAAGGATCAAATAGACCTTTCTTTTTGTATCCTTCATGGGTTCCTCAGTGAAGAAAGTGGGTTTTTATAATCCTCATAAAAGTGTGTCTTCACCGATAAAGCATAAGATCAGAGGCCTATAAATAAAAACTCAGCAGGAATTCATCCACAGCTTTTTCACTTTGCAGAAGAGCCTCAAACTACAGAAAAAAATATCTGGATAAATTTATCTAGAGTTCAAAATCTGCCTCTCCGGGAAAGGTGAAATAAGTATACTTCACTAAATTTAGTCAAAATCAGAGCGGGGCATGCAGTCAGTTTGTGAAAAGTGTCCACATGCAAGAATGAAGGTGTCTCAGTAGGGAGTGGCAGAAGGTCCTACAGCCTCTAGGTTTGTTCTGCAAGAATGAAGGTGTCTCAGTAGGGAGAGGCAGAAGGTCCTACAGCCTCTAGGTTTGTTCTGCAAGAATGAAGGTGTCTCAGTAGGGAGAGGCAGAAGGTCCTACAGCCTCTAGGTTTGTTCTGCATGCTTCCTCTGACTGTACATTTGACATTGTTCATTTATTAGGACTTGATTAGGATCATTTTAGAATCGCAAAGATATTATCTAGAATTCAAAAGAGTCATATTTATAAAAGTCAGTGCTATCCAAGGAGAAGTATTTAACCTCCTGCCTAGAAATTCTTCTAAGAATTCTTAAAAAGTTCAGTGGTTTTGCCCTTTTTATAAGTATTAAGCACCAAGACAGTGCCATGCTCTAACAGCACAGTGGTCTCTTGCCAATGCATTCTATGGCCTTCACCTCTTTTTTTAAGGAAAAAAAAATACAAAGAAAAATAGAGATTTAAAGACTACCAACATGATCAGAGAAACAATGCAGGGCTTTTAAGAAAGAAAAAAACAAAACAAAACAGAAACAAAAATCATTACCAGCACAAAGAGAATTTTTTTAAGGATCTGAACAACGGGAATGGGAATAGATTATCTATATCCCCATGTTATATTTATTTTAAGGAGATGAATTAGGTGACTTGGTGGTCAAAGGATCATCTGTCCTTGAATGGACCAGTGACAACCAGACAGCTTGTAGAGTTTATTCTCTGGACATGGTTAACACAAACATAGGTCATTATCTTCCCTCTACTGAATGCAATCACACTTGAGCCCCTGCCATTGACATTGTTTCTTTTCTTTTCTTTTCTTTTCTTTTCTTTTCTTTTCTTTTTTTCTTTTCTTTTCTCTTCTTTGCTTTCTTTCTTTCTTTCTTTCTTTCTTTCTTTCTTTCTTTCTTTCTCTCTTTGTTTATAACCACATCTTAGTCTGGCTTCAAGCTGGATGTCTTCTGCCTCACCCTCCCAGAGTTCTGCTGACAACGTGAGGATTGGGCAATGTTCTTTGCATTTTTTCACATAAAAGTCGAATCTTTTCACTTAAAAGTCAAATTGTGATAAAGCTTGTAATCTGAACACAGAGCTTTAGGAATCCATTTTCTTTATCATTTCCCTGATTCTTCTTGATTTTCCTGAGGATTCTTTTCGAGTCCAGTTCTTATGTGGACTCAAGTGGGACAATGTGAAACAAAAGAAATTACTTACTACTGTTATTTGCAGTTGCTAGAGTTTGTAGGAAAATTGAAAGGGGGTACATGTGAATAAAACTGCAGGAGGAAAGACAGATGGCTCTACCTTATTAAAAACCATGCCTTCTGCTCTAAGCACAGTAAGTTGCAGTCATAGATGCTCAGTCATTATCCCTTGAATTGAAGAAATAAATGCAAACAAAATAATGAAGGTATATTCTTTGGCTTTTGCTAGCTAAGGCTATATTAACTACCAATCCCCAAGAAGTGCCTGTTTACAGAAGCAAAGGTTTATGTCTGTTTTGGTTTGGTTTGGTTTGGTTTGGTTTGGTTTGGTTTGGTTTGGTTTGGTTTGGTTTGGTTTTGGTACCAGGCATTGGACTCAGGACTTCACACTTGGCACACAGGTGCTTAAGCCACTGAGCCAAATCCCCGGCCCAAAGTCTTCGAGTTTTATGTCAGCCATTGTCAGTCCATGGCTCAGTTTCTTATCTATATGTCTCCTTCATCCAAAGATCCAGATGGAAGTAAAATCCCCATCTGGGGCAGCCTTTCTCCTGGGGAACAGGAGCAAGGAAGGAGCTGGCGGAAATGTGTGAGTCTTACTGCTGCTCACGTTTCACCAGACCCACAAGCAAGCCCAACAGTGGGCAGAGGGAGCAAACTGACTCCAGAGAGGCACTTGTGGTAGCGTGGGCGTCTGAAACCCCTATGGAAAAAGGCTAGCGGGTCACTAAGGATAGCAACAAGGCCAACCACAGAAGGGAATTATGAATGCTGAGAAATTGTAGGTTGTGGTGAGTCTCAGCCTTAGAACTGCCTTGCAGCTTATTCAAAAAATAAGAAAAATCTTTATCTAAAATTATTTGTTTTACATATTGAAGTAGTTTGCCAAAGACTTGCTTATTTTATTTAATAGGCTTGTCTAAGATGTAAATAGCATAACCTGAGGTGTGGAAGAATGTTTCATTAAGCAGGTAGAACTGTAGATAAAGACACTAGAGAAAGAAAAATTGATAGTACTGTATGTTTTGTTTTACTCTTGGTTTTACTTAAATCCAACAGCTTACATTTTCTTTCTTAAAATAATATGACTTCGCTTTATGTTTTTCCAAATTTTAATAACTGATACTCTGAGCCCTGCATGGACCTAACATGATGGTGAGATGTTAAATCCATTCCCTCATTTGGTCTTACAGTAACCTCCCTGCGTTTATCACAGCGGGGGGTGAGAGAAAGCTGAAGCCCAATAGCTAATGCTGCGGATAGCTTGTCAACTAAGATCTGATCTCTTAAGTACCGCGTATGCCATTCTTGCTCTGTCCTTAATTACCATGTCCTTTTTCCTTACTCCTTCTCCATAAATCCGATAGAACAGATGAGCACGTGCTCATTTAAAAATGCATGAGCAGTGTATCCTCTCATAAAACCCAGGTGGATTGGAAGGACTGATTTCTGAAGGAAGACAGTCTGTACCTCTTGGGTAAGTGAGGCTCCCATAAACCCAGGAACATTTGAAAAGAAAAGTTACAAAAAGAGAACAGTTGCTTTCAGAATAATATTGGTACATCTTGGAGTACTGGAATGGAATTGAGAAAATAATAGGGAGAAGTCCAGAAGGACCTAGTAGCAAATCCTTAGAAGCTCTGTAGCACATGCATGTGACTAAAGATAAGTTATATTAGGTAAGTTATAGATTAAAAAGCTTGAGTTAAAAATATAGATGGTGTTTCTTATTTTTTAATGTTTTAAGAGATGGTATGTGTGTTATTTTAAATTAAAAAGAGCTTTCTTCTCAACATTTATATTCTGTATAGAAACTGATTCATTATTTTAGTGTGTATATAAGCAAGTTACTATACTATATATTTCTTAAAACAAAATATCTGTTCACAATTCATCAATCAATTTCATATTTTAGTTTTCATTAATTCATAAAAGATTTAATAAGTAACTTTCCTTATGTCATAATCACACCTGGCCTATCTTCATTCTTCCTTTTATATCCTTCAAAATTAGGACAAATCCAGTGCTACCTCCTGCAAGATTTTCTAGCTCTTCATGGTAGCCTGCATTTCTTTTGGCATCCTGAGCTGATGATTTCTACTTAGACTTTGGATTTTTTAAAAACTTATTTATCCTTTTCTACATCTTAGAGAGACGCCTGTTAGACTAGACTGTGAGCTCATGTAGAAGCAAATCCTCTCTGCCTTACATACGGCTCTTCTTCAAAATCTGACCTCAGCTCTGATTAGGATCGATGCATCACATGGTTTCATAACCTTCTGTATCACTTCATGTAACCTCCACGAAATTGCATTCAAACACCCAATGGACTACTACGCAGTGCCATTGTCGGACATCCTGGCAAGAGTGGTAGTTGTAACATGTTTATTGAAAGTGAACTGATATTTTAGTAATTACCATGATACAGTTTAGTTTGTATTTCACTGAGTACTTTTTTTTAAATCAGGCAACCCTGCCATATATGTTACGCTATTTAAGATCCTCTCTAATTGACTTTCAGCAGTTGGTAGTAGACATATTCCCTAAGTCACCCCCTCCCGTTTTATGACCTGGATGCCCTGAGCTAGATTCCTTGGGATTATTTCTTTGCAGATTAAAAGCATGTTAGTTTTTCTCCTAACTTTCAAACAGTGATAACCTCAATTTCTATGTGTCGAAACCATTGTGGTCTTGCAAATGGAAGTTCCCTAACAAATGCTTGACCTCATGATATCCCTAGGATCCACTTGTGGTTTTGCAGATTGTAAGTCTCTTTTAATTCTTTCTTTCTTTGTCTTTTCCCAAATTGCAGGGCCTTAAAGCTGCTGACAATGATCCCACAGCTCCCCCGTATGACTCCCTCTTGGTCTTCGACTATGAAGGCAGCGGCTCCACGGCTGGGTCTTTGAGCTCCCTTAATTCCTCAAGCAGCGGTGGTGAGCAGGACTATGATTACCTGAATGACTGGGGGCCACGTTTCAAGAAACTCGCTGACATGTATGGTGGAGGTGATGACTGAACTTCAGGGTGAACTTGGTTTTTGGACAAGTACAAACAATTTCAACTGATATTCCCAAAAAGCATACAGAAGCTAGGCTTTAACTTTGTAGTCTACTAGCACAGTGCTTGCTGGAGGCTTTGGCATAGGCTGCAAACCAATTTGGGCTCAGAGGGAATATCAGTGATCCAATACTGTTTGGAAAAACACTGAGCTCAGTTACACTTGAATTTTACAGTACAGAAGCACTGGGATTTTATGTGCCTTTTTGTACCTTTTTCAGATTGGAATTAGTTTTATGTTTAAGGCTTTAATGGTACTGATTTCTGAAATGATAAGTAAAAGACAAAATATTTTGTGGTGGGAGCAGTAAGTTAAACCATGATATGCTTCAACACGCTTTTGTTACATTGCATTTGCTTTTGTTAAAATACAGAATTAAACAAACAAAAAAGAACTCATGGAGCGATTTTATTATCTTGGGGGATAAGACCATGAGATTGGAAAATGTACATTACTTCTAGTTTTAGACTTTAGATTTTTTTTCACTAAAATCTTAAAACTTACGCAGTTGGTTGCAAATAAAGGGAGTTTTCATATCATCAATTTGTAGCAAAATTGAATTTTTCATAAACTAGAATGTTAAACACATTTTGGTCTTAATCCATGTACACTTTTTTATTTACTGTATTTTTTTCACTTCACTGTAAAAATGGTATGTGTACATAATGTTTTATTGGCATAGTCTATGGCGAAGTGCAGGAACTTCAGAACATGTGTATGTATTATTTGGACTATGGATTCAGGTTTTTTGCATGTTTATATCTTTCGTTATGGATAAAGTATTTACAAAACAAAGTGACATTTGATTCAATTGTTGAGCTGTAGTTAGAATACTCAATTTTTAATTTTTTAATTTTTTTAATTTTTTTTTTCCTTTTTGTTTGGGGGAGGGAGAAAAGTTCTTAGCACAAATGTTTTACATAATTTGTACCAAAAAAACAAAACAAAAAAAAGGAAGGAAAAGAAAAGAAAGGGATGACCTGACACTGGTGGTACTACTAAGTGTGTTTTTAAAAAAAAAAAAAAAGAAAGAAACAAAAAGAAAAAAAAATGCTTTTAAACTGGAGAGACTTCTGACAACAGCTTTGCCTCTGTATTGTGTACCAGAATATAAACGATACACCTCTGACCCCAGCGTTCTGAATAAAATGCTAATTTTGGATCTGGTGACTGGTTTGAACTTTTTCTTTTCTACTTGAGCTGCTTTGAATATTGCAGAAAGCCCAACTCCCTGAGTTTCACTGAGAACAACAATACAAAATTATGTGATTTGTTCTTGCACCACTCACCACTGAGACAAGTATGGCGGTCACATACAGTGAGGAACAGAGAATCCTTTGGGGTCTTCACATTATAGGAGAAAAACAGCAAGTAATTCAGAAATGAGGGGTTGTACCTACTGGGAATGATAGAAAAAGCACACCCTGAAATTCAATGAATTTGAGTAAAATTCTTAACATAACTTTGTTTCTTTCTTTCTTTCTTTCTGCTCAAGCCAGTGGTTCTGCTGATTATAACAGATCTGTGCCACTAGGGTGCCAGCATAGGGAAACTTCAGCAGAAGCAAACAGGACCAGGTCTGGAAACTGCCTGGACACCTGGAATTCTGTGATCCATGCAAGTCATCATTTTAGTACTCAGTGAACCACACTGAAGTTTGACTGATTCATTGGCTCACCCATTTGCTTTAGCTTGCTGTGTCTGATATATCCTCACAAAAACAAAAAAGAGGAAACTATCTTGATAAGTTTTGTGAAATTATTTATGTATTGCAGTATGATTGATAAGTAAATTTTAAAAGACTAGAAAGAATTCTCACTATTTTTCTACATTTCATAGTCCTTATCACATAGATTCCTGTACTACACAATTTGAAAAGCATACACAATACCTCCCCTAGTTAACTTTTTTTGGTCTCCTTTACTCAGAACAGAAACATTATGTATGTTAGACCTTGAAATTTACTTCCTATTGATTCACTCTATGAGTGATAATACTTTCTTGTTACTCTTGACATCAATAAATAATAGAGCTTACCCCTGGGAATTTCCATAATGAAAACTTACTAAATTTGCTAATTGGGGAAGGCTTCTCTAAATTTGTCAGACTGTGCCCTCTGCTGATGTACATTTCAGTGAAAATTGAGCTGCCTTTTCAAAGTCACATTTCAATGTCTACATCATTTACATAAATACTGCTAGAGCTCTCTGTTAGTGTGTATTTATGAAGCATTAATGATAAAGCCAGTGTACACACAGTGAGTAAATATAAATGTTAATATTTTTCAACACTTCCCTTTTCTTGCAGGTGTAATATGAAATTAACAAGTAAAAGGATTTTTTTTTAATAATAAAAATGGGAAACCTATTCTTCCTATAGATGGAACTTCTTTTTCAGCTGATTTACCATTTCTGGTTCTCATTCCAAAAAGCAATTTTAAATACATATTTCTAGGGTTTTTTAAAATTTTTCCTTTATTTTCATTAAGTTGGAATTGCACAGTATATATTTTTTATAACTTTCCCATTTCATTAAGAATATATCTTGGAAATGTTTCCATATCAGTTTATCTGTACATCTACCTCATGCTTTTTAAGTGTTACATAGTAATCCACAACATGAACATGATAGTTAAATTGTTCTTTCCCAAGTTTTCAGTATTAAAACAGTGCCACGCTCAACATCCTGATGCAAATCTCTGCATGGAAGTATTTCTCTAAATTAGATGCTTGGAGATGGAATTGTGAGATTAAAGAAGCATAGAACAGTTAATTAAATACGGCTGAAACTATAAATGTTTCAGCATTGCTTCAAAGTGCCTTTTAGCTAAAAGACGAGGCTTTCTGAAAGCCAGCATCTTCCTCCTCTGGCAAAAGGATTTTATGCAGCTCAAAATAGTAACCACAAAATGTAAGGCAATCTAGCCAAGGCCTCACTCCTTTTTCCTTGGAAGTTGGAGAAAAAGTCAGACCACAGTACTGATTTTAAATACTCTGTAAAATGACTATAACAATGAAAACTATATTTATGAATTTGCTTCATGGACCTCACCCAGAAACTTGTTTTCCTGAGCTTTTCTTGAAATTTTTCTGCAGTATGACTGATACAGAACATGTATATGAGAGAGCTACATAAACAGCTATGAAACAGGTCGTTTTCTGTGACACAAGTATGTGCACTTTAAATTTTAATAAACTTTGCCAAACTATACTAATTAAAAACCACACCAAATCAAACAACCAACACTGTCTAAAAAATCTACCTAACTTCATCTTCAGCAGTTCTGGATGTTGCACATACATAACAGTTTTGCCGTTACGAACAATTAAAGATGCCTCCTGTTAATAATTAGACTTTCCTGATTACTAATGAGATGGGGTGGGGCTTTTTTTTCTTATGTTTATCAGCCATTTATGTTTCTGTAAAGCTATATTAATTTCCCCATTGTGCTATTTGCCTTTTACCAAATAATCAGCAGAAGCTTTTTATCTATATTTTTTCTGTTATTGTTTTTATTAATCTCATAAATTTATCTGTAGTGTTCTGTCTTAGGAAAAGTGTGTGTGGTTTATTATTATTTTTCAACTGTAGACTTTTAAGATAGTCTACCTCCAAATTTACATTTAGGACTTTAAATCCTCTACAAAAAAATCTTAAAATTGAAAATTTCTAGATGAAAGATATATTTTTCCAAGAATCAGTTGTTAAAATCTTCAAACAATCCACTCATGTGACAAACAATCTTTATTATATACACAATTCCCATTTGAACATGTTGGTTTTGGGGTCTTTGTTCTGCTGTATGGGTCATCTGTTTAATTCCTGAACAATGCCAGATTGGTTAGGATAAAGACTCTAACAAACCGCTCCCCATACAACTCTTTTTAGTCAGATTCATCTGTATTATTTTTCCATGTCTTTGCTTGTGCATAAGTTTTAAAAACATTTTGTCAAGCGCTGTGGCAAGCAATATTTGAAATTTTATTGAGTTATGAAAAGTTAACAGTTTTACTTGTTACCTCTCTTAACACTATCTATTTTTTTCACTTTTCAGGTCACAGAGCTTCACTAAATGTCTCATTTTATTGCACCATTGTTTGGTAATTGTGTTGCTATTATGAGCTGGCACTACTTTTCACAGCAGTTTTTCTAATGATTCTTTTATTGCTCTCTTGGAGATTTGTCAACTTTTATTCATCTTGTTTCTGTCTTACTTTACCCTTACATTAGTTCTAATAGTTTTTTGATGATTCTCTTGGATATTCCAGACAGATAATTATGACTGCTATTAGTGACAGTTTTTTTCCTGCTTTCAAGATTAATACTTGTTTTCCCCATGTATATTAGTAGCAGTGATAATTATAAGATCTATTTTATTATTCCTGACTATAGACAGAATGCTTTCTATATCTTGCCATTACACGTTATATTTCCTATGGACCTAGCTTTGAGATTTCATGTGTGCAAATTGAATTTTATAAAATACATTTCATCTACACACAATTGTATATTAATGCATTAATACAGTCAATGATGCCATTGATATTATTAGATTTTCTAATATTGAATCAAACTTTCCTGGAATAAGTCTTACATGGTATAATGTTTTCTTTTAATGGATTGATATGTTCCCTTTGCTGCTATTTTACTTACAAATTTTAATTATATATGATTTGCTTAAACAACTCTGTTTTTTTCTCTTGTTAAATTTTAGTCTCATACTTATGCTGAGCTAAAATAAATAAAATGTTTCTGTGCTACAGAATAGCAAAGAAAAATTATGATCATCTGTTCATGGAAAAAAAACCTGGTAAAACTTCAGCTTGAGCATTGTGTAGACGACTGTTCCTTAGTAAGGATCAGTGTATTCAGGTGTTACGCTTCTTTTTGACCAATTCCCATAGTTTACTTTTTTTCTGAAAAATCTATTTCATCTAGTTTTTTAAAATATTCATTGATAGAAAATTGGGTACAACATTATCTTTTTAAAATCTGACTCAGACTCCCTTCTCTTTTCTCCCTCAGAGTAGTCAAAAGTGTATTTATTGTGTAGTTAAAGGATTTTGATTACTTGATGTAGAATATTTTTCACTTCATTGTTACATTTAGCTAAGGCCTGTTTGTTTTTAAGATACCTAGTATTTTACTTATTTTTATGTATCAATTCTATATCTGTGGATATATATATATATATATATATGTATAGCTTTACAGTTATTCGTGGGACATTTTTATAATAATTCCTCCTTGTTGGAGGCAAAAGCTTCATTTTAATATTCAAGGGAAAGGTTTGAAAAACAAACCTTTCTGGAGGAACTGAGAGACTTACTCTCTGAACTGTCACTTTCTTGATTCATGCAGGAAATTTTTTTAATAATGAAAATACAGAATATCTGGCAGCTGTGTGACTGTCATGTCCTCAACAGCAAAGCCAATGAACAAATAAAAGACAAAATTCTTCCTATAAAAGTATCAACTGATTGACTCCTTTTAAGAAAGTAATGATGGATGTAAGGCAGCTTTTCTCTTTTGATATAATAAGTCGTCTAACACATTCGTATTTCCATTGCCCACCAGCATTTCTGCATGACTAAGAGTAAAGTTCATATATTGCCATTTTTTGGTTTGTTATCCTAAGAGTCAAGGGTGGAAGGGAGATACAACAGCATGTAAAGATATGCATAGGGAAGATTATTTGTAGATTAAAAATAATTCAGGTTCCTTTAATTTCTATTCCAACAAATAATTGTGATGAGTAAGGTACAAATTAGTGTTTGAGAATGTAGTTTTCATAAATTGTTTTAATAAAATTTAAATCCACATGAGAATTATTCCACCATATTTTAACTGCCTACACTTAGATATTGGGGCCAGATGGGACAGAGCCCTATGTTTGTCTTGACTAGAAACCTGTGTGAATAGGAAACATGGCATGTCTCTGTGACATTCCATTACTGTAAAGCAAAATATATTTATTGTGTTCATTTATTCTGCTATTTAAAGTTTGAAAGTTTTGATCTCAAGAATAGTGCTTAGTTTTATCAGTAATTGTTTTTCAAGTTCCTGCAAGTCGTCTTAAGTTTTTCATTTCTTAAGGTGCTTCTCTGCCCACCAGAGGAGAAAATTCCTTGTAGGATTCTACAGTGTTAGAAACATCTCCTACAAATCCTGAAACAATCAGCTCCTCCTTAACAATTTGCCTCTTAAAGCCATAATTAGAATTTAATGATATTCAATAAAGTGGTGCTCTCTGTGTAAAAAAAAAAAAATAGTGCTTAAAGATTCTGTAACTTGTGGTGAATGTAATCTGTTATGTTTGAGATGTCTTGCAAAAGTCTCTTCTTTTTGGAAGGTGATTGGGTTGTGGGACACTCTACCTATCAGTAGATTCACCCATTGATCAGCACAGTGGCAAAAAGTCCCCTGAGCTGATGGGGGCTGGTTGGGGAGGTGACCACTGGGGGCATGATCTGGAAGGGTGTGTTTTGGCTCCACCCCTCTCTGTTGGCATCCTGGCTTCCACGGGACTGTAGTTTCCCTCCGTGTACGTGTTTCCATCATACCATTCCCTGCCTTGGGGCCAGCTGACCATGGTCCCATGTGCCAACCTCTCTAAATTGTGGGCGTGGGATGTTTTTTCTCAGTGACAAGAAAGTGACAGATACAACTACTAACTGGATGTCAGCTTCTAAGGTATTTTGCTTCTCATCTTTCTCCACATCTGGTAAATTTTAAATAAAAATTTCAAGTTTAAGAATGTTGACCTTTATCTTTTAGAACAATGCATATATATTTAATTAGGAAGAGTTTATTCATTCAGTTCTGACATTGTGGGAATGACCATTTGTATAGTACAGTGTTTGGGTTTGGTACTTTTTTCTTGGATTCTCGATTGTATGTGTTCTAAGTATTTATCATATTTACCTCCAGGATCAGAGGGGAAACATATGCATCAAATAAGAACATTTTAAGTTTATTTTTATTTTAAATGGCTTCTGTATTTGAGGTGTGCTAGAGACTCTTAATAAAGTTTTACTTATTTCATTAGGTTTTTTCTTTTCATGTCCTCCTGTTTTTCCTCCATCTTAATGTTTAAGTATCAATAAAGTAAAGGCATCCACAACCACAAACTGTAGAAAATTTCTTTCTCCTGCCCTGGGTGTTTTGTTTTTGTTTTTGTTTTGTTTTTGTTTGTGTTTTTCCCATGTGGAATGCTTAGGTAATTTCTACCACATTAAGAATTCTCAGTCTTTGAAGGAAATCAGACTGGATCAGTGTTTTATCTTCCCTGATCCCATAGGAAGATCGTGTATTGAAGCTAACTCCTTTGGTGATTAGGGAACGCCAGGCTTCCTAACTACACTGAACTAAAATTCCTGCTAGCCTTGTGTAAACCCAGACACAGATCTGCATTCAACAACATGAATGGATTTAATAATACTGAGTTCATCCCACATGAATAGATACGGTTCTATAGAGCATTAATATCTGTGCATTTGGGTCTAAAAATATACATTAAGATATATATGGCCAGTCCCACACCCCCGCCCCGTTTTGTTAGATGGAGACGCCCAACCAGGAGAGGTTACATGCCCCGTCCTCTAACGCTGACCTTGTAAGTAGCAGAACCAGGATTGGAACCAGTGTGTGTGGCTCTGGGGCTCATTTGTCTCTATCACAATACCATACCCGGCACTGAGGAGAAAAAGATAAGTGAGCAACGGAAAGAATAGTTCTATGGCACAGTGTTACTTGTGTACACGGTTATGTTAAGGCTCACCGTCTCTGGTTGTCGCCACAGTCAAATGTTTTAAATGTATGCATAGTCTTGAATTCAATCTTCAGCACAAACTTGGTTGTAAAGATTTATTTTAGGATGAACTGTTCGTGTGCTGTAACACTAGCCAGGCCAGGGTGGATGTGTGCGGAGGAGAAGGGCGCCACAGGAGCGCTGCGGTGAGAGGAAACCGCTGTTAATAGATTCTGACATTCACCAGATTGCTGTTCCTCACTAGGAACCAGGAGACCAGCTATTCCTAGTGTTCTTGTTCATCAGCCTCCGCTGGATCTAGAAAGCCACGCACACATCCTTTCCCTCCAAAGTTCTATGGGGTGCAAAACCTACCCACCCCTCTGGCCCCAGCCCTGCACTTTCCAGCAGTGAGGTAAACAGTTTTGGAAATCAGAGCAACATTTTTAGGCTCTGAGAGGACCCTTAGTCTGCAAGCAGAAACTCCTTTTCTTCTCCATTAGAAAAGAGGCATCTTTTATTCCTTAACCCACATACGTGGCTTGGCCTTTCAAACACTGAGGGCAATCTCAGGTGCCTTCAGGAGAATCTAAATATTAGCAGATGCACAGATTAGCATGATTCTCACTAGCTTTGAGTCCCACATCTGTGCATTTAAAAAGGTTTTTTAAAGTTAAAATTGGGAAGCTCACTATGTTGCCCAAGCTGGTCGCAAATTCCTGGGCCAAAGAGATCCTCCTGCCTCAGCCTTCTGAATAGCTAGGTCTACAGGCAAGTCCCATCATGTTTGGCTTCAATTCTACACTTTAATAGCTTCAATGATTTAATCAGATAATTTGTTTAGTGTCTTCATGCCCTTATCTGTAGAATACCATCACATGACAGAGCACATGTGAAGACAAACCTGGAATACCTAGAAAATTGAGAAGAAACAATAAAAGTTAGCTATTCATATCTATTGTTAGGAAGACGTGACCATGTTATCAACATACCTACAATTGTTCTTCATATCTCTTTATAATTTACAAATGAAGAAAATAGCTTTGTCCTAATTTTTACTTATGTTTCACTTCAATTTCGTTTTTCAAATATTATTGACAAGGATTCAGACAGAAGTTCCATTAGAACTTTAAATTTTATAATGGCTCATCTTTTTGCTGTTTCCATCTACTACATTAGTTAAAATTTTTTTCTACCTTTCAATATTCAAAAATTGGTCTTAATTTTCTGCATTCTATTTCAAACTCTTAAGCAATTTTAAGAGTAGTATTAATATGTTTATAATTTCCTGGGCCTTCACCTCATAATGAAGTTTATTAATTAAAACCACAAATAATTATAGGTCCCAACAGCCAGAAAGCTTCAACTCCTGTCAACTTTGCCATTTTAACTGCCAACTCTGGAGGAATATCCAAGTATATCCAGGAAACTTGGAACAGAAATTCTTCTGCAGAATTTCTAAAAAATTAAATTGCCTGGGAGAAATTCTAAAAAATTAAAAATTCTAAAAAATTAAGTTGCCTGGAAGTGATAAATGCTAAGGAGATCAAACTTTATTACTTTGGAGATTTTCCTTGTAGACCTATGTATAAAAACATTCAGATTTAATAACTCAGCTATGTTAGCATTATCACCCTTTTCAGCCAGATTTACTTAATTCTATATCTACTTTCTAATATTTTCCTTCTTAATAGTTGCATTGCTCTTAAACCCTTTGACTGCATGTATAGGATCTTTTAAAAAATTAGGTCATCGTGCAACATTAAACTTTAATATCTGGATATACAGGGCACAGAAGTAAATATATAAAATTGTTCTTATTAATCATGATCTTATTCTTTGTAAGAAGTTAACACAATTCCAGGATCACCAAGCTTATTAAGTCATTTTCCACAACTGAAGAATATAAAATGAAACAACTGATGTGAAGATATTTTATCAACTCAAAGGTGCTATTTAAATGTTAGATTTTAAGTTTTAAATCAATGACTTGGAAAACAGAAATTATACTTTTTACAAAAAAGTGTATAATTTTTACAAAAAGGTGTCACCTAGATTGAACCCTCAAATATGTGACTCTCTTAGGTACTGAAAGCTAATAATACTTAGCTATCGCAGAATGCAATGATGCTACAACCCAGAGAATAGACAGGAATAGAAATGTTAATCTGTCCATTTGTTCTGGGATTTTTTATTTGTTTTTCTCAAAACTTTTATTGTAACTATGATCTTTTGATGGTGGGATGCAATTAATGATGAAATGGTATGACAAATCAATTTTTGCCCTTTAAAAATACTGGGTTTTTTAAACCTATTTCTGCATTTTAAATGGGTTTCTTGTACAACCATACTATAATTCTAAAATGTCTAGCCCTCTAGACACAGTAGGTAAAAAAATCAAATCATAGCATTCTTGAACACATAAATGACAATCCAAGGCAAAGACACTGAAGTCACTCATTAGTCTCAAGGTGGAAAAAGGCATAGCTTTTGAGCAGTAAGTAAAAGCATTCCGCAAGTTAAATACACATAAGAACTCCAAAGAGGTGGCAATGGTGTTTTTAACACAAGAATGACATCTTTCATCAAGCAGATGGACTTGAGGAAAAGTGTTAGAATTTATCACTTAGTGGTTGCCAAATGTTACTGCCTATTAGAATTTCTACAGATACTTAAAAACGCTGATGCCTGGCTTCCACACTAGTATCCACAATCTTAACCATTGAACCTGCTGTGCAGAATCACCCAAGAGCAGAACCAATCTGGATTGCTCAAAACTGCTTTGATGGTATCTGACCTTGACACGAGGTAAACAAGCAGAGGACAGTAATGAAGAACATAGTCATGATGAGTCCCAAAGGAAGAAGTCTAAGATGGAAATTAGTGTGCAGAAAGTTTACTGGAGAGTACTTGTAATACTTGCTTCTGGAAAGGAAGAGAAAGGGGCAGGATTGGGCAGAAGAAGTTGGATTGCCATGAAGTCTCTCAAAGAGCTCTCAGATGACCCCTGAAGTAGCTGTAAAGCTGCTGTGGTCATGCAGGGTTGTCCCCAGTTTTGCCAGGGGTGCATACTCATCACTCACACAGCCTCATTGTGCCTCAGCCTTTAGATGTGTGCAGCACTGGCATGGTTTGAGCTTGGCAGGCAACCCTGGAACAGGGAGCTGTCTGTGACAGACTCACAGAACTAGGGAAGTGTGTTCTTCAGTTCTCCAGAAGGTCCTGAGGGGTACGCCACAGTGAATACCTAGTGATTTCCCTGTAGCCTCGGTCACTTAGCCAGTTTTTTTACATGGAATGGTAGAAACAAAATTAAACTCACCAATATAACAGTTCCTTTTTCTGGAGAGAATCTTCATTTAGGAAGATAACTCCTCCTTGGGATTAAGACAGTCTAGACAAAAAAGGCTCACAGGGTGCCACATGTGAAATCCCCCAGAAGATCACAGGGGTTCACAAAGGCAAAGACATATGATTAAATAGTACAGAGAAAGGTTAAAGTCAGGTCAGTGGACAGACAATTTCAAGTTGTTTGCAGTTTTTCTGTTTGTAGTTTTTTACATAAAGCACCCTCCATTTCTACCACGAAGATCATGGAGGAGTTTTGGAAGATTTTGGTTTGCTTTTTATATCACTTCATGTGCTTCTGGTACTTTGTTAAAACCAGGTAAAGAATCAGCAGAAATTGTAGTGCAATGGAAGGTGGCAGATTGAAACAGAAGTGAGACAGTTTGTCAGGGCTCCGAGCCCCCAGGAGATGTCCACAGTTGAAGTTATTTTTGTAATTTCCAGCATCTCCTCGCAGTGATTAGTCCATACATGTTTGGGCCATGTGCTTGCTTCCATGGATGCAGGGGAGAAAATGTAGGAAACTCAATAGGCCCTCATGTTAAGCCAAACAGAGAGAGGAAGCTAAGAGTAAAAAAGAAAAAAAAAAAGGTTAGGAAACTCAAGGTAGATTTTCAAAAGAGCACAAAAAGAAAGAAAAATGATCTGGTTTAGAAGGTCCACAAACTTTCTCTTGACCAATGAAGTTGTTGGTGTAAACCTCTAGGGATAGCTTTCTAAGATTTAATGGAAGGTTTCTATCAAGATTGTAAGTATTATGCCACTTGAACATTTGAATTACTTGTTAAAAATATTTTTTTGTTTCCCTCAAGTATCCTAACATAACAGATAGAATCACAAAGGCCTGTGTGTTACTATACCAGTTCACTGTTGCTCCTTGCTTTTAATTTTACCGTATTATACATACAGAACAGTGGTTTGCTGAGAAAAACACCCTAGAAAAAAATGCTAAAGGTTTTGATTTCTCAGGATAAAAGAAATACCTAAATGATAATAAAGCACACTTTAAAGGTAAAATGGTGTAGTGTTTATGGTACTTAATTCTTATTTAACTGACATATGTAGTATCTTTTAAAACAAATTAAAAACATATTAATCTTAGATCCTTTAACAATACTTTGATCATGAAAAGCTAGCCTAATTGTTGATTTATCATATTCTGACTATGTAACTTTTTAATATGTAAAAGTGTTGATACTGGAGATAAAAATTATCCATTATAAAATTCATTAGGGTATAAATGAGAACAAACATGTTTTACAAATATTGACTATGCAAAGAAGCTGCATACAGAATTTATGAAAATCCTGTAAAATGTGGACCTACATTTTATTTATTTATTTACTTACTTATATTGATACCAGGAATCAAACTCACTACCTTGCTCTTGCCAGGCAGGCTCTGTGCCACTGAACTATATACCCAGCCCTATATTTTTAAAGAAAAATACTTACTGATTTTTCAAAACAAATGCAAGGTCACCAATAATAACAGATAACTTTTCTGACTGTTTCTGACATAACATCCTCTTGGAGCAAAAAAGAAATTATATGTCTTCTTAATTTCTTGAAGTTATAGGTTATTATTCAGTCCAGGTCAAGAAAGTTTAAAACGTTCCTACATTTTTGGCTGCCTTCTAATTTTACCATTGTGCTGTGAAGCTCTTATGTTATTTAGATAAACAGTGAGCAGAATTTAAGAGAAGTTTAAATGAAAGGCTTAGTGTTATCTACAGGTTCATCTCGATTACTGAGACACTTAAAAAGATTTTTATGTTAACAAATAACAAAGAGATATTAATATGATGTCACATGAGTGATAAAAATAATTTATTTCTCATATGTTTTACACAAGATATCCTTAAAGTAAATTATCTTACCTGGTACATCAACCCATGTTACAGTTGAGTAAACCAAGTTTCAAAATGAGTAACTTGCCTACAATCACATAATGACTACAGAATTTGGAGGAAAACTAAGAATTGTCTAATTTTAAGGCCCATATTTTAATCTACTTTACGTATTATTTTAAGTAAATTTTTACTCAATTATAATAAAATAATCACTAAATTATTTTAACCTCCAATATAACATAGTTACAGCTCTCTCTTGTTAATTTTGCATTCTTTGGTAAGACATCAACTTTATGTTACAACTTTAAAATACACATACATTATATGTGAAAGTTGACCTTAGGTTTGCAATGTTGTTAACATCCCCAGCAAAAAGAAATAAGATATGGCATTTCCAGTTGTCGTCTATCGTAGTATAAAGTTTACTCTGTGTTGAATTTAAATGAATGTAACTATTATGCTTGAATATTTTTGTTGCACCAGTCCATTAAATGAGCATTAGGGAAAGTTTCACATTGAATTAGAATATATTTAAAAATTGGGAGTGTTTTATAACCCTGAGCAAAGTTAATATGTTGTTCTTTCACCCATGCTTTTTTAAAGACAGGAAGAAAGAACTCAGGCTTTTCTAAAGAGAGAAAAGAGAGTGAGAAAGACTAACAAGATAGCCGTATTTGGAATAAGATGTAGTCTCTTTGTTGTTTTGATTTCCATTTTTGTAAAGGCCAAAGACACTGAACGTTGTTTTAATGTACTTATTGGCCATTTGTACTTATTTTGAGAAGTGTCGGTCCCTTATGATAGTCTACTTTTTGCTGTATTTTTTGTTTTGGGATCTAATTTTTCTGGGTTCTTCATACAGTCCAGATATAGTCCTCTACCTGAACAGTAGCTGGCAAAATTGTTTCCCATTCTGCAATTTGTCTCTCCACTCTTTTGATGGTTTCCTTTGGTGTACAGAAGTTTTATCCAATACCATGTGATGATTCTTAGACTTATTCTTGTGTCAATTACAACTTCACCAATGCCTATGTTTTCCAGTATTTTACTATTTTCTTTTCCAGCAGATTTATTGTTTCTGTAGTATATCTCAGTCTTTGATGCATTTTGGTTTGATTATAGTATGGGATGGGATATATTGGTCTAGATTCATTCTTCTGAAAATTGATAACTAGTTTTCCCATCACCATTTGTTAATGAGATTATCTTTTCTCTGGTATTTGTTTTAGCTGCTTCATCAAAGATTAGATGCTAAAAGTGCATGGGGTAGGACTGTTTCTGTGTCTTCTAGTCTATTCCATTGTTCTGTGTGTTCTAGTCTATTCCATTGTTCTACATGCCAGTACCATTCTGGTTTTATTACTGTAGTTTTGTAGTATAATTTTAAATACCTCCTGTTTTACTCTTTCACTTAGGATTGCATTGAGTATTCTGAAGTTCTTTTGGCTCCATGTAAGTTTTAGAATTTTTTCCAATTCTGTCAAAAAAGCTGTTGATATTTTCAATTGAATTTCATTAAGTCTATGTATCATTTTGACAGTATTGATTCTGTTTATCCACAAATAGATAGTGTCTCTCTATTTTCTAATATCTTTTTGAATATCTTTCTTTAGGTTGATACAGTTTTTGTTATATAGCTCTTTCACTTCCTTTTTTAGATTAATTCTATGATCAAGGACTAAAAAACAATAAATGCTGGTGAGAATGTGGCGAAAAAGAAATCTTTCTACCTTTTGTTGGGAATGTGAATAAGTACTACCACTAAGGAAATGAGTATGGAGATCCCTAAAAAAAAATAAAAATTCCACTTCACCCCGATATTCCATGCTGGGCTATTTTCCCCTTAGAAGCAGTACATTACATAACCATGTTTATAGAAATGCAACTCACAGTAACCAAATCATAAAAACAGCCTAGATATCATTGACAAATGCATGGATAAACAGATGTAATGTATATATACAATGAAGTATTGTTCAGGAATAAATAGAGAAATTTGAGTCATTTGTAGGAAAATGGATCTTATAACTGTAATGGAAAGTGAAATAAAGCAGACACTAAAGGTTAGACATCACTTGGATTCCCTTATATGAATGACTCAAAATATAAACAATTTAAAAAGCACTATATAAGTGAGAGGATAAGAAACCCCAAGTGTAGACTTTTTGAAGATGAGACAGAGATCTGGAAAATGGGAGAAAGGGGGATTCAGGGGGTCAAAGGTGATGGAAATGTTCTATAATCAACATTTTATATATATTTCCTCAAAACAAATATAAATACTGTGTATCACAAATATATAAATAAAAACAACTATGAAATATAAGCATTTTGCATTTGTTCAAGACATCAAGGCAACCATTGCAACTCAACTAAAGACATTCATGAAAGAATATTACCAGAATTGTCTCAGAAAGAAGCAAGAATGACTAGGTAAGTATTTTTGAAACAAGGGAGAGTGTATTGAGGGAGATGAATACAATGTGTCTTTTACTCTTAATTAATTCTTTTTTGCTTAAAATTGAAAGAAAAATATATAACTCATAAAATGAGTAAGAAATATATTGTTCTCCTATTTCAAAGAAATTTTAATGTGACAGATTCATAGTGTCACAAATGTTTTATAGTTGAGTGGAAAAGAATGTTGTTGGAGTTAGAAGCCCTGTGTTCCTATCTCAAAATTGCTGGCTTGTAAGGAGGTGACCACATATGTGGTGATCACACTCTGTTGATTACCTGGCAATGACTATTATGTATGTTTAAGTGAAAATGTTATTATGAGAAACAAAATAGAAAAGGTAAATGAAAAAAAGGTAGGTATATTTTATATAATGTATATATATATATACTATATATAAACATTATATAAACATTATATATATATATATATATATATATATATCTTTACATTGTAACTTTGAATAGTGGTTGTCATAGAAGTTGTTAATTATCTACGAACTGAAACGGTCTAAATTTCAATACAGTTTCCATGGCCAAGAAGTAAAATAAAAAATGTAAAGCTGAAATCATCTGATGTGCCCTAGTTAATTTCTTTTCTGCTAAAATTACAGTTCTTTTTATAGGGAAACAGAATAATATAACCATTCACATAAATCAAAGAATTCAGGTTTCAGTGAAGCTTTCCTGAAAGAGGAGCCAAGTCTAATGCTTTAAATGTGGGATGAAAATATTAACTTTTTATTCCTTAAGAGACAAATTCAGTGGAACACGAAGTAATGAAGGATGAAGTCAATACATTTTATTTTGTACACTAGCCTGGAAAGGTAGGTATTCACTGAACCACAGACGCTGACTGAAGCTGTGTGCCATGCCAAGCACAGTGCCAGGCCCAAGTTCTAAAGCTAATTAAGTCTTGTGTTTTGCCTTCCAGGACTTCTGGCCCAACACAGAGCTAATGCAAGTGACCAACCACTCACTGCATGAGGTGGTAGATGCCATAGCAGAAGCAGACCCAGGTCCACGGAAGCTTTGATATTAAAAGAAATATCTATAGACATGGCTGTACACATATGGCTGTGGTAGGGTGCTTTTAGCTCTTTTGTGAATGTACCTAGAAGAGGAAGAGTTGGGTCCAATGCAACCTCTAGTTGTAGTTTTTTTTTAGGAATCTTTATACTATTTCCATATTTACACACCCACCAACAGTGGGGAAGAGTTCATTTTTCTCCATAGCCTTGCCAGGTTTTGTAACTGGTTGATTTCTTGATGCCAATCATTCTTCCTGACATGAAATGGAATCTCAGTGTTGTTTTGATTTGCATTTCTCAAATAGCCAATGATGCTGAGTATTTTTCATATATTTATTTGATGTTTGAATTTAATCTGAGAAGTGTCTATTCATTTCAGGTGCTCTTTTTTGGGATGGTTCTTTACATTTGGGGGAGTCTTATTTTTGGAGTTCTTTATATATTCTAGATATTAATCCTTTGTCTGAGGAATAGCTGGTAAATTTTTCCCCAATCTGTGGGTTATCTCTTCACTCTGATAGTGATTTATTTTGCTGTGCAAAATCTTTTTAATATGATGTGACAGATCATATTAAATAAAAGAAAATATTTTTCTTTTATCCTCATACAATTTCTAGTTTGAACAAAAACTAAGTGAAATTAATTGGACACACATGAAATAAATTAATCACATAGGAATAAAAAGTTTAGAGCTAAAAATAATACTTCAAAATGTGATAACATTGGGTGGTTGATTTCAATCTGCTTTTGGGAATTTAAATGACCATTCTGATTTTTTTCTTTGCATATAGTAAAGTTTTCTCTTTGAAAACTTTTATACTCTATTCTTTACCTCTGGTGTACTGAAAACTTATTTTCTGTATTAGTTAACTTTCCATCACTGTGCGTAAATACCTAATAAAAACAATTTATAGGAGGAACATTTTAAGGCAAAGCTGTCCACCTCAGGCAGAGAGGGCAGGAGAGTCTGAGAGGAAGAGGCCAGGGACAAGACACAGAGCCACAGGGTAAGCTCACATGACACAGTCTCCTCAGTTAGCCATTTTCTGTTTCAGCATCTCCCAACAGTGTCATCAAATTACAAACTCATCAGTGGATTAATCATTTAAATTAGAGCTCTCATGACCCAGTCACCTCCCCCAAGCCTATCAGCTGGCACATGAATTCTAGAGGAAATTTCAAATACAAACTATAACACTTATGTAAGCTGTAAAGTAGAAAATACCCTCTAGTTCTAGCAAAGATTGTTGAATCAGTTCTTTAACAATGTCTCCTCTCCTTTTTCCTTTGTTCTCTCTTTGGATTTTTCCTATTAGTAAGATACTGGAATTTTGCATTGGCTAATCCATATGCCAAAAACTTAACTTAGACCCATGTATATCACCATGCACTAAATTAAAATAAAAATATGTCAAAGATCTAAATATTAAAACAGAAACACTAAATCTGCTGGAAGAGAGAACAGGCAGAACTCTTAAAGACAGGTGTGGGCAAATATTTCATGAGCAAAATTCCAGCTGCACAGGGAATACTACAGAGAAACAACCATGGGGACCTCATCTTATTAAAATGCTTTTTCACAGCAAAAGAAATCACCAACAGAGTGGGGAAAAAATCTCAGCATTTTGTTCTTCAGACAAAGAACTAATATCTAGAACATAAAAAGAATTGAAAAGAATCAGACCTTCAAAAATTTAAAAAGTCAACCAAAAATGGGCATCTGAAATGAATAAAAACTTCTCAGAGGTACAAATGGCAAATAAATACATGCAAAAAAATTTCAACATCATTGCTCATTCAAAAGATACAAATTAAAACAATGCCGAGATTCTATCTGAAAGAATGGCAATTATCAACAAATCAACCAATAATAAATGCTGGCAGGGCTGTGGAGAAAAAGGTAGATGGAAGTGTAGATTGGTGAACCACTGTAGAAATCAGATTGGAGATTCCTCAAAAAATTAGGACTAGAGATTCTATTTGATTCACCCATTCCCCTTATTGGTATCTTCTGAAAAGAATTAAAATCATCATACCACAGTGATACACGCAGACCCATGTTCATAGCAGCACAGTTTGTAATAGCTAAATTTTGGAAACAACCCAAATTCCCATCAACAAACAAATGGATAAAAAAAGATGATGTGTTTTTTTATACAAGGAAATACTAATCAGCCATAAATAAAGATAAATTTGAGACATTTATAGCTAAATGGATGGACCTTGAGACCATACTCTTAAGTGAAATAAATTGGACACGTGTCACATTATCTCTCTTGTGAAATAAACTGAAAGTGTAAATAAGAACCCGAATGTATAATAGATATTGTGAAATAGGAAGTAATTGTTCAAAAGAGAAAGGGGAATGGGGGAGTTTTGAAGGAAAAGGAAAAAATGATAAAATGGAAACAAAGCTCTAGATAAGGAGTGGAAAGAGGTTGAAGCGAGAAGAGGGAGATGGGGAAAAAGAAGAACTAAGACATATTGTGTACAGGCACAAGTTCCCTGAGATGAATGTTATCATTATACATATCCAGATTGTACCAGTAAACTTAATAATATCAAAGTAGCATATTCAAAGACATAAGAGAGGATATTGCTACACTAAAGGAAAACAGTTTAAAACAACAAAGAAGCGAGAAAGAACTATAAGCAATTAGAAACAGGAGAGAAAAAAACACAATAATTTAATGAGGGTTTGTAGGATAGAGATAAAATCCATTAGAAAGCAGAAGCAACACATAAAAATGGAAGATATGAAAGTAAAGTAAAAAAATATTAAACAATATAAAAAGAAAGGAAAATAAAATTAATTTAATAAATACATATATGGCTTTATTTTGGCTGACTTCCTCATCATGGTAATGCTGAATATAATTGTGGATGTAGAAATTTTCCAAACTCAAAGGGAAGAAAAAGAAAGTTCTAGAGGAAAGCAACATTTGAAATGATGATGATGATGATGATGATGATGATGATAATGATAATGATAATGATAATGATAATGATAAATGAGTTTGATGCACATTTTGGGAAAGCTTCAGTCATTTGACAGGACTGGAAAGTACAGAAGCAAGGAATGGGGCTCACTCAAGCTTAGAATAAGTTCAAATCATGTTCACCCCTGTGTTATAGGATAAAGAATTTACATTTAGACTTCATGTCATGGAAAGCCGTGGAAAACCTTGGCATGGGAGGAACATACCGGATTTGCCTAGGGGACTAGTCACACTGGCAGCTCTTTAGAATCTGCATGGCACAACTATAATTCCTAGAGGTGCTAGACCCTGAGGAAATGATAGTGAGTCTCTAATATGTTCAATAAATAAGTACATTTTGAAAATAAATAAAGAAATCTGACCATGTTCTCATTGTTTCACATTATCTATTTCAATGCTGGCATAAACATGAATAAACATGAACTCTGAAATCATTTCAATATACTAACATGTAATCCAGCACAGACAGAATGTACAGCAGTGAGACCACAACGTAGATTAACTAGTCCACAAAGAGATGATAAAGTCGTGGATGCTTGGCTTAGGCCTTGGGCCGGGAAAATAGATCAATGATGCTCTGATCCAATTTGAATAAATGAGTCCATGGGTAATATAAAGTAAACAGAATTCCTTATGATGTAATTCAAGAATGAGGAGTACTTGTGGGAAGGAAGGTAGGGTGGGATAGAAGAGAGAGAGAGAGAGAGAGAAGAGGGAGAGAGAATGTTAAAATTCTTACAACCAATTCAAGAACAATAATATCCTAAAGCCTAGCCTGGCATTGTAATCAACCCATGAATGAGAATTTGTGGATATGTGTCAAAATAATCACTGGGAATTGCACTGAACTAGAACAAGAGTCACAGATAAGGGCTTGTTTTCAGCACAGACACAACACTACTCCATGAAATATAGGATATCAGTGACCAAATAAAACACATTATATGATTTTTTCACTTTCTTTTACCATTAGTAAGTTGTTTCTACATTTAACATAGTGATAATTTATTTAATAAATATTCTATGAAAATTGGTATGTGGCTCTTAAACACAGGTGTCAGTTTAGACAATAGCTTATCTTCAAGACAGGACAGGGATGTCATGCTAAAGTTGGAAAAGATTCCCCGAAAGAAAATGCAACAGTATCAAAGAGACACAGACTGCTCTGATTCCAGAAGGAAAAGAAATCTATTTCTCTTAGTTGCAGAAATGGAACCGTCTCTGGCTTGAAAGGAAAATCTGTACATCAAAGCATAAGAGGCACTTGGATTGCTCTCAGACTGCTGTCAGAAGGCAATGGTTAGTTAACTGACACAACCTATGGTTTGTTTGACAGACGAAGACACAGCAGCTGTGTATACCAGAGCTAAGATGGAAGTAGAACAAACCAGGGCAGAAATCTGCACGTGTATGTGTGCATGTGTGGGCTGATAGACTGAAAAGACAATGGCATTAACAGAGAGCTCACAATATAATTGGAACATGGTAACCTACTGGTGTTTCTGTATTTATTAAGCTAGAATGGCATAAGCAGGTCAATCATTTCACCTTGTCACAACTGCGGGAGAACTATTTTGCATTTTCCTCTGATTATACCCTCTCTTTTGTTTATATAATTTACATTATTTCAGTGAGAATAGTCAGTGAATCTCAACTAGCTAAAGGGTGTCAATTAAAGCTCTTGCTAATATACCATATCATTAAAGGCAGTAAGTTCTAGTAACTTCTGAAGAGTTTGGAAAGCCTTATGTCTTAGTTTTGATCTGAAATGCCCCCCAGATCCCATGTATTAAAAGCTTAGTCTCTAGCTTGGCTCATCACTATTGGGAGGTAACAGGATCTTTAAGAGGTGGGACCTAGTAAGATTGTGGTCTTGGAGGGGAAAATGGGGCCCAATGCCTTCTTCTTCCTCTTTTGGCTCTGATTGTGAAGTTAAGCTTTGCTTTTCTGTGCACCATCATAAGGCACAAAGCAATGGGTCTAATTGTTTGTCCAAAAAAAAAAAAAAAACAAATCTAAAACTGTGAGCCAAAAATAATCCTTTTTAAATAAGTTGATTATCTCGGGTATTTATTACAGTTACAGAAACCTGACTAACCAACCTTAGGAATAATTTAAAATTTTTGAGAAAATATACATTGAAGCGTTCTGTTGTTTTATTTAAATCTCAAACTCTTCTACTTTGTTGCTCTTCATTGATTGTTACTGTCTTTGAGCACATGCAAAATTTTAGAATTGCAAGTTTTTTTTTTTCATTTGTACACAAAATCTCATTGTGTTGCACAAGGTGGTCTTGAGCTCATGAGGCCCAGTGATTCCCCCCCTCAGCTTCCCAAGTAGCTGGAACACTAGGAACATACCACCACACTTCCTGGTTCCATGGTGCTCAACCTTCCCAAATAAAAGCCATTGTGTTGCAGCTCAAGACGTAATATATCTTTTCTTTGAAGGAAGTCTCCTTTCCTCCATTTTCTACTTCTTTTCCACTACCTTTTCTCTTTCTTTCTTCCAACTTAAAGATAGAATTAAGCAACTTCAGAGAGATTGCTAATTATTATAGCAAAATGATCGTATTGACAGATAGATGAGAGGTTCAAGAGTTACACTCATCTGGCTTATGGTAGCTATGTGGATGGCTCATAATACATCTGTAGTTTTTATAGATGAACAGTTGAAAGTTAAGAGGATCTACTTCCATAAAGATAAGAGTGTACAGACTTGTTGAATGTGCTCTTGATCTACGATACTCTTTGGATTAAATTATATATTAAGTTGATGTTGGGTAAAGAGAATAAACATATTGGTTTAGTTTCCATAGCATCAGCAAGAGCAATTTTCCTCAGGTTTAATGTTATGTGTTAAAAAGAAAAATGAGGTTTGAGATGATTGCTTTTCAATGTATTTTCATAAGCTATGGCTTATACAAAATTTATATCCTTGATCTTGGCTTTATCATTGTGATCTCAGAAATATATTGATCATCCTTGCCCTTTGACAATGAGTATAACCATATTATATCAGGAAAAAGTTCCAGCATCATCAATTAATATTTTAGAATTAAAAATATTTATATGAATCTATGTGTTTCCATAATGCAGTAATGTAATATTATTTATTTTTAAAGTAATAAATGCATGTATTACAAAATTTGCTACAAAATATGATTCTAAATGGATGAATATTGTTAAATATCTTTGAACAATAAGTAGTATGATTAAATAAGCATATTTTCCAATTTTAACTTTTACTTAAATAAAGCTACAAATGTCCTTGAATGATACCTGATTGATCACTGCCAAATACTAAAACATTAATTCAGGAGATAGCTCAACCTATTATTCCAATTACTTGTGTTTTTGTTGAGTCAAAATCTCATGTAAGTAAAACAGTAATTTGATAGCTGAAATCAAGCCATCTTGTAAAGGGTCTTTAAAGCTTTTGCCCACTATATAGTTTTTAGGACAAAAATAGCTGAGTGACAGGATTCAGCACCCAGGTCCAATGAGACTAATTCTAATTTGCCTCTGAAATCATATAATTGCAAGCTAGACCTGAGTTCCATTTTGTTTGTCTCTCAATTAGGGCAATGTAAACATGGGATTATTTAAGCAGCCCTCTCAGTTACGTGGACTGAAGCCAGGGCACTGTTCTGCGTATAGGAACTAAGTCAGCAACTGCACAGAGACACAGAACTGGGAGGGGGTGGGAGGGTTCTTTAAAGCAAGCGGTCCAGAGCCTCCTGACACCCTTTCGTGTAAACCACATCACTGTTTGGGCTCCAAAAGAGACTTTTGAACTCTTGCACTAAATTTGACTTTTGGCTTAAAACATTTCAGGTGATTTACTTGTACCTAAGGCCAAAAGTGTCCCAGAAATGTAACTGAGAGTCCAGAAGTCTCAAGGAAAAATAATGGAAGATCAATGGAAGATCAAAGATGCCAGCCTGAAACATTTTTTCCAAAAGGAAAAGCAAATTTCATTAAATGTTTTATTTATGGGCATAGTATCGATCAACTATCATAGAGAGATTGTGGAAAATTTTGTAATAAATTTAGGTTTTTTTTCCTACAAGGAAGCCAAAGAAATAAATATGTCACTGGAAGAGGTGAAAGCCAGACATTGTGTTAACAGTGCACCCAAACAAAGACATGCCATTCTGCATGTGGGCAGGTGGCATTAATTTCTTAGGATAAACAGATTAAAGTGAAATGCGAAATTGATTCTGGTTCATTTGAGGGAGACAAGACAGTGCCTAGCTTGAGACAGGGGCACCATATGGAAACAAGCATAGGCAGTAAGAAAAAGAGACGAGGACAGGGCTCATGGCCAAGTATAGCATTACGACTTAATCTGTTTACCAACAATATCCTCGATACCTCTGAAGGCCTTTAGTTTTTACTTCTGGGTTTTCAGTCTACAGAAAGACTATGAATATGTATAAGGTGGATAAATGATTCAGCTAAGATTTACTCTGTTAGCTGAGAGAGTTAGAGGCAATTTCATAGTTGCATATTTATCATCATCTCTTTAAATACTATTACATAAATTGTAAGTTATCTAGTAGTTTTTCAAAACTTTTGAGGGATTGAAGAGAGAGTAGTAGAGTGGGGAAAATGATCAAGTTACATCATGTACAGCTACGAATTCCCTATGCCGACTGAGGTCTTTGTGTATACTTAAAATCTATCAATAAAATCATTTTCTTTGGAAAAAATAAATGTTGAATCTAAATTTTGATTTGAGTGAGGAAAATCAATTTTTTCTGGAACAATATTACTCTTTTGCATCTAAAGTATTTAGTAGGACATTTAGATTTCTGTTTCTGTCAATATTTTTCAAAGACTATTGACCACACAATGAACGTTTTGATTTTTAACTTAAAGATGAGAGATTTGTGGATAATGTTTATATTTTTAAAGATAAAAAGTAAGTCAATTAGGAATGATAAGTGAACAGGTTCATACAGCTAGCACAAGTGAATCAAACCTTATATTACTAGATAATTAAATGAATGCATGCATTGTTTATATTACTCTGGGTACATGAGGCATTCTTATATCTTGATATTTTCATGTGTTTATTAAACACTATTCACTGCATATATGTAGTGAATCTTTACTAATTCCATTACGTCTGGGGGCAATGTTTTTAGAAATCATAACAAAGAAAACTTGACCTTCTGCACTGGGATTTGAAAATAATAGAAAAATTAGAAAAATGTTACGAATTCTTACTATCTCAGTTTCAGGAAATTATATTTCAGCTTCTCACTCCCTGATATTTTTTATAAACAAAAAAGTGGTTATTCCTGGTGTAATTATAAGAAATGCTTCAGAGATGGATGTAGTGCACACCAGGTAAGGCACTGCGTAGGTCAGAAGTTTAGAAATCTGACGTGTTGCTGACGAGTACTGTGGCCACAGTGTCTCTCTCATTCTGAACATCTTGCTACTGTAATCGTCAATATTTTCTTACATGGGCATCCCAGAGGAGCACACTATTTTCTTTTCATCGGTTGTTAATTCCATGTTTCTGAGTGACTGCCAGCTCTTTGTGGTTGGAAATAAAAATACCCATTTAAATTTAGCTAAAATGCTGCATATTTAAATGTGAGCTAAATCTCCCCATAACAAAATGATGAGCTACTTAAGATTAACTATTTATTACTAGTTATTTTAATGCTAGAAAAAGATGGTGCCCAGTGGTGAAATGCTGGTGAATTATTGTTACTTCATTGATTTTAATTATCTCAGCAGTAGTACTAGTTTCTTGTTTTCTAGTAAGGAGTATTATATAAGGCTGCAACATTTTTCTTTGTCTTTCACAAAAGTAAGATTCAAATTTTAAGTGAAATCAAAAAGAAAAGACCTATTTTCTTCACATTTGAGGTCTTAGAACCTAAGATAATGAAGAAAATGAGATGGTGGTGTCCAATCAGTGCTATTGGCTGTCAGGTGGCATCAATATTCCATTACACATATTTCAACATGTGGGATGACCAGCTAAAAACAGGCTGAGGTATGTGGTCATAAATTACTTACTGGTTTCTTGTGATTGCAAGAGATTATTTCTTCAAGTCAAAATTACCATTAGTGACAGTCAAGTATAAGAGTTAAAAGGACAAACTGGGAGTTAGGATAATGATGAAGATAAGGGAAGATGGGCCAAGATTGGAAAATAGTTTTAAACCTTTAGAAAAGTTCAATTTTAGATAACTTGTCACAAGTTAAGCAATTTTATGTTAAATGCATGAAAGGCAAACACAAGGTGTTGGATAAGAAAAGAATGGATAAAAATAACATTACCCAAATCAAGTATAGGGAGAGGAATTACACTGTATTCATAGAGTAGGTTTGTTGTTACAAAAGGCTGTAAAATATGTTTAAGCTAAGTTCCAATTTCCTTAACTGAGAAAAGGGAGAGATTAATAGTTACACACACTTTGTAGCATTGCTTCAAGTATTAGATAAGTTAATAAGTATAAAGTACTTTGAACAGAACCTTAAATACACTAAGTATTCACTAAGCATTACCACTGGTCCTCGCTGTTATCATTTTACTATTTCTTCATGAGAAAGGGAGCACTTAGGAAGGTGATCACTTTCCAAGTGATAAGCCCCTTATGCTTACATCAGGCGATAAAATGTTATATAATGCTTCCCAACGAGTATATGACTCAGCCTTTAAACTTGGCATTTTCTTCCCAGAGGTCTACTTGTTCTTTCCAACAGTTAATTAGATGTCAAAAATGTCTTATCCAATTAAAAAACAAATATTTGTCTTTCTAAGCGCGTCTGCAAGTAGTGGGCCATAATGTGTCAGTTTACTCATACTCCTGAAAGGCTGCAGTTGAAGCTTGCAAAAATCCAAGTATTTTAACTTTTTTAAGAAGCAAAGGATTTTCTTGGAATAATACTATCTTTTCAATATAGCAGGAAAAGTTATAAATATTTGTTCATCTTATTATCTGGTTTTAACAATTTTTTAGCAGAATAAATGAGCTAGGTACTGACTATATGAGGATAAATAAGATGTGACATCTGGCAGCAAAGAATTTACAGTTTATTTGGGGGAACAAATTAGGGAACTAGTGAGTAAGCCCAGAAATCTGTGAGTATATTAGTCTAAATTTAGATTAGCCTGAACTTGCATTCAGATAAAATCTCCAAAGGAGTCACTGTAAGAAATAGCTAGAATAGGAGAAATTGTGTTGCAGCTGTTACTCATCACAAGAAAGTGAATTTAGAGTGCAAATTAACCTGCTTAAACAAAAAACAAAATCCAGAGTCTCTACAACATATCATCTATGGCATTCCATATATAATTAAAATTATTAGCGATATACTTATCCCATACAGGAAAAAGTGTTACACACTCTAGACAAAATCAATCGATTGATTCTCAGATAAATGAGACATGGGAATTGTTAAGAAATAGTTTTACATAACTATTACAAAAATCTTAATGATTTTGCAAGAAAATGTGGTAATGATACACTAGTAGGTAGAAACTATGAGAAAAAACTGAATGAAAATCTTTGAAGTAAAGATACACTATGTGAAGTGGAACATGTCTATTTGGTTTACTAGCAGATTAGTAAAGGTTGAAGAGTCAGTGAACTTGAATATAAATCAACGGGATGTATATGATCTGAAGACTAAGAGAGAAATCAACCTTAAAAATCAGTGAAAGATGGAGAAAATAATAATTACTTTAAGACAAACATTACTGAAGTCTCAGAGGACAGAAGAGAAGGAAAGTGGCAAAATATTAACCAGGGGCTGGGGATTTAGCTCAGCAGCACAAGCACCTGCCTGGCAATCGTGAGTTTGTGAGTTTGATCCCTGGTACCAAAAAAATAAAAATATAAAAATATGCAAATTTGGTTAAAAAATGTAACTGTTAGATCAAAAAAGCTCAGTGAATCTTAAGCTAAAACACAGAAAATTGATTCCAAACGCGTTATAAAGTTGCTGGAAAACAAAAGAATTGTAAACAGCTAGATAAAAATGACACATATATGAAGGTAAGAGTCCTGGCCAACTTTTCTTAACAATGAAAGTCAATGACAGTGGAACATCATCTTCAAAGTGCCACTGAAAAGTGAAATGTGGCAAAGTCGAATCTCTATCCAGTTAGCATGTTTTTCAGAAATGGGAGCTCCTATTTAAGATAAAAAATGAGAATGCTTTTCACCATCAGCCCTATGTTACAAATTATGCTCAAAAGTGTTCATCAAGCTGAAGAAAATGACTTTATATGGTAACTCAGGTCTACTGGCTATGTCAGAAATGATACATTCACATAAATATAAAAGATCGTATTTCTCTCATTTATGTCTTTAAAAATAATTGAAAATATAACAATGTTCAGTGAGTGTTTATAATATATATAGACAACATATATAAAAACATGAAGACAAAATATAGGAATAGTAAATAAAACTAAGATCTTATAATATTATTACACTTTAGGTAAATTCATGTACTATTGACTCCAAGAAGACTTTAATAATTTCAAGATTCATAGTATAATTTCCAGTATCCACTGAACTTATCAATAGAGAAATTAAGCTTATGTACTTAAAAGTACTTGAATGAACCAAACCAAAGAAAAAGGAATAAAATGAATTAAATAAAGGGAACAAATAAAAATTTAAGTGACAATGGCAGACAAAACCATGCCAATATTAATATTGGCTATCACTGAACAAAGTACTTTTGTATAAGGCAAAGATTGTCAGAAAATAAACAAGATGCACAGTTTTTCCATGTGATACACTTTAAATGTGTTGGGAAATGTGAGTCTGAAATAAAGACGTAAGAAGAGATTTACCATAAAACAATAGATAGGAGAAATCAGTGTGACCATGTTAGTATTACAACAGTAGATTTCAAGACAAGAAGTATTGTCAGGAAAATGGAGAAATACTTCATTATGATAAGGTAATTAATTCATCAAGAAAGCAAACTGTTTTCTGATATCCTCTTCAATCTCCTTTTTAGGCTACTGTAATTTTCACTGTACAGTTTTTACATCCTTTGTTAGACTGATTCATAAGTATTTCATTTTTTAGATGCAATTGTGATGGGTGTGCTTTCCCTAATTTCTCTTTCTGTGAATTTGTTACTTGTATACAGGAATTCTATTGATTTTGAGTGTTGCCTTGTATCCTACTATTCTACTGAATTTGGATATTAAATCTGAAAGGTTTTTTGTGGAGTTTGGGGGTCTTCTATGTAGAATATCATGTCATCTGCAAAAATGATAATTTAACTTCTTCCTTTCCTACATTTAATCCTTTTATTTATTTTCTGTTGCCTAATTGCTCTGGCTAATGTTCCAGAACTATATTCAATGGGAGTGGAGATAACAGAAATTCTTATCTAGTTCCTGATTTTAGAGGAAAAGCTTTCAGTTTTTGACCATGTAACATGATGTTAGCTGTGGGTTTGTCATAGATGGCTTTTATAAGATTGAGGTAAAGACCATCTATTCCAATGTTCTGTAAGGTTTTATCATGAATGTGTGTTGGGCTTGTCAAAAGCTTTCCTGCATCTATTGAGATGATCATGTGATTTTTGTCTTTGATTTGTGTATGTTGAACCATCCCTGTGTCCCTGGGATGAATCCTACCTGATCATGATGTATAATCTCCTTGATGATTTGCTGCCTCTTGTTTGTAGTATCTTATTAAATTTTTTTCATCTATATTCATTTGAAAGACTGGTCAGCAGTTTTGTTTTTTGGCTGCATTCTTCTCTGGTTTTGGAATCAGGGTAATAGTTTCTTCCAGGAATGATTTTGAAATTACTGCTTCCCTTTCAATGTCTTTAAAGAATTTCAGCTTTAGTGGCATTAGTTCTCTAAATTTCATGTAGAATTCAATGGTGAATCCATCAGAGCCTAGGCCTTTCTTTGCTGGTAAATTTTTAATTACATTTTAAATTTCATTGGCTGATACCAGATTACCTAGAATTCTTATATTTTCTTGATTTGGTTTTATCAATTAGATTGTATCTAGGAATCTGCCCATTTTTCCTGTACTTTCCATCTTATTAGAGTATAGATTCTCATAGTAGGTATTTATGAGCTCTAAGATTTTTGTGGGATATGTTGTGATTTTTCCTTTCCCATTCCTAATTGTTTGAGTTTGTGTTTTATTCTTTCCTGTTTTTGATAAGGTTGACTAATGGTTTATCAATTTTATTATTCTTTCAAAGAAACAACTTTTTGATCCACTGATTCTTTGTATTGTTCTCTTAGTCTCTATTGCATTACTTTCTGCTCTTACCTTTATAATTTCTTTCTCATACAAGCTTTGGGTTTGATTTTTTTTTCTAGAAATTTGAGGTTCAACATTAGGTTGTTTATTTGAGCTCATTCTGTTTTCCTGATGTGTGAGTTCATCCCTATAAATTTCCCTCATAGTACTGCTTTCATTGTCTCTCATAAGTTTCCATATGGTCTTGTATAGAAACCAGCATAGTGAAAATGGCCATACTCCCAAAACTGCTATACAGATTTAATGCAATCCAAATCAAAATATCATTAGCATGCCTCACAGATATAGAGAAAACATTCCTGAAATTCATTTGGAATCGAAAGAGACCTAGCATAGCAAAAGTTATTCTAGTCAAAAAGCAAGTCAGAGGGCATCACAATCCCAGACCTGAAGTTATATTACAAACCTACTTTGATAAAATCTGCGTGGTATTTGAGAAAAACAGGTCTGAGGGTCAGTGGAACAGAATAGAAGATATAAGCACAACCCCCAAAACACTCAGCCACCTTATGCTTGACAAAGGAGCCAAATATGTTCTCTGGAAGAAAGATAGTCTCTTTAATAAATGGTGATGGAAAAACTGGCTTTCCATATGCCAAAGACTAAATACTAAAATAGAAAAACTAAATTTACTGGGAGCAAAAATAGGTATAAATTTCAGCATAGGTGAGGCAGAGGCTTCATGAACAATTCCAGACTGCAAGGGGCATATTACAAAGAATAAAGAAATGAAATTACACCTAATTAAAAGTTTTACATGACAGATCTAGAGAAATCATCCCTAAAATTCTTCTGGAAAGAAGAGAACTAGAATAGCAGAGGCAATTCTGGGCAACAAAACTAAGGCAGGAGGCATCACAATTCCTGACTTGAAATTATATTACAAAGCTACTGTGATAAAATCAGCATGGTACTGGAATAAAAACAGGCCTGAAGATCAATGAAGTAGATTAGAAGATACAGACACAACTACAAACACACTCAGCTACCTCATCTTTGACAAAAAGACCAAACATGTACACTGGAAGAAATATAACCTCTACCCAACTGTATGGGAAACTTTTCCCAGAATCAACAACTGGTATCTCGTCTTATTAAAAAGTTTTTGCATGTCAAAGGAAATCTCCAACAGAGTAAAAAGAAAACCCATGAGTTGGGAAAATATCTTAGCCAACTGTCCCTCAGAGAAAGGACTTCCATTTAGAATTTATAAAGAATTTTTTTAAAAAATCACACCCCTCAAATTCAAGGACCCAGTCCAAAAATGGGCATCTGAGATAAATGCACACTTCTCAGATGAAGAAATACAAATGACAAATAAATACATGAAAAAATATTCAACATCAATTGTCATTCAGGAAATGCAAATTAAAACAACATTGAGATTCCATCTCACCCCAGAAAGAAATATAATGGAATACTGTCTAACCATAAAGAAGCATAAACTTGAGACTTTTATAGGTAAATGAATGTAACTTGAGACCCTACTCATAAATGAAATAAATAAGATCCCTATGTGTAAACATCATATTGTCTTGCTAGTGTGAGAAACTGACATGATGCAAAATGTACAATAGGTATTGTGAATTGGGAAGAAACTGTTTAAAAGGAAAGACAAATTGTGATGGGGAAGGGAAAAATCAGAAAGAAAAAAAATATATGTACATAGACAGTTAAGATAGTTAAAGCAGTTTCTCTTAGTTCTTTGAAAAGAGAGGTTTGTATGACACTGTTTGGACAAGATACATGCTTGTATCCTGTAAATTGAATAATTACTACAAAGACAATAATACACAATGTATTAATTATTTCAACTCACCTACTAACTTGTTTTGAAATTCTGTTTTATTGTTATTTATATTTTTTCTCTTTAAAATAAAAAAAGAAAACAAACTTTGTAATACTCTCTGTACCTAGAGAACTTTACCACACAAAAGTGAAAATTGCTTAAAATAAAAATAGACCAATGTATAATGAGAACTGGAGATACTAACATTCTTCCTTCAGTTGTTGGTGGAGCAAGAATACTAAATCTTGATAGTTACGTGAAAGAACTGCATAACATTAATAAACAAATTGACCTAATTCACATTTGGAGAACACTCAACAATTACCCAATACATATTCCTCATTAATATATATGGAATATAAAGCAAGGTAAACCATATGATGAGACTTAAGTCTATAAAAATTTTAAATGATTTAAATATACATAACTAAGATCTCTTACCACAAAATTAAATTCAAAATAAACAACAATTAAATAATTCAAAACTTTAAATATTTGAAATAAATAGCAAATTTCCAAATAACTTATATAACAAAGATCACAAAATAAATGTACTCTAGAAATTGGAAATAACATTAAATTAAGTGATAATAAAATATGTCAAAATTTGGGATGTAGCTAACTGGATTTATAAGTAAATGTAAAGATTATATATTTCTATTACCAAAGAATAAGATTAAATTCAATTATCTAAATTTTTGTCTTGATTTTAAAAAATGAACAGATTAGATCCAAAGTAGAAGGAAGGAACAAATTAAGGTAAGTTCAGAAATTAATGAAATAGAAAAGGAATACACAAATAGTTAATAAAGGCAAGAGCTGGTTTTCTAAAAAGGATCAAAATTGACAATCATCTAGCAAGATTGTTCAATAAGAAAATAATTCCCAGCCTCATGAATGAAGAATATGACATTAGAGTTCTCCAGGGAGACAGAACCAATAGTCTTTGTGCATTCACATATGCATGTAAATAATGTTTTCTGTGAAAAAAATGTTTTTTGTTATGAGTTTAATTTTCTTAACAGACAGGGGAGCATTAATCTTTTCCCTCTTCTTGTGTTAGTTGAGTAATGTTCACACAACTTCCCTTCTAAGTATCTATGTATGTAAACTCCCTGTCTACCTATATCTACCTATCTCTCCGTGAGAGTATATACATATCCGAATACAACTACTTATTAACTTCAAAGTGAGAAACAGAACCTTTGCTGTGGAGGATGCTGACAGATACCACCTTAACCAAATGGTCACCATTAATGTCCCTCAAATAGAGGCAAACTGAAATCACAGGCCTCTGATGCACATGCCAAGAAAGATGTAACCTCAGTTTTGCAATATGCCTACCCTTCCAAAAATAGAAAAAAAGAATAGGAGGAAGGAAGGAGGGAAAGAAGGAAGGAAGGAAGGGAAGAGGTAAGGAGGTAAAGAAGGAAGAGAGGAAAAGACCAAATAAACCTGGATCCAATTACAAAGCAGCATTCGCCTGGGTGTACCCAACCCTCAGCCTGGAGACCCCAGGTGGCACTTAACAGCTAGTAAGGGGGCCACAGGAGATCACAGAATTTTAAGGTTATTACAGAATGCTTAACAACAGTTTTCATGACTCAGTTGTGTGGTGTTCCACTGTGGACTGCACATGGCAAAAGGAAAGTTGTGGTGGGGAGAGCAGAGCGTGGCACAAATTCCACTTCCTGGGCCACCACACCAGTCTGTGCTTAGGGGACTTGGCCAGGAAAATATGGCGGTTGCTTGCAATAGTATCTCATCATCCATACATTGGTGTGTACCTGTGAATGCAGGGGTTTAATGTTATCAAGCAGACATGCAAGCTTTCTTATTTCATTATTAAACTTGGGTTTGTGGTATTTTGCTTTGATATTATAATGAAAAGCATTAGAAACCAAGGAAGCAGTGTTACTTCCATCCATGAACTCTTATTACACATTTCAGATGCCGCCCCTGACTAGTCCCCTTACTCAATGCAACACAAGCAAACTGAAAGATCAGACATATAGGCCTTATACTAAGCAAACAGAACTTGTCCGTATTCTTCGAAATATCAAGGTAGAGATGAACAAAGACAGACTGAGAAAAAGTTTTATATTAAATAACACTGCAGAGGCATGCAACTATATGCAATGTGTGATTCCAGATTGGAGCCTGGACTGGGTAAAAATAGCTATAAAGGATATTATTGGTACAACTGATGAATTTCAAATGTGAGCTGTTGATTAGATGTTAAGATTGTATCAAGGCTAAATTCCCAAATTTCTGATTATTTTACTGTGATTAAAGGAAAAGAATTTCCTCTGAAAGGGGAAATTCACATGGAACTATTTAGGAGAAAAAGGGTATACTGCCTGCACCTTACTCAGAAGTGGTTCAGAAAAAAATGCAAGGTCCTCTGTACCTGCTGGTTCTTTGTGAATAACTAATCACAGTCTGAAAGTATTTGGGAGTTGGGGAATTGTGTATGGAACATGCAGAGATTTTTTAAATTGTCACAAATGATACACCACAACCATGATTTGCATAGTATATGCATTGTATTTGATATGATAGGTAATTAATGATGATTTAAAATACATGGTAGTATGTATGTAGATTATATGCAAATGTTATGCCACTTTTTATGCCATAGTATGTAAATTCTTAAATGACCTTGGATTTTGGTATTCATAAGATTCCTGGAACCAATCCTTCATGTACAGAGATAGATAATTAATATGTACAGAGAAATGGAGCAATAAAGAATGTGACAAGCCAGTGTGGCAAACTGTAAAGGCCATTTTAAAAGTCTGGGTATGCTTTATTTCTCTTGTGAGTGTGGTCTCTTGTTGCATCCATTTACCTACAAAAGTCTCAATTTTATCCTTCTTTGTTGCTGAGTAGTACTCCATTGTATAAAATTACCACATCTTTTTTATCCATTCCTCAGTTGATGGGCATTTGGGTTATTTCCAAGATCTGATTATTACAAATTGAGCAGCTATAAACATGAGGGCACATATATTACTGTGGTATGATGTTTTTAATTCTTCTGGGAAAATACTCAGAAGTGGAATACCTGGATCAAATGGAACCTCTAATCCTAGTTTTTTGAAGAATCTTCAGTCTGATTTCCACAGTGGTTTTTACCAGTCTACACTCCCACCAACACTGGAAAAGGGTTCCTTTTCTCTCACAACCCTGTCAGCATTTGTGTAAACAGTATACTGTCTTGCTAGTATAAGAAACAGAAAGTAAGTAAGATTCAAAAGTTATAATGCATATAGTGAAAGGGAAAGAAACTGCTCAAAGGGAAATCATATTGTTTGATCCATTTTGCAAGCCTGAATCTGGTAACCTGAGCAACAATTATGAAGATAACAATATATAATATAACAACCATTGTTAAATTCCTATCATTTTATTTTGAAATCCTGTATCACTATTTTGTTATTGTGTCATCATCAACTGGCTTTTGTTTTTTGTTTGTATATATGTTTGCTTGATTGCTTTCTAATTTTTCTGTTTTTTTTCTCTTTAGAATCAAAAACATAAAAATAAAAATCAGTAAAAATCTGAGTAAACATTCTATGGTGTCACTTATAGAAGTTTGCTATTTCAAAATCAAAATGTAAACTACAAAATGAACTAAAGTAGGTTTTTGGGCCTCATCTAACTTAGTGACCTGTATCTTGCAGGGAGACTATAACCAATCCAAGAGCACAATGCTATGGACCACAGCAGTTCTTTCCACTGTGGGACAATTATAATAGACAGTCTCTCCTTTGATTCCTTTCTCTATTACTCCATTAAGTTAGGCGCTAAAAATACAAATGGGAGCACCATCCTTTGCTTCTTACTGAAAGGAGTGAGCAAATGGAATGAGTCAGATCAGAAGGCAGGTAAGGATGACCAGTACAGAGGTATTGCAGGAGAAAACAGGAGATGCGCCATAGCCCTCTGGGACCAGCAAATGGTTACGAGAAAGAAACAGCTAAAGGAAGACCTGCGGAACTGGAAAGTTAGAAAGAGCAGGCGCACAGAACACGTGGGATGGATAGGGGAGGAGGTACCACATAACTGGGAGATTTCAGCAACTGGATGAACAAAGGTAGGAAACAAGATGGCCCGCGCGAGACTTTGGTATGAGAATTCCCTGCGCTAGGAAACTCTCGGTTGTTGGACTTCACCAAAGGAGACACTGGACTTGCCCTCGTTTGACAGGAGGCATAAAAAATTCATGTTCTAGGGAGACACAATGTCAGCAGGTTGTAAATGAGGCAGTCTCCACCCTCCGGTTCCCTAACTGGTCATCCTTAAAGCACAGAGCTGGCTGGTGGTACACACCTCTATGAATCTTGGTACTCTGGAAGGCTGAGGCAGGAGAATCACAAGTTTGAGCCCAATTTGGGAAATTTAATAACTTAGTGAGACACTATCTCAAAAAGAAAAAAAAGAAAAATGTCTAAGGATGCAGCTCACTGCCAAGGGCCTGGATTTAAAACAGCACCGCTTACAGCTCACCTCTAAGGAGCCGTCCTCCCTGCTTCTCTCTCACATGGTTTTGCAACTGTCTTTACAGACATGTTTCAATCACACTGCATCACAATTGTTTCCTCCCCAAATAACACATGCAAAAGGTAAGGGTGACAACACTTATTAATCTATGTTAGCAGCTCCTAGTACACAGTTTGGTACACAGTAGGCTTTCAGTAAGCAAAGCCCGCCTGTTTCTAGTTCCTTACACAGTGTAGAAGTAACATTTGGCATGCCACATTTTTCTCATCATTAACAGAGCGACTTTTCCAATTTCCCCTCTTGTTCTTTCTCAAGAAACAATCAAAAATTCCCAGGAACCCCCAAACAATAGGTGTCACAATGCTTTTTGCAATGTGAGTGAGCATAACAATTCTTTGTCCAACCATGGGTACCAATTTTTTCATTCACAGAATAAGTTCACCAAAGTATGAGTTACATTACCTTCAGGCACTGGCTGAAAATTAATTGTGAGAATGTTCTGTTCAAATGATGCCATGCTGTGATTTCTCAATAGTTATTTAAAATATCAATGAAACTTGTTTCTTTGCTTTGACATTTGAACCAGCTATATAACTTTGGGCAAGTATTCTGATTCCCATACTTCTGCATGCCAAAGTTGGAAAAATAAGGGACCTATTTTTCCCTCAGAATTGTTTCCGTGCCTGTATCAAAATACCAAGTTACCATGGTGATAGCTACTCTTGTAAATAGGGCAATTCTGCCCCCCTATAGAAGCAAATGCTGCACAAAAGGGAAGCAAACTAAGCTCTGAAATAGGGAACAAAAGAGCCTGGGGAAAATCCCCACAGTGAAAGAGATAAAGCCTGTTCCAGATAAAAGTCTTGGAAGGTGACAGCCATCCCTCTTCCCTGCCACCTCCCAGGACTAAGGCAGAAAAGACAGGGTTATTGAATTGTGGGCAGCAAGGGGACTGTACCAGTGACATCAGGAGGTTGTGCTTGCCGAGCACAATGAAAATAAAGTATTAATAACAATAATAATAGCATTCATTGAGAGACTATTCCATGCATTTCTGCTCACTGTCTCATTCACTCTCGTAATGCTTCTAGGAGGCAGATTATGAGGCTGTTAAAGGAGTCGGGCCGGAATCCCAACTTGTGCATGTATCCTCCTATGTCTGCGGCCCGAAGAGCCACGATGATGAATTCAAACAGGGGGACGAAAGACAAACAGCCCCTCTCTATGTGCAGGGTCAGAGAATGGATAGGAAGGGAGGCAGAGCACTGAGGAGGTTGTGCCTGCGTGGAGCTCCCAGTTGCTCTAAGCCCTGCACTGTCCAGGGAAGCATGGCTGCAGAGGGGAGGGGAAGAGAGGATGCAGGGCGGGGTGTCAGCAGCAAGGTAGGGGAGAAGCTGCAGTCCCGGAAGGGAAGGAAAATCTTCTGCCAACTGAGTCCCCACAGGCGGGGCTGTATATGCACAGGAATAGCGCATCTTGCAGTGAAAGTAGCAGTTGCCTGGTTCCTCCGCATCTCTGAGCTTATGTCTCCTGTTAGTGCGCCTGCTTTCTGCTTCATCCTTTCAAACTTTAACACATCGGTAGGGATAAGGGCTAAGCCACCTTGTGGGCTTCTTTGTCCTCTCTTTCATTTATCGAAAAGAGTTTGAGTTCATGGCAACCTCCTGCCTGCTGGTAACATAAAGCCAGAAATGGGAAGATGATAGCATCGAGTGTGCACAGACTGGAAGCCAGGAGCTGGGCCCAGGCTGCCCTTCAGGCAGGTGATGGAGCGGGAGTCACCGGGCCTTCTCAGAGGCTCGGCCGCCTCTGTGGCCGGGATGGTCCTAAGGAAGAGCTCTTGGCCAGCAGAACCGGGATGACTTGTCAGGGCCTGTGAGAGCCTCCGCTGACCCTTACAGCAAACCCTACCCAGCCTCTAAGGCTCTGTAACACAGAGAGCGGTATCGCTGAAGCATCAAAACCATAACCATGCAAACAAATGAGGACTGTCCTTCAAAATAAGTCCTTTTTGGAAGCATAAATGTTCATTTTACAAAGGTGTCATTTGTGCAGAGTCCATCAGAAGTGTCCTGTGGAGCAGTGTCTATCATTTGAATCATTTCTATTCCAGAATTCTATTGACCGATTTCATCACCCATTTTATTCACTCTACGAAACCCCACATTGCTTGCTTTTCAAAGATCAAATCTGCTGTCACAGGATTAAGACTCTCCTCCACTGAGGATTTATTTCCTGAGTGTGTAGTGGACTGTGAGGACCTTTGCACAAGAAAACTCCCCAAGTTTTTAGTCATGGGTTAGCATCACTGTAATATAGCCTCCACCCCTGCTTTTTGGGGCCTATGCTCACAGATGTATGTGAGCTGGCAGCCTTGAAAGAAATCAACTGTTTTCTTCATCAGCAATACCTGTTATTTTATGACTAACAACTTGGATTAATGACCTAGACAATGAAGACACTGTGAGGTAAATCTGTGACTAATTGTACATTTCTTCAGGATTAATTTGGTTTAATTCAAATCTTTTAATGGAGAATTTTGCTTTTGGAAACTATATCCTTATTTAAAAAATGACCAAAGTGATTCAAACATGTGTCATTCAAATACAGTTGTGGAATTAAATACGTTTTCCTACATCAAGTGGGATAAAGTTCCCTGAAGAATATGATCAGCAAAGCAAGCACAGTAGTACTTGGTCCATGAAATCGTGACTAATCTCTCCACAAGGACGTCCACAGCCTTCAGGTCATTGTGGTGGTCATAGATATTCTCTGTTCTGTTCTGTTATATTCTTCTTTTCTCCTTCCTTCCTTCCTTCCTTCCTTCCTTCCTTCCTTCCTTCCTTCCTTCCTTCCCTTTCTTTCTTCTTTCTTCTTTTTCATTTTTTTTTTGACACAGGGTCTCACTGTGTGCAAAATTCTCCATTAAAAGGTTTAGATTTAAACAAATTAATCCAGAAGAAATATACAATTAGTCACAGATTTGCTTCATAGTGTCCTCATTGTCTAGGTCACTTAAACTCACTAAATAGCCTAGGCTGACCTCAAATTCACATCCATCTTTCTGCCTCGGTCTCCCAAGTGCTAGTACTACAGGAGTGTGCCATCATACTTGGTATCTGTTCTCTATTTTGTCATTTAGTTCTGTGCAGAATTAGCTAAAATTGTGTGCATCTCATTTAAACAAAATGTTAGTTCCGTGAAGGTAAAGCATTATCTCTGATAGTGTTAAGCATGTGTGAAAGGAGTCCAATATTTTGAGAGTAACTAATCATAAGCAGAACTACAAGTTAATCAATGCAAGTGTAAACTTGAAAAGACATGTGTTTTTCTCTAGGAATACATATATATATATATATATATTTGTATGTCTTTTCTACAGTTCCTTGATATGTGATGTTTTTAAAACTTTGACTGATACTAAGACTTACCCCTGGCAAATTTAACTGGATCAATATTTGCATGATTTAATTTTATCTTAATTGGGTACCTTGAGACTCACTGCAGGGTTTCTTTCCCACTCTCAGTGTGTGCCAATAAATTCTCTCTTCCATTTACTCTTCTTAAAATTGTATCCACAGGCAAATATTCCAACAGCTCCCCTTTCTCCATTGATACTGCACTCAGAATTAAACTGCAGGATTTTACTATCCTCACAAGCAAGCCCACTCGCACTAAGGACCTGATGGAGGAGTCAGCAAATCTAACACCTTAAATTGTAACATTGAAGGGCCTTGCGGAGTACTTGATTTCATGCAGTAGGGCTTCACATCACTACTGTAGAATGTGCTCTAATGCATACCCTTTATGTTTCATCCATTTCCCATCCTGTGACCCTCAAATGTCACCACATGCTTATATTTTATGCTTGTCCTTCTTTCATGGTGCTTAACTGTTACTGTAAATGCTGGGAATGTAAATATATTGTTTTTAAAGATTTTATTAATAAATGATTCTTGACTTACTGAAATACCTCAAACCTGATACAGAGTTCCTGTATAGTATAGTCTAATCCAGCTTCTTGGAAAGTTATCATCTTACATAATTCAATTATCAAAACCAAGAACTAACATTTGAAAGATTCTGTTAATTGAACTATAGATCATTTCGACTCTCATCTGTTTTTCCCATAAATTCCTCTTTTTTTTTCTGTTTCAGGTTTAATCCACAACCATATGCTTCATAGAAATCCTTGCACTGATTGAGTTTAATGTAGTCCTTGGATTTTCTCTGTGCTTCCTGACTTGTATGACCATCTTGAAGAGTATTAGACAGCCCTTTCTTTATTTTCTTTCTATTCATTCAATCATATTAATATAAATTCTGGACATTTATTTTATATAGTACAATGCAATTTTCACTTTGTCCTCAAATTATTCCTTTTTTATGTTATTATAGTGTTTTTCAGAATGGCTTCCATGTTATTGTAACATGCTCTCAATTGTATTTGAGCAATTCCCTACTTTGTGGAATTGTGAACTATTCAAGGCTTTCATGTTAATGTGCTTCTTAGGAGCAAACATTTTTTTTCCAGGTGCTCTGATTCCTTTTATTGAGAAATAATATCTAGAAACTAAAATTCAGATACTAAGTGTGCTCATTGTGTTGGAGTACTATTTTCCAGACCTCTTAACATAAGAGCTGGGACACACACACACACACACACACACACACTCGTGCAAGCATGAGCACCCTTGCACATATATGTAAATTCATGGCAACAGCTCTGATGTAATCCAACTCCATCGATTTCTTTCTGGTCTTCTCCTTATTTATAGCATAATTCCTTAATAAATGAAAAACCTGGCTCTGAATATTTACTATAGTGTTTTAACTATTTGTTTAATTCTTATTTACATATTAAAAATTTGCTAATTTTTAATCTGTACCTCAAACTAATCTGTCAACAAGAGTGAAATATTTATGTATGATTCTACTTGTCTTTATCCTGACCTTATACAGTCTAAATATATATTTGTTTATTTACTTTTTCCTGGACTCTTTCAGTGTTTTATTTCTATAGTTCAGTTTGGTGCATTTGTTACCATTTGTATGACTTGTGAGTTTCCTAAGTCATGGTTAAAATTTCAGTCTTCTATTATTGTGGCATGAAAAATATGGCTATAATTTTTAGAGTCAAAACTGCACAAATGAAGATTTAGTGAAGTGTCTTATCTGCCTCATTCTAGCCCAGTTTGATTACCCTGTCTTTCCAAGTATTTCCCACTCTCTCATTCCATGTAATTTTTCCTTAGTAGGAAGCGACACTTACATATTTTTACATCCTCTTCTTTCATCTTTCACTGAGTTTAGCATACTGCACTTTGCTGTCTCAGCAATATAGTATATCCTGAAAATCCTTCCCAATATCAATTTCCCAATCATTTTCATTCCCACTTTCAAATGTGTATTATTCAAGTGAGCAGGTCTAGTATGCTCAGTGACGTTCCCAAGACTGTGTTTCTGGTATTTCTCAGTTACAAACTATGCAACCATCCACATTTTTCTACTTATGTATGGTTTTATATTGTGAAAGGTGTTCTTAAGGGTGGCTTCCTAGCAATGGATTACTGGGTCAGAAATTGAGTTTATTTGTAGGTGGCTACATGCTCCTCTATAAGGCTTGAGGTTGCGTGCATTTTCGTCAGCATCAGGCAAGAGCGCTTGTTTACCCACAGCCATGAACAGAATGTGCCGGGACCCTTGTTACTTTTGTCCATTTATCAGTGAAATACATTACCTCAGGGCTTTTTTAGCTCGTGATATCTCGTTATCAGCGAATGTGAGCATTTCCCAACACATTTCAGGGCTCACTAATGTCATTCACTGTGCTACTTATTCATGGCTTTTTTCAGCGTTTTCTATCAGAATTTTGATTGCTTGTCCCTCAATCTTTAAGAGTTCTTAAATTTTATATACAGGGTAAGGTGCACATATTTCATTCTAGATTGTTGACTTTTTTACCGTTGCTGTTGTTACTCCATTTCTGACCGTTTGTGTGACACAAAATTTCAGCTTCTGTGTGGTGAAACTTGCAGTGTATTCTTTTACTTTCTCTGCATTTTTGGTAACAGTCAGAAAACCTTTTTTTACACTGAAATTAAATACTAAATTTTAATGCTTGTTTTTAGAAGCTACAGGTTCTATTTTACATGTAGATCCCCAAACTATTTAAACTTACTTTTGAATATCTAAATAGTTATCTCAGTACTATTTATTATGAACTCAGTCTATATGTCTTGGTCATTTAAGATATTACTTTTATCAGATAAATACACACAAATTTCTCTATGTACTCAAGTCCTCTTCAAGGTTTTGGAATTTATTTTATTGGCATGTTTGTCTAGACATGCACTAGTACCTCCCTGGTATTATTTTAAATAAAATCTTTATAATATGTTTCAAAATCTGAAATATTCCTCTTAGATTTTATTTAAGCATTTTTATTTCTACTTTTGTGTATTTGTTTATCCATGTGAACTTTACTATCACACTTTCACCATTTATTGTTTTTTTTGTTTAAAGAGAATTATCTGGCATTTTTGTAGAGTTTTGCATTATAAAATATAGTGAGTTATCCATTCTACTATTGATAGGTATTTAGTCTTTTTAGTTTTTTATTATATTTTTTCTACTGTTTAGAACAATATTAAACACATATGTATTGTATTTGCAAATGCAAGGTTTCCTGTAGAATATATACCTATGTGTAGAACTGTAGGACCATTAAAGACCTTCAACCATACTAGAAAAGGAATTTTTAAGTTAATATTCCTCCGTTTTAAAAAGAGTGCTTATTAATTTTTAACCACATGAGATATCTTAAAAATTATTTTTATCAGTTTCAAAAATACCTTATTGTGTACTATTTTGTTTATCAGGCCAGAACCTATAAGTATGTACTTTATTATTACTGATCAAGTTGTGTTCTGATTACTAATTATTTTGAATTATTTGAGTATTTGAGTAGTTAGATAAAAATTCAAGTTTTTAAATATATTAAATACTTTTTAAAGGGATATATCTTTTTTTGTTCAGTGCAGTGTGGTACACAAAAATATAATGAGAGAAATTTTAAATTATGTTTTTCAAATCTTCCATATTCAGCCTATTCAATCAGCTAACTGCTATGAGAAAAATTTACTAAACTTCTGTTATAGTTGATGCAATATATAAATATATATATATATATATATATATATATATATATATATATTTACATGATACATAAATTTGTATAACTCTATACATATAGTTACCTGACACATAAAACTTTACATAGAATCAAACCATTATATGACTGCCTTTATTGCTCTTAAAGTTTCTTTGCTTTTAGAATCACAATTAGAAGTGAATCCTTATGTTGCAGAAATATTCATGCAAAACCTATTGGTTCTTATTTAAGAAACAGAAAGTGGAGATTCTAAGCTGTAGCAAAAGTCCAAGTAGTTTTTTTCTTCCTTTAGGTAAAAATCTTTCATATCTCAGACCCCAACTAATATTCCAAAGACAGCAGCAGTGGAAAAAAAAAAAGACAGCAAGAAGAGACTAAAAAAAGAACCTAAACTCTGAAGGAGTAACTCCTTTTCTACCAGAAGTTTCAAGGTGGCAAATCCAAACTCTTCCTTTCTCTCTCAGCTTCCTACTGCATGATAAGATACTGAATATTTCATATTTTTTATCATAGGACCAAAAGGTAAGATACAGGGAATTATGCATAAAAAAGTACTTGAGAGATGGTAGAGATAGAGAAATTAGGGGAAAAAAAGTCTACTTAGGAAGTTCTGAACCTATTTCAACATGAAAATGCATGCATTTGATTTTAATTAGCACCCAGTAACTCTGAGAATTAATCTAGAGATGAGGCTTCAAACACAATGAAAAGTAACTTTTTAGTGGCATGTATCTGTAATACTGCAATTGTTTTGAAAACCAAGCTACTATGGAATCACAGTCTATTAAAGTCAATTTAGAACTTGTGGCCTGAACACAGTTGTGCCTAGTACCTGTTAAAACAAAGTATCAGTATTCTCCATAAGATTTCAGCTACAGCCAGAGTTTCAAAACATAATAGTCATCCTAGATAACCCAGAATGCAATTGAAAGTTATTTGGAATATAAAGAGTTATGAAATCACTACTTCCATAAGACAAGACAATCAACAGACTACAGTGACAAGTTAACACAAATGTTGGAATTACCTGGAAATATTTAAAGCATTTGCACAAAAATGCTACCAGGAGTAATAATGAACACTTTTGAATACAAAACTTAATATGGAGCAATTTTTAATAAAATAAAAGACATAAAGAAGAATCAATGGAAATTTTAGAAGAAAAAATTCTATTACCAAAATAAAAATTCACCAGACTGATTTCAATAGAAGGGATAGAAGAAAGAGTGAATTGGAGAAAGATCAATAGGTATTATGTAGATGGCAAGACAGAGAAAAATAAAATGGAGCTTTAGGAACAAACAGGAAGTCTTACTATTTTGTTATCAGGATTATAGAGGAGGAGAATGAATGTGATGCTAAAAGTAAATACATGAAGAAATAGTTATTGAATGTCTCCTACTTTTGGTGAAATATATAAAGCTACAAATTGAAGAAGCTGAGTGTATCCTGAAAAGAATAAATACAAACAATAATGGCAAGACTCATCAGAATCAAACTTCTAAGAATAAACAAAGAAATATATCGTGCAAGCAACTAAAGAAAAATAATACCTTACTTATAGGTAGCAAAGATTTGGTTTTTTGGTAATTTCAAAGCTCAAAGAGAACAAAGAAGTAGCTAACATTTTTTAAGTTCTAAAAAACCTGTTATTTTAGGGTACTTTTTCCTATCTAAATGACTCTCTGTAATTTACGAAATAAAGACATCCTCAGAAAAAGCAAAACTAAGGTAATTCTTAACCAATTGCTCTGTGTACAAGAATTTTCATATACAAGGTAAATCAGCAAAACAAAAGTTAGAATACAAGGAATAATACATTTTAGATAGGTATATACCAGGGCATATTTAATGGGTTGTTCTTTTTCTGCAGTTCTTTTAAATTTATTTAGTACTTGAATACAAAATGTATGACAGGGTTTTAAATACACATAGTCCATCTCAAAGCAGTTGACAATAGAATGTTGATTACTAGGAACTAGGAAGAGTAGGGAAGGGAAAAGTAGTAGATGGTCAGTGGGTACTAAGTTATAATACTACATCATGGTCCTGGTGCCTGTAGATCACAATTATGTATGGTATATCTTGAAAAGCTTTCAGACTTGAGTGTTTTTATTATAACAATGTTGAGTACTTATACTCAATAATATGTGCAGCCCATACCTAATACAATATAATATATAATATATTATATAACATAATATAACTTAATAATGTTGGTTAGCTTTCCATTATAGTTATAAAATACAAAAATAAAGAGGAAAGAGTTGTTCTGGCTCATGATTTCAGAGGTGTCAGTCCTTGGTTGACTGGTTCTAGCTTTTAGCAAGGCAGAATTATCATGGTGGAAGAGCAGAGGAAAGAAAAGGAGGGAAGTACAAAGGGGAAGAGCCAGAGGGAAGGGACTGGGAATAAACTATAATTATCAAAGCCAGCTGCAACTAATCAAAGCCCACCTTCTAGTAAGCCCATTGAGGTATAAACTCATCAGGCTTATAATTCGTTTATGAAGTTAGAGCCCTCAGGATCTGATTACCTCTCACTATCTCTACCTCTGAACATTGCTGCATTTGGTAGCAGGCCTCCAACACATAAGCATTGAAGGACATACATTTACACCATATCTAGGAGATGGGAATGTTTTCCCTAATTTAAATGCTATGTATGAATCAAAATGAGGCACATGTATGATACCCTGTCAATATGTATAATTGTAATGCTTTAATGTATTAGTTAAAATTAATTTGATTTAAATTTAAAATTAAAAAGAAGTCAATATTTTATAAACTTGAATAAAATTAATTTTTACTCTAGAGTTTTAAAAAGTATAAAAACTAAATATCATATTTAACATTTAACATATTAATAGCATAAAAAGGGAGAGAGTAAGGGGACCTATATCATGATGACATTTTTATGTTCAAATTGAAGGGGTAAAATATTGATTCTAAGTAGGTTTTGAAAGCGTATGTCTTATAATTCATGGAACAATTGCTAAAAATTATAGAAAGATGTATTCAAAATAAAAATGGACACATAGAAATAGAATGTTAAAAAAATTCAAATGACACAAAATAAATTGGGAAAGAGGAAACAAAGAATACGAGGAAGAAATTAACAAGATAATATACCTAAATTCAAACATATTAATAATTGCATTATATATAAATGCACTAAAGACTGCCAATTTAAAGAAATTTAAATGATAATTTGCATGAAATGTTGGAGGTTGTATCAGTCGGGATTCACCAAAGAAACAGAATCTACAAAAGTATAGAGAGAAAACAGCATCATAATTGTCCAAAAAGAGCCTTATCTCAGTTGAGTAAAGGTTGCTCCACCTACGGCAGCCGATTCTACGCTTCCTGTGCTACCTAAGAACAAAAATAAAGTCAGCAGACATCACGCCATCAAAGAAATAGACTGGGACTACTTCAGCCAACAAAGAGAGTCAAGAATGAAGAAGCAAAACTTTAACACTGGAGAAACTCTCACGAGGATCATAGTTCCAAGATACAGGGCCGCCAAAAGGCAACTATCTAACCATGAGGTTATAGAATGCGTCTCTTCGCCCTGTTTCTTAGCATCACAAAAACCTGTAGTAGAGTAACGGCATGACAGTTCAGAGAGCTGCAAATCTCATTCTTCCTGAAAAGGAGCACTTAGGGATACTCACAGTGAAGAAGGGAGACAAAAGCAAGGACACTACACACATTTAAAGAGTAACACATACAGCCAGAGCATATGTTAGGTATGGGCTGCATCACAGCCTGGTTACCATAAACCTCTGTCTTAATGACTTTCTCTATTGCTGGGAAAAAGTGCCTGACAACCTGTGGTTTAAAGGAGGAGAGGTTTACTTTGACTCATGTTTTGGCCCATGCCAGCTGACTTCCAGGAGGAAATAGCATGAAATAGGGGCATGACAGCGAAAAACACTGCTTCTGTCATGACAGCCAGGAAGCAGAGGGTGAAATGAAGTGGGGAGGGAGATGCATCTTACTAGGTCACACCCACAGTGACACAAATCTTCCCTCGAGAGAGACCCCACCTCTTTGCGTCCCGTTCAGCTACAATGCCATCAAAATCCAATCACCTTCCACAAGTCCCATCTCTAAGTGCCAGAGGATTTGGGGAGACATATAGAGAGAAACCGTAACACCCTCACATTAAATGCCTATTTACCTACTTAGATTCTTATAAGCAAAACATGTTCTACTTTTAACATCAATCACAAAATTACAAAGGGTAAATTTAGACTCAGATATAACATAGATATTGGAGTTGTCACAGAGTTCAAAATAAATTATGAGCATATTAAAGTCTTTAATGAAAAATGTTTGGAAGAAAATTGGCAACATAAGAGACAGAAATTTCAAGAAAGATCCCAAACTGAGTTAATTAAATTAAAAATTAAAATTAAATTTAAAAAATTGAGTGACAAATGAAGAATGTTTTCAATGGATTCATTGACATAACCAGGGAGAGAGCCAGGGAATTCAAAGAGAAGTTGATAGACATTTTCCAAACTTAAATGTAAAGGGAAAAAAGGAAAAATAAGTAGAGTAGTACACCGCAGGGCTGTGGGACACTTGTGAAAGGAGAGTATGCATAACTAAAACGTCAAAAGTAGAAAGAGAAAATGGATTGGAAGAAATATTTGAAGTAATAATGGTTAAAAGATTTCCTAAATTAATGGCAGACAGGAAACCACAAATCCAGGAAGCTCAGTAAACATCAGACAGGATAAATACCCAATAAAACATACCCGGGCATATTTATATTCCAAGTGCAGAGAGACAAAGACAAAAAGAAAATATCATGGTGATGGTTGTACAACTCTATTATCTCTGAGGTGTTCAATTTAAATTGGTGAGTTTTATGATATGTAAATTATACTTCTATAAAGCTATTTAAATATGAGTCAGTGGCCAAGAGAATTATTTAAAGAAATTGGTAGCAAGGTAGTAAAGCAACATTTATCTACATCAGGGAATCTTTCATATTTTCTTAAGCAATCAAGAACCTCAGGAGGTGAATTAAAAACAAGCCAAGTCCAGGTGGGTCTCTGTGACAGGGGTCTTACTGAGTGGAAATCCTTCACATTACTATCCTTTTTATATTTGCTATAAAATATAATCCACCTCTCTGACCTGGATGAAGCAATGTTTAATGAATCAGTGTTTTATCCGTGAGTGTCCAACAGCCCAATTTTGAATGTGAGTGGGCTGCGACTGTGTGTATTTCCTCATTCTCTATTTGCTCACGTGTTTAACATTTACTTCTCTACCTGACTGACACATATTTTGGGTCCTGACTTTTTAAAAAAGATGAAGGCAAGTTGCCTCATGATGACATAGGGTTAGACTCAAAGGAAGCCAGAGGCTACTGGGCAGGTGGGCAGCCTTTGATGGGATTCATCTTTCTGTTCAAAATGCACATGCATTTTTTTCTGTTTATAGTCAGTGAAAAAGAAAACACATTGTCTCTAGAGAGACACAGCTTCAGTGACATTTTAACTCAGAGTACAGCTTATCTTCTTCCCCCTAAAGCTTTCTCATTGGATTTATCTGTCTTACACTTTTAACAGTTTCTGATCTGATTATTGTTATTTGTACAGCCCTGAAGCTTTTTAATCTCCAAGGGTAGGGACTATTATAAAGCTTATTGCTAGAAAAGAACATGATTTTCAAAAAGACTTTTGTCCTCCACTGGTAATCAGCACACAAATGCATCCTTTTTCTTCCCCTTTTTAACCTCTTTTGCCACTGGGGAAGTTTCATATAGTCTTCTGTTCTCTCATCTAGTAATTAGCCAGGACAATATTATTAGAGGTGAAAAAAAAAAAAGGCAATGAGAGATGATAGAATACTGCTTTAGGAGAGAGCAAATTCATTCCAGGTTTAGACCCCCACTGCCTGTCACCATGGCCCAGCAAATCATTCCAAGCAGTTCAGTGTGCCAGCACAAGTATGCTGAAACACTTGGGGCTGACTGGGTAAGATGCACATCCATGCAACACAGCAAGTTATGCAGGAGAGATTAACTGAAATGATTTCAGTGAAACTGATTTACCCCAGACAGGAAAGAAGCAAAGGGCAAAGTGATTCCTATGAAACTAACTTGGCAAATTCTTCCTAGGAGAGCAGTGAGCCATTCTGCAAGTGCCCTGGTTCTAGGCCAAAGCAACCCCTGGTTCTAGCCTTCTGCTCAGGATAAACCTGGTCTCACTGCTAGGATCACAGGCGAATAGGAATGGAAGATTTTCTTTCTTTTCACAGAGCAAGAAAGAGAAATGGGACAGACAGAGAACTGAGTTCAACAAAGTTATTCAAAGAGAAAATTCCTACCAGGACAAAAGAAAGACACAAACTTCTTCAAAGGACTCAGTAGCACTGATGGGAGGAAAGAACAAACGATGTGTCAGCTGTGAGCCATCGGATTCACTTAGTTTTCCCTTCTTGTGTAGAGCTCTTCTATCTCTGTCTAAAGGTACCGGCCTTCACTTCAGATTATGGGTCATAGGCATGCTCTGGACCCACAAGTGTGAGGCCAAAATACTGGATTTTCTCCAAAAAACACAGTTCTATTGCATTTTTAAAGAGAAAGTTGATTTATAATATAATCCTCCTGTTTGCTTTCAAAAGATTTTGCAGTCTGACAATTTTGATGAAGCATCCTTAAAAAATACTATGTAGGTAAATAGTCTCATTCAAGCACATAAAAACCAAAATAAACAGCAGAGCACAGAACAGAACACTTATCTGCCGAAGGTTCAATTTCAGATTATTTCATAGAGAAATTTTATTTAGAGCCATGGACATAAATTGTCAATAATTTCCAAATACATTTTCATACTGTCTTACTTGGGGAAAAGTACATAGATTTCTTTGGGCCTGAGTTTTTTCTTTGAAGTAGATGTGATAATTTCTAAGTTTCTTTGTTGATAGGAATAGTAGATGCAAAACATCATGTCATATCTGTCATGCAAATTAGGACCTTCAGGTCTGTGTTTTGTACCTCAACCTATTGCAAAACTGGATATTTTTTTGAGATGGTCTTGCTATAATTCTGGCTGCTCCTGAACTCACTATGTAGCCTAGAACTTGCAGCAATTCTCCTGCCTCAACACAGAGTGCCGGGATTACAGGCATGTGTGTCAGTGCACCAGATTGGGTTTATTTTTATAAACTGCTTTAAAACAGTTGTGAGGAAAGATGTGATATAAAATAGGAAAATACTGATAAAAATCATTAGAAGATCCACTGACTATGAACAGATTGTTCCAATACTCTAAGTTTAGTAGTGTTTAAATCAGAGAAAGCTTGAGAGTTCTGCCATGTGAAGCTTGTAATTAGGCAAGGAAACATTTGGCCAGGGCATTTTACCATTCTGTTGATCAAAAAGTCACAGCAAATAGTGACACGAGTGATTCTATTTTCTCCACATGATTCAACTCTATGGAGAAGCTCTGGCTTTTCAAACTGACTTTATTTTATCACTTTGGTTTAGACTGTTCATCAAATCGTGTAAAGGCAAATACAAAAGCCCATTAGGTTTAAGATTATGTGAATCTTTCAAAAAAAAGATCATAGAATCTACTAAGAGATGACCATGTTTGTAAACATCACTGAGAGAGTGCACAAAATGTTCCTAGTCTAATCAGATGGGTAAATTGAGGGTCTAAGACCGACTGTGCAAGACTGAGGAAAATAACAGATACTAGTTCCGTGTCCTTCCACAGTTGTCCTTTTCCTTACGACGTAATACTGCCTTATCCTCAAATGTTAAGGCAGAGCAGATCTAGAAACAATTCTGAAGATGTTTTGAGCAAATCTCGCACAACTTTTTTGTCATGTTGCATTCCTACACATCAAATGCTGAGGTGCGGACTCTTCATGCAAGCATACTGTTTCCTCATATATATTGCCCTTTCTCTGCATGCCAGACAGGGTGCAGGCTCCTAAATAGTTCTGACTGTTCCCTGTATTGCCTTGCTCTTATTTCAGGTCACTGTCTCATGTGCTTTGCTGCTCTGGGGAATTCTAAACATCTAGAGAAGCAACTGGTAGACACTGTTGGACAATTCTTCAAAGATGTTCCAGGAAATCATGTAGTACTCAGTGTTCATAGAAAATGTACCATATGCTAGACAATTAAATCTTGGTTATAGGCCTTCTTGCAATCACTTAATAATTTGTAGATATAATTAGTGGGCTATGTGTACAATTTTTCTTCTTTATTCTTTTGCAACAATGGATTTTAGCTTTTGTTTTTAGTATAAAGTTGCTAATGAGATTATTCCTTACAAAGCATGTCTACTCTTACCCTGACAGTTTCAAATTACATGCTTGCTCATTGATAAGGTCATCAGTCTATCCTGTGATGATAAAACCTTGAAGTATTATTTCTTATAATCTGTAACCCCTGGTGTTAGAGAAAAGCCAGAATTCTTGTAAACTCCACTGTGACTCAGGTCTGCATGAGACGCAGTAATGATTAGAAAATGCTCATGCGCCGAATTAGTACTAAGGTTTCATAATAGGTAGAAATCAGCACGATGAAACTCTGATGAGTTTAGCCAAGGCCAACAGAAAATTAATTGTGGAACCTGAACAACCTGCTAAAGCATATTTATTTCACACAAAACAAAAATAATGTTCAATTAAAGGATATGTAATATAAACAAAGATAAAACAATTGGAAAATATGTACTAGATTAGCTAATCTTTGCTTTCTTTAGTTTTCATTAAACTCTGAGGTTTACAAAAATGCCCAGTACCTGTTATAGCTTGGGACATAGAAACTTCATAAGATTGGTGAATAAATGAGAGATTCTACCTCTTAATCTTAAGATATATATAATATTAATATATAATATATAATGTATATATTACTATTTTATATAAAATTTATATAATATATAATAAATACATAATAA